>CM039483.1:10713560-10788135 GCA_022433065.1 Begonia loranthoides
CCGGGGGGGCAGGCGGCGGGCATGCACTCCAATTGGTTAAACGTCATTTTTATTCTGATTTAAATCTCTGCAATCGCAGTTCTGCGATGATTCGGATGGGTGCGGATGACTTGGTCTCGTCCGCCAGGCCAAAATCTCACAGGCTAAAATAAGGCTTCTGACAGGAAAAGGCATCCCCATCCTATCTGTACCGTCCGCAAGTCACTTGCAGACGCCATATCGCGTCTGCAAGTATTGTCCGCTTGTCGTCCGAATTGTCCCTAAAATCGGATAGAGGCAAATCAGACGATACTCCAACTCGTCCGAAACTGTCCAAGTTTAGAACAGATTCGATGCGGACACCAAACCTCTCTTCCACATTGTCCAGAACCTCATTCGCAACATGTCCTGAGTTGTACAGATTCGATGCGGACGCCATATTCATCGTCCGCATCATCTGGGACTTTGTCCGAAAGTCCCCTGCACCGCGATTTCAGGACGCAAAACTACGTCCTAAGTTGTCCTAAGCCTAATGTTAGCGTGGCCAAGTACTTACGGACGACACTCCTTCGTCCGCAAGTCATGTGCATGCATCTGCAACTCTAAAATCTCCACTTTTCTCTATCCTTTCACACTTAGGTCTTACCCCGCAACCTTTCCCTCATAAATACACATCCCATAATGACACATATAGATACGCGATGTAATATCCTAATAACTCCAACACTTCGATTACATCACGTATACGGGGAAAATGTAATGGGATCACTCCTAGTCTTAATGCTCCGAACGCCCTCGGTAATACCCCGATAATTATCCAACTTAAAACTATCGGGGTGTTACAGAAACTCCTTTTGAAAGTTGAACACCATTTCACACACTCTTCCTCCAAGAAGTAAGAATACAGATGCCAATAAGAGAACTCACTCAACTCACAAAGTAAGCTTAATCTTGTGATGCACCACACACAAGGAAATTTTAGATGTAACTCACCAAAGGTTTGAAAGAGGAATCACTTCAATTTCAAAATTAAAGCAAAGACTTTTTCTATTTAAATTTCCTGTCTAAAACAATTATAGCTATAAATAGCTATTTACAAACTATAAAATAGTAAAGTCTAAGTCAGCAAAATATTATTAAATTGACGATAGTATAAGTTTGGTCGATTCTCTACTCAACGGTTTCTAGGTAAACTAACTTATACATTATTTAATTAATTCTCGCTTTCTTCTTCTCCAAGCCTTGATGTCTTTGGCAGCTATTTTTTCTTGAATTCAGCCACTTGGATAGTTTCCATATATTGATTTCCTTGGTCTCCATGTTTGACCGCTTGGGCTTTTGCACAATATTTGCTCTTTCTACCATAGACTTTTGACATAGCAAACAAACTCTACTTTTAATGACCTAGCCTATTCTAGAAAGCTTAGGAAGTCAGCTACAATCTTCATGAAGTACACATTTTTATATGATGTCGTTCAAAATACCAAAACCATCAAATACTATTAAAGGTCAAAAAGTAGATAGATTTGTGAAGTCCTTCAAATATTCTACAATAGTTCTTGAACTTCCACTTATGCTTGATCTTGAATGACTCCATGATATGATTTGAAACTTGATTATTGATAGAGTGGACTCATAGTCCATCAAAATGAGACATCAAAACTTCAAATTATTGGGGAAATAAGTCCACAAAAGCCTGAAATCATTAGGGAATAATTTGACCAAAGTCTTTAATCATTGGTGTTGAACCGCCAAAGTCTCTTACGTATTTTTTCTTTTCATTTTTTCTCTTTCTTAATGAAAATGTATGCATGAAAATCTCTTTCAGTAAAAACATCTTTCATGATGTGTGAGACATACGCGTGACACATAATAATAGCTTGACATGCATTGACATAATACATGATAATAGTAACATCTCCTCGAACAATGTCTCATAATAATAGCAGCTATAATAAATATATCCTCTATCAATATGTCAATAAAATATAAACACATTCTCTGTCAACAATGAACAAAACATAAACACATCCTCGTCAACATTCATATAAACAAAGCAGAAACATATTCTTAATGAATAACCATTAGGCATCATAAACAGAACAATTATCATAAGCATAAAATACCCTAGCACTTTGTGATGCAGGTCAAATGCCAAATACGTGCAAACATCACTTACCTTAAGTTCTTAGTGGAGTCTCTAGTATCCAATTTTTGTTTCAACCATTTACTTCCCTTGATATTAAGAAAACAAGGAATCAGGTTAGTAATAAGAAAAAATGAAACTTTAATAATCAATCTATTTCAATGGCTTAGAAACAATTTCCATAGTTTTCATCCTTCTACATCACCCCCTTCCAAAATATGAAGGCCTAACTGTAGAAGACATACCTTCAGAGAGCTTGAAAGAGAATCCTTTAGACTTTGCGACTTAAGGGTGATTAGGGTTTTACCCCAATTCTTCATATTTATAAACTGATAATTTGTAAATCCTGCGAAAGAAAATCCCGTGGAAAACATATCTTGGTGTTATCCTTTCTTTATTAGTTCGAGAATCAAATCGTAGCTCTCAAATTCTATGAACAATCATGTTTTAAATATGTCTCGTAGTTACATGTGGACGTGTGGGCTTTCATTACGGACATTCGCTTGCCTTTCTTCTCCAACGACAATCTACCACGCTCACATTTTACTCTTACTTTCGTGAACGCCAACGCTTTCGCGGACGCCAACATTTTCATGGATTCCTCATCCTGTGAATCCATTCTAAATTATCCGCCAATTGTTATCTACTAAAACGCATATCCTTTTGTGGATTTCTCTCTTACGGACGACGACGCTTCCATGAATACTGACATTTCTGCGAACACCTCACCCATATATCCTTTTTAAACTATCCATCAATTGCTGTCCACCACGTACACATCCTTTTGCGAATACTTCAATTTAACCATGATGTTTTACTCATGTCTGTTGCAGATGCATTTCTTTTTGCGTATATTCATTTTTAGCGTACATCAATCCGAATGACAATGTTTTTCTCATTTTAATTATCCATTGTGGATTTGTCCCTTTCAGCGGATCCTCGCCATTAGCGGATACTCAATCCAAATGATGACATTTTTTTCATTTTACTTATCCCCCATCGATGCGTTCATTTTTGCTAATATTCACTTTTAGCGTACTTCAATCCAAACGTCGACACTTTTCTCATTTTACTTATCTGCTATGAATTCGTCCCTTTCCGCGGATCCTCGTCATTAGTTGATACTTAATCTGAATGACGATGTTTTTCTTCCCTTTACTTATCTGCTGCGGACGCAATCTTTTTTGTAGATACGTTCCTTATCATACTACAATACTATCCATTCTGTAGACACATTCCTTTCCACGGACACATTCAATTTTGGGACACTTCCTTTTCATATCTTCACTATTTACCATGACACATCGTCTTTATAATATGACTTCTTCCATTCTACAGAAACATTCCTTTCCACAGACACGTTCCTTTCTGTGAACACGTTCTTTCTTCAACTTAACTGTTCACTGCAGGCACACCATCTTTATAATACAATGTTGTCCATTCTGCCGATACATTCTTTTATGTGGATGCAGATGCTTTTGTGGACTCAATTAAATCCGCGAGCACTCATCTATCATTACTTTACCCATTATTCTTTCCTAATTCTCTACACACCTAGTTTTCTTTACTTAATAAATCTATGTTTTTAATAACAATAATTCTTTCGCGGACATTCTTACATTTTTCTTTCCAACTTCTTTCTACACCAAACTTTCCTAATTCTGTAACCTTTTTAATAAATCTCATATTTTTATTAAAATATAATCATTCTGCTAGCTTTCCTAATTATGTAACTTGCCTAATAAATTCAATATTTTATATTAACATTATTCTTCACTACACATTATATAAATTTCCTAAAGTGACGTTATTCTTTCCATTAATATTTCAAAATGCCACATCACATATGAAATTGTTCATGAAAATTTTTAGGTGTTACTGCAACGCCCGAAGCTTTTTTTTACATTACATTTGTAGAAAATCGGGTCCTTTAGAAACTAGTGCGTTAAGAAAGTCTTTATGAAAACCTCTTTTGAATTTAGAGCTTAGTATAACGTAACATTTATTAAATATATTTTCGTACTCTTTTCAGATCTCGTAGAGGAAGACTTTATGAAAACTCACTTAAATAACTTTAGTAAAACTCATCTTTAAAATGATCAAAAACATTTATAAATGTTTCCTTTTAAATCTAATAGAAATAAATCTTAACAAACATTTACATCATTAACATTTATCTTTCTTCAATTCTCACCCACGGTCAAATTTGCTTTGATAACGCTCTAGGTTCGCGTATGAGAATTCATCCTCAACTACATTATCAACAATTCATTTTCAGCATGCTCTTAAATCTCCATCATTTTTCTACATCACAAGGTACATCTAATGAGTCTAATACTCAGTAAGGAATATAACCCAAAGTGTGTAACATACAAAATGTAACATACGAAATGTCTATGAGATACAGCACATAAAAACAGTTTTTCTTTCAGTCATTAGTTTTTCTTTTCTTTTTCTTTCACTTTACAGCCTAATCGTTTGGGATATCAGTCTAAGAGAGAGTGATACCATTTGGTCCACCTCATGTGGGACAACCAACTTGAACCCTGCCCATAATGATTCTTACGTTTATTTAGTTGACACCATTAAGTCTACCTCATGTGGGACAATCAACTCAATTTGTATTTTAAATTATGTTTTTGTTTTTCTTTCTTAAAAACATGTGCATGTAAATCATTTTGGCCATTTTCTTGAAAAACGTGATGCATGGAATGCATATGTACATACTCATAATATGATGACAGTCAAACATGCATAATTATATCAATAGCAAGTCTTCGATCCATAGCTTGTAAACAATCTCATTCATAATATAAGCAATTACAATAATCATGTCATCAATCCAGACCAGTATGCATCATAGAATATCACGATACACACATCTTCAAATAACAGCAATAGACATCATAGACTATATCCTAAAACATCAAACATATCCTCAATAGTAGCCCTAAGGCATCATAAAACAACATCAATAAACAATATAATATCAACCACAACCTTAACATCCAATACATTAACAAGTTCATAATTTCATCATTAATCTAAATTAACAATAATATTTTCTCTCTTTATGCAACATAGATAGTGTCCATAAGAGACTTAAACCAAAACACAGCAACCTAGTATTAATTTCTCTATCCACAGCTATTGCTAATATTCAACCCTCTATGAATAACTACTGTATATATCCAAAACTATCCTCATTGAACACAACAGAAATCAACTTAGCAATACTTACATATTCCCAATCTCCAATATAAGACAATATTTAGACCTTTAAGCTACACATACAGGCAGAAACCACGTAATCATGTAAGGATAATAATTCTCATATCAAACAGATTTCTCATTTTCATGGCAAAAGATCACTATGACAAGGAAAGTGAGGTTTACCAATTTTCAATCATTACAGTAATCGGGTCTTTTAATCAAACATATGGACAAGATCATATAGGAGATTACTTAAATGGCAACTCTATTCACTAAATATGTTCTATCAACAAGAACAACAACTAAACCATAATAGAATTTAATCTGTTCATAAGATTTGCTTCTTTAAAACTTACAACCCATAGACCTGGATAACTTAGTATCATACACATATTTCTAATGCATTTGCTAAACAATTCTTCATTCACCATAAATCTAATTATATGATTGAAATAAGTTCACATTGTATAAAAAACACTACTCAACATACAAACACGTATAAAATTTGACCACCTGACAGTAACTTAAGCCCTCTTATATTAGCAGATTCTCAACCCCTAATCAGAAGCAAAATTAAATTGGACATAGTATAAGCAGACAATCAACTACATTTGTTTATACATAGATTTCTAAATTTTCAGTTAAAGTTGTAGCCATTCTTTCTATTCCATCAAACTCTCAAACAGATTTAGTAGAGGAAACAATCATCATATGTATAAACCATAACCCTATAACCTTATGATGCAAAATAATCATTAATCCAAATTTCTTGTCCAACAGTTTATCAAGCAATACAATTACTTCAATTCAATCATCGGTTATTCATTCTCCAAATCAAAACAGTGGCAAAACATCACATCAAACTTTACAGAAAATTCTGAGAAGGGACATCTAACATATAAAGCCAAAACCCCATAGCCTTGTGATGTAGACCTAATGCCTTGGTGTAACATCTCATGTTCTGTTTTAACTTTCCTTTAATCCGTATAATTTTTTTTGCTTTTAAAGCGTGTGAGGGAATAGCAGAGTGAACAAACAGTAGAAGATTTTATAAAGTAAAACATACAATTTACCACTTACAATAAATTAAGTAAACAACGTTAGTTTAATTTAAAACATTCAAAGTAAACCACAACAACTAATTAAAACATTTTTCACAATTAAAATAAACCACTACTTAAAATATTTGAAGTACTTAATTCACTTGAAAACCATTCCCTGAGCCATAACTCACGAAGGTCAATCCGCCAACAGCACAAAAGGCCCAACACAACAATACTCAATCAGCCGTGTCCTCTACAAACTTCTATCTAATTATAGGCTACTTACTTACATCACAAGACTTAAACTTTGAGATTAAAGCTTAGTAAGCGATATAATAATAAAATGTTCATGCTATGGTCTTTATAAAAACACATGTAGTTTTCATTTTCATTTTCCAATACCTTTTCCTTTACCGATGTTGGAGATGTCAACTTGATAAGGTAGAGTGGCGCGGGCTACCGACTCAAGAACCCACATCTTGCAATATCATTTACATTTATTCACATGTATTCTATTTTCATTTAGTTGCAGTTGCCCATCCAAGTGTTAGAGATGTCAACTTGACAAGGTAGAGTAACACTAATGACCCACATGGGGCAGCTACTCAAGAACCCACATCTTTTTACACCTATTTATGTTTATTCAATTTGTTTCGTTTACATTTTCAAAACGATACAGAAAACCATTTTCATATATTTTAGGAAAATAATGATGAATTAATGCATGCATACAAGCCTATCATACATGTCTATCTAGCATATTCTCAAAACATGATCAATCCTTAACCCAAGGCACTGAACTTCAATATAATAAATCACAGCATCAAACATCAAGCAACAATACATCATCGAACAATAACAATATCAACAACCTAAGAATCTAGTAAACACAGACAACATAAAACCCTAATTTCTTGTGATGTAGGCCCTTTAAGTCAAAACACATGCAATATCACTTACCTTGAGTCATTAGCGGGTTAGCACTTAAATTATCCTTCTTAAAACCTATTAATCAATAACAATAGTTCATCAAATTCATTGTTACCCATCAAAGCATCAAGTAAAACAAACATTAAACCTAACTTAACAGACTAACTCCCCTAGTAATGCACAACTTTTCCAACATGTCCAATAGAATAACACCTTAACCAACAATGTACAGTTGCCCTCCTTATCCAACAATTCAACTTAACCACAACAATATAGATAGATTTTTAAACCAACAGAACCGTAACTAACATTCTCAATAATTCCACACGAGAGAGTAAACTTAGAAATCAACAAAGTCTAAACCTAAAATTCAGAACATATATATCCAATAATATTCCAACTTAACAGTGTGTTTCCAAATTGCCACCAAATAAACACAATATAAAACCCAAGTATATATTAGTAACCAACTTCATGGATATTAACCTTTAATAATACGCATATTCTACTTAGTAACAACATACAGTGGCTTATAAAATTACCAATTTCACACTTCATATTCTAATAGAATCTCACTTACCAAAACACAAAGAGCATATCACAAAGCGACTCTTCAATATATTCTAACTCAGAAATCAAGCATGTATGCATAGCAACCTCCCATACATTATAACAGTAATCATTAAGAAAGTTATAGAAGAATCTCTATTTACCTAAAACACAAGAGATCAGAGATTCCTTTCCAAAGCTTTACGTTCAATTTCTCATAATTCTCCCTTACAATTCTTTCTCTCAAAATTCCAGCAACACTCTCTCTCTTTGTCTGTTGCCCCTTTCTCTCTCGGACTATTTCTGTAAAACTCCCAGCAACTCACACTCATCCTCAGTTTATAGTCCACAATCTTCACCCCTTCAGTATCCTAATGAAGGTGAAAATGTCGAGTGGAGAGACGCTTGATCATCCATGAAGAGCCAAGCATTGGTCCCATAAGTTTCAAGGCGACGGTTCATCATTTTCTGGCGACCTTTCAGTTTGCCAGTTGATCAACCCCTTCCCATGATTGATCGCAAAACCTTTAGAGTCAACAATTTTCTTTAATGCCGGTCGATCACCTTCCTTCACGTGATTGACCACAAATTCTTGATTTTCACAATTTTGAGAATTATCGGTTGATGATCACCTTAGAAGACAATCGACCGCTTCAATATTTGTTGCTCTCTAGAATACTTTCCCCTTTGTAGCTGGTCGATCAACCTCCTTTAGGTGACCGACTGCCTCAAAAATCCTTTGCCACTATAATTATTTGCATTGTATGTGATCGACTGCCTCCCTTTGAGGATGATTGGCCACCCTGCTACTCGTCTCCATATATATATATATATATAATTACTAACTACTTCTAATATCATTCCTTTTAATTCTATTATCATCAAATAAATCTCAAAACAACTCCAATAATCTTAATCTTTCTCCAAAGCTTAATATGAACATAATCTGAGGTATCATAATTCATTATATCCAATCACATTTCTCTTGACCAACACCTTAATCATCCAAGTAAATTCCTAATACCACCAAAATCATCACTTAGGTCGTACGCTTAGTACTACAAAAAATTGGGCTATTACACTTACTATTTAGTCTATATCCCTTACCTGATCAATGGTGTTGTTGAAGATCACACAAAACTGACGGCCACTACAACACCCCAAATATCTTCAAAATCACCCAAGAGGATAGGTCCTTTGATCACCAAGCGAGGAGAGAAATGCTTCAACAAACGGTTGAAGCCACAAGAAATAGGGTTACCCCATGACCCTCAACCTTAATGCGATGTAACGTGAGGAATCCACCATCACGGAGCTCCACCAGGTTCGTGCCCCATCGCAAATGGTGAGTGAGTGGCTTCGGGGGGTTGATCCCAGAACCACGAAAAATTAGAACATAAAAGCCATAGAATTGATTTCCCATCCAACGACTGATGTTTGCCTAGGCCATAAAGTATATGTATATAAAAAAAAAAAACCAAACTTGTGACACTTATCCTTACCAAAAATTCCTTCAATTAAAATATCCTACTTTCTTATTATTAAACTTAAATTTAATTCACTAGCTTTACATTATTAAAGTATACATCACTCTATTTATTAGTCCAAGTACAAAATGTAACATACGACACCAAAATATTCATTCCAATAAAATCCACTCATTAAAACACGTCGCTAGAATAAAGAATGAAAATTCTAAATGTTATAATTACAATCCCTCTTTTTGTGAATGAGCCATAGAAGAAACAAAAAAGGAGAAGGGAGGAAAAAAAAAACAAGACGATCCATCACTCTTGAACCAAAATCGGCCAAAAGACAACCCAAAAAGCCAGCCCAAATATTTCATATTGATCCAACTAAAACAAGTTAGTCTCATTGAACTAGACCCAATCTAGTTAAGCTAGAATCGATTGAAACCAAACTTGATTCGTCCTGAACCTTCGACGTTCACCCAAATCCAAAAAGTTTCTTGAGTTTATCCAAACCCAACAAAAGTTGACCTAAAATTTTATAAGTAAAGAATTTTACTTTATTTTTCTAAAAATGAGATATTTAAAATCTAAAATGGGCAACTAACAACAAAATAATTTATTTAGGCATAGAGATCATACCAAAGATTGAAACCCCCTAAAACCACAATCTCAAATTCTAGGTTAGTAAAAATACTAGTTTTTAAATGTTTTGGCCAAAAGACGTATATCACAAAACATATTATGCAACTAGTTTTCTATATGCTTATTTTTCAATTTTTTAATTTTCATATTTTATTAGGACATGTATGTTTAGACACCAACATAGGAAAGTAGAAAGATATAATTGGTAAATCATAATGTATGAATGTAGGAATGCATGAAACTACTAGAATTGATGAAATTTGGTTGGTTTACTTAGACAATAAGTTGATGAAATTTTATGAAGGTAAGAAATTGATTGTTTTCTAAAATCCTATTGGGTTAAGGAATTTGACATGGTACTAATTGCATGAGATGAAAGAATTATGGAACCTAATAAGTGTAAGAAACCATTGGTTGTCTGAAAGCTTGAATGAATGGTCAAGTTGGAATAAGAATTCCAATAGTATGTGACTTTTAAGGCAAATAATTTGGTTAATATATGCAGTTAATTCATATATATATATATATATATGTGTTTTGCATATTGAGATTATTTTTTTGACGAATAGTTTTGTGATGTAGTTGAATTTTTAACTATAGAAACTAGCTCTTAGCTAGAATTTTCCAGAAGTGAGCAAGCATATAGAGGAGGGTGTTGAGGATATTGTCATGACCTGAAGACGGGCCTAACAGAACCGCCGGGTCAGGCGACCCGATCCTCATAGAGAACCCGATCACCGAGCCCAAGGCGTGAGTTTTCGCGGAAGACTTATAATATTTAATTCGGCCCAAGATAATATGGGCCTAGGTCCGAGTAGGGATCACGAGAAGATAACAGTGCATAAATTAAAATGAAATCCAAGTACTGTGCAACAAATCTAAAACCAACTGTGTTTAAGGTTTACAGACCAAATGTAAATATTCTCACCAAGTAACGATAAACACCACAAATGTAAATAACAGAACACTTCAGCTCCTAATCCTCAGCTGCTCTTGCCTTTACCTGAAGTTTTGGGGGAGGAGTCGTTTGGGGTGAGTGACTAACTCAGTAAAGTATGGCTATACTAAATGCACCTCATGCAAAACTGGTTTTGTACATTTTTCGAGAACAAGGTTATGTTTCATACTACCCGTACATGGATTTTTAAAATCACTTCAAACTCTTTTTCATTTTACCAAACCGACCCAAGGGCCATCGATGAGGCTTTTATTAAAAATCTTGCTGTATACATAGACAACTATACCTCGTAAAATAGGCCATCATCGTTTTCCAATTTGAAAACGTCTTCAGTGAAAAGGGGTGGTCACTCATGGACTCACCCGCCACACAACATAGAAGAGGTGGTCACCTGTCGATGACAACACCTTATGAGGCAGGAATAATGACGACAATCCGAAGATTCCGTACGTCACCCGAGTTGCCGGCGCACCTGGCTGCACAACACAACCCGTATAATCGTATAATCGTGTAATCACATAAAACGGATACAGTTGCTCGCTATATGTGGACTTAGGAAAATCAAGTCTCAGCGATTGACAACCGTCTGATCCGTGGGACAAATCCTGGCCAGGTTTAGGGGCTTGCGACCCAAGGACGCGTCATCACCCTCCCATACGAGGTTTATGACTTTCAGGAGTTTCAACCTGAGGACACGTCACCAATGCCCCACCTATATTTTTCGCACGTCAAACAATCAACCTTCACGCAGCAGAAGGTATCAAAGGGGATGGCGGATCCATCCCTCAACATGTGCACAATAAATCTCAAACCATGTACGGAATTAAACTTGAGAAAACATACTACTAATAAAAACGGACGTGCTGTCGAACAGTCCCCGTCATTTTCCAAGTGTGGTGGTCCACAAAATAATTATTTTGGAAAATGGGATAGGATGCAATATAACGCAGGAGGTATAGAAATCCCTACCTCGACGATGATCCGTCTTGTTGACTAAAGCAACCGCTTATCCAAGAATCATATCATATTCGCTGTGATTGTCCAAGCCTGACAAAGATATAAACACGGAAATTTATAAATAAATTCTAGAAGACTAAGCGGAGAACCCTATACCAGAAATAGGAGCCCAACCGACATGTAACGACTCATCTAAAAATCCCAACAAAATTCTCAAACTTTCTTATTCATCATTCTTTCAATTCAAAATCTAATTAGGAACACCTACACAATCTCAAAGGTCCAATTCCCAAATTAACACTTAATTTTTCCCAATATTTTGTGCAACGTTCAAATCGATTAGCAATGTCAGAGAATGTCCCTCAACTTAGACAAATGCAATTTTTTAAACCTTCAACTCCCACAATTTATGAAACTAACCCATAATGTAATTAAAACAATATATTGCCCTTAAGTCATCCAATACGCAGTGGGTGAAACAAGTTTCAATTCTCACAACAATTAACATACTTGAAAAGTTCTAAATATCATGACCAACATTCACTATCAATGCGAGTCTTCAATTTAAGTTCATCCACATATCCAAATCGCCCTCAGTTTAAAATGGCAGCAAGGAATCCAACTAAACAACAAATCACTCTTAATCATAACCAGATCCACATTTAAGTCCGAAATTAGAACAAGTATCTAGCTCACCCAATAGATCAAATCAGAACGGAGGGTTCCGTTTTCGCCGAAATCGGAAATACGCTCAAATCCGAAGCTGTTGTCGCCTGAGATTGTCCATCCGGAATCCTTTAGATCGACCGCTGTAAACCCATGACATAGATCAACCAACAACCTCTCAAAAACGAACTTAACATCGGATTAAAACTCAGATCGAAAAATCTCACCCACCGAACAGATCGGAGTCTGTTCGTCATCGGAATCGGAAAACGGCTCAGCCTTGGAGCTGTCGTCGCAAATCCGAGATCGCTGCTCGCCGGAATCGGAGGAACACGCTCGGGTTGAGCTGTTCTATCGCCGATTTTGACCAATTGATCAAATTTGCATACGTGGACTTGACCAAATGACCAAATTTGCATACGTGGCCACTACACGACAATTTAGTCAACTTCTTCAACGCTATGACCGATTTTCAACGCGAAAAATTTACACGTGGGATTTATCATTAAAATTTCATGGCTTTTACAGATATCATAGTTGGATCAAAGGAGTAGATTTAATTTATGTTTCATTTTAACTATTATTTTTAATAAATAAAATTTTTTTGGTAATTTGGTTAGTAATGTTTAGGGGTGTGCAAAATCGAACCGAACCGGAACCAATCAATTTGGTTTGGTTGGGATCGGTTTTGCACATTCTAGAACTAATTGTCAGTTCAAGTTGGTTATAATCGAAAATTTTGGTTCGGTTTGCAGTTTGTATTTTGCAAAACAGGAAAGACCGAACCAAACCGACAGACTTGTGAAGACCAAGTGCTAGTGTCATCTGGTAACCCTCAAAATTTGACCAACTCGTGTATTTGCCCTCTCACCTCTCGTCTAACTTTGCTCTTGACTCGCGAAGATTAACCCTCAAAATTTGAACGCGACAGTTTAGTGGTTGGTGCTCTACTTATTGCTCGCTTTCTGGAAACCATTTCCATGGCTAGATTCCGTTGTATCTTTTTGATTCGTGCTCTAGTTTGATAGAGATGGACCTCTCGATGAATAACTTAATAGGTGGAGTTCCTTCAGCTCTGAGTTCTTGTTCTTCTCTTCCGTTTTTTGATATTTTGAGCAATAATTTGTCTTGTGAACTACTCGTTTTTGTTTTCACTTCAATGGTTAACTTGAAGGTGATTTCTTTGTCCAACTACAAATTTTCCGGCGAGCTGCCGGTTCTCTTTGTAATTTCACCAGCTTGGAGAATTTGGATATGAGTTTGAATAATTTTTCTAGGTTGATTCCATTGATGCTATGCCAAAACTCTAGCAACAACTTAAAGGAGCCGTTTCTTCAAAATAATATGTTAATGGGTTCCATTCCAGTGACTCTAAGCAATTGTTCTCAATTTGTTTCCCTCGATTTGAGTTTCAATTTTCTCATCGGAGCTATCCTGTCGATCTTAGGCTCTCCCTATGAGCTCCGAAATCTAATTATTTGGTTGAATCAACTTGAAGGAGAAATCCTAGAGAAGCTCATGTTCATTCAGGCCCTTGAGAATCTGATTCTTGATTTCAATTTTCTGATCGGAACTATCCCCTTCATCCTAAGCAACTACACCAACCCCAACTAGATTTCCCTATCTAACAACCAATTGAGCGTCGAGAATCTAGCCTGGATAAGCCATCTTCCAAGCTTAGCCATCCTCAAACTAAGCAACAATTTGTTCTCTAGGAGGATCCAATCAGAGTTAGGGGATTGTCGGAGCTTGATATGGTTGGACCTCAACACCAACATTTTAAACAGGATAATTCTACCAGAGCTTTACAAGCAATTCGACAACATTGTCGTCAACTTTATCACAAGCAAATCCTATGTGTACATCAAAACTAATGGGTGCAAGAACTCAACTTTATTACAACTAATAAAGCATATATGTATATTAGTTGTCAAAGACAAGTAATCAGTTGTTGAAATTTTTTAATTTCGATTATTTTGGTATTTGAAATAAAAAACGTAGGTAGGTAAAACTGGAACCGAATCGGAATCAGAATAGAAATTGAAATCAAAGATTCTGGATCAGTTCTGGTGGAACCAACTCCCAGTTTTGCTGAACCAAAACCGATGCGGTTCAATTCAGTTCCACAGTAAAACTGAACCGAACAGCACCTTAAACACCCCTATTGATGTTTGATTATATTTCTTATTTGGTTTTGTTTAACATTTAAGTTTAATAATAATTAACAAGGTTTGTTTCTTAGCTTATTAGTATAGAATTAAATAGGTGATTCTTAATAAATATAATTAAGATTTTAAGAGCTTCTATATAATTAATGATTGCGTTATTGTTCTAGGATTCATAAATTTAGTATTTAGGGTTTAAAACACGTTTAATTCTAGAATCAATTTGGAAAAATTTTTTAAGGTTTTCAAATTGGGAATAAATAAATTTTGGAGTCGGTACACATTGATACTTATTACAAGCTTTAATAACTTCATTAGTATCCTTAAAAATGGAGGACCAATAAAACTTGATTGTAGCACTTTTGTACCTGACCATACACCTCTAAAATGTCTTCCATTAAGTGATGCGTGAAAAATTGAAGTATTAATGGTATCTCTTCTTCTAGAATGAATCTTATTATAATCTTTAGGGCACATTGTTTGAACAGATATTGTCATGATTTAAAGGCGAGACTAATAGAAATGCTGGATCAGACGACTCATTCCTTAGAGAGGACCTGATCGTCCAGCCTAAGACTATGTTATCAGCGGAGGATTTAATACGATTTCAAGCACATACCAAAACAATTAGGCCAAGGTCTGCATAACAATCAAGAGAATAATAGTGCTTAAAATAAATAGAAATTTAAAACATTGTACAATAAGTTCTAATCATTCGAAATAGCATTATACAGACTCAAAAATAAATAAACCCTCACAAGAAATAAAACTAAAACACTTTGACGAAAAATACAAAGTGAGAAAACCTTTCAGTGACGGAGCTCCTAGCCGCTCTTGTCCTTACGTCAAAGGGGAAGAGGTCATTTGAGACAAGTGACTAACTAAGTAGATAAGTTATACTAAATGCAATACATGAAAAACTGGTTTTCTCTTTCTTTCCGAAAACCATGGTTTAGTCCTTCTCATTATCTTTACTGAACAGTGCATGGATTTTAAAATCATTTAAAAGCTCTTTACTGGTTTAATTAAAAATAGGTTCTTCGAGCCATTGATGAAATAATTATCAAATCATACTATATACATAGATAACTATATTAATATGACTACATCACTTTAACTTTTAAAAAAATATCATCCTAGTGAAAAAAGAGGGTCACTCAATGAACTCCTCTAGCACACCAACACAAAAAGACATCTTTTTGAAAACCAAAAAGCACCTCATTAGTTATAAAAAATAAAAGTAATGGTGATTTGAAGATCCGAAAACATCAGATAAGTGGCCAACAATCCAAAGACCAAGCAGCGACACTACCAGTAAAATCAAGTAATATAAGATTGCTGACAAAAAATTACTTAGTGACTAACAACCTGTTAGATTCAAATTGACAAATGTTGCCTGTGAGCATAGCTCTGCAATGACACAACTGCCCATCAAATAGAAATGTTATTAGATGAGTAAAACTCAGCGATGAAACAACCTTTAATCCGTGTGGTAAAATACCCTAGCCAAATTTAGGGATTCTGTAACATCCCGATATTTTAAGTTGGATAACTATCAGGATATTACCAACAGAGTTCTTGAGCGTTAAGTATAGAGGTATTTCCATTGCATTTTCCCCGTATACGCGGTGTAATCGAAGTGTAGGAGTTATGAGGACGTTACATGGTGTATCTATAGTGTCATTTGGTGACATGCAAATTATGGGGGAAACGTTAAAGGATATGAGTTAAGTGTGAAAAGATAGAGAAAAGTGGGAATTATGGGCTTTCGGACAAAGTCCCGGACGATGCGGACGACTACTTCTACGTCGGCATCAAATTTGTACACCTCGGGACACATTCGGACGACTATACGGACTATGCGGAAGAGGACAGGATGCATTCGCATCGAATCTGTCCAAGTCTGGGGACTTTTGAAGACTGCGGATGAAGAGGAGCATCATTCGCATTGAATCTGTCTGATTTTTGGGACAATTCGAACGATACGTGCAGACGATGCGGACGCTGATTGGCGTCCAAAACTGGACTGCGGACGGTACGGATAAAGGTGGGGATGCCAGTTTTCGTTCGGGGACTTGGTTCTGCCTGTGAAATGTGCTCTTACGGATGACTGCGGACGAGACTAAGTCATCCACACTCGTCTGAATCATCGCAGAAGTGCGATAAAAGAGATTCAACATCAAAACGAAAAGGATGCCCAACGAATAGAAACGCCGCTCTCGACAGAAATCACACACCCAGACCGACCAACAGGGATTTTTCCCCTGTTCCCCTGCCCTTCCAGGTATGGTTGTCCCCTCCTCCTTTAGGGTTAAGCCATCCCCTCCGTTTCCTCAACTTTCATTCCCTGGCATATGAAGTCCAGAGAACGAGAGAGGCAGTGAGGGAGTGACCTATGTGAGAGAAGTCCTTGGGAGAGTTCCCCTGGGTAAGGAGGAGTTGTGGTAAGCTAGTGTGACTAGAAACGTGAGTGAACTGCTGCAGGAGCTGCCGTCTGCGAACCGGAGCTGCTGTCCGGTGGAGAACTGATCTTGTCGTTACGTTCTTCATTTTGGTAAGGAAAATGGGGTGTTTTGGCCATTGAGGCCCTACACCACAAGTATAGGTGTGTGTGTTTTACGGTTGTTGTTAGTCGTAGTTGCTGTGATGCTTCCTTTTGTTGTTTGAGCTTTGTTTTATTGCCTATTATATGGTATAAATGCTTAGATAGATGAGTAGAGAATGTGTTGAAGAATGATGAAGGTTAAGGTCTAAGGATGATGGATGTTAATTAACGAATAACAAATGCTTGATGTTGTGCTAGGGTGAATGGTAAATAAGTTGGGTTGTCTTGAAATACTACTGCTAACTATTGATTTTTGATAGTGTTACCAATGTTCTGTAGATTTCCTTGTTGATATTTCCTCTTTATTATCTTGATTTCTAAGTGATGAACTCAATGCCTACTGAATGAAATGTAAACTACGATAATGAGATTTGTTAACTGAACAAACGAAGGGAAAAAGTCTAAGAAATTAAGATGCACGAACGTTGTAAGTTATTTTGGATTTCCATTGTTTTCTCTAAATGTGGATTGTGCACTAACTGTTGGATAATAAACTTAGCTTGTAAATGTTTATTTCTTTGTTCTGGATAGAAACCTTCTAGTTTTAGTTGATATAAATTCATTTAGCATGTTTATTGTTGAATTCAATTATCAAGCATGTTTCCATGAAATATTCGTTAAACATAACTCCATGAATCGTTGTACAGTTTCGATGTCATTAGTAACTAGTCATAGATTAATTAGCACGTTTAATTTTTTTGTTATAATCTTGCCTAATGGAGAATGATTAAGCATGTCTAATATTTTAATTGTCTTGTACGAAATTTCAGTAAACCTTAGCATAAAAGCTTGTAAATTGGTAAAGGATTCACTGGTTAATTCACTGTTAGAAAGAGGATAAATCACCGTACGAAAATGTGGATTAATTGTTATTAGAAGCATGTTAAATTATGTAAGTATGTTTGATCATCGAGGGCACGCTGACCTAACTAAAGTAATTCATTTGACTCAAGCTTGTTAACTTACTTAGACAATGATAGTCGATGACTTAATTATACTTTACTTGAGCATGTAAATTGACTAGAATAACCAAATATAAAATTGAGCACGTAATTAATTAGAATGATATTAGCATGTAAATTACTTAACCTGTATTTTATCTTCTTCCGAGCATGTAAATCGGCTAAGCATGTAAATCGTAATCTTTTTTCACGCATGTTAATTATTATTTAAGCAAATCAATTAGTTAAGTATGCAAGTTAACTAGCATATTTAAATATTAATTAGTAATGTATGAGCATGTTAATTAGCTTAACTAAGTTAGTTAATTTGAGCATGAAAACAAATTAGTCAAGCATATTTTCCTTGTTTCAATTCGTCGTACTTGTTCTCGGTGGTGTGGAGTTATTTCTTTCTATTATATGTTTTGCTTTCCTTATATGTGCTTTCAGTTATTTATATGCGCACCGCGATTCTATTAAAGTTATGTTATATGCATCATGCATCATGTTAGGTTGAGAATGTATGGTCATGCATCATGTTAATAGAAACTAATAGGGAGTGCCACGGGGTGGTACGCACACATGCATGAGTGAGGATAAATGACGAAAACGAATAAAACAGTAAGATAATAAAGGCCTCTATGGTTCTGTAGCTTAGCACGGCATAGACACAAAGAAAAGTAAAAAGAGAGTTGGAGGGCGGATGGGTAACGGGTCTAGTCTGCAACTATAAGAAGCCCCTCCTTGATCGGGTACAGGAGTTCTAATTGCAAGAAAAAGGCTAGGTCCGATCACTATTCCATCACAAAGGAAATCCTCCAATCTCCAGCTCAATGTACAAGTATGAATGAATGAATGAACGGATGTAAAGTAATAGAAGAGTAAATGGCTTAATGAAAGGATCGGTTTGGGTGACCCTCATTCCGAAATGACTAAAGAGAGGCATTCATGCTTTCATTTCCCTTTTTCCTTACTAAGCCTTCGGGCTTACAATTACTTGTGGTGTAGATGTAGGTACTAGTACACTATGAGGAATGCATGGACTAGGAGTAGCAAAAGATAAAGAACAAACAATAGAAAGTAGGGATGACGGATTCACACGCGCGAGGGAGATCGTGGCTGGCCATGCATAATGAGGGTAAAGAACAATTAGTAGACATTTAACTAAGTTTTCTAAGTTGTAATTAACATACGTTTTATTTCAAATGTATTTAAATTGGATAGTCCTTTCATTCAAATGATCAATGCTTCCGCTAAGTTTCTAAACGATTCAATTACGCTTCCGCTATGTTTTACAAAATGATGATTTTATTTACGCTTCCGCATAGTTTTATTAACTAGATTTTTTATAACGAGTTTTACAAAAGAGTCAGTAGTGATCCATTTAGACGAACTCTGATACGTTTTGTTTTAAAAAGAAAGAAAGTTTAAATTTTTACCCATTTCAAGGTTTTACGAAAATCCGGGTAGAGATTCAAAACCCAAAGAGCATGCCATCACCACCTTATTACCTTTTTTATTTTAGAGATTTGAAACCTAAGGACATGTCACTAATGTCATATTACCCATTTCAAACGTGCACACAAGCAGTCTTCACGCAGCAGTGGATGCAAGGATGTAGCCTCGTGATGCTTGGGTAATAAGACTGTCTAAAACATCAAGATGATTCATCCACTTGAATATACATATAGCACAAAAATTAAAATACCATGCACGATAAATTAAATATCAAAAAATGCACGTACATAAACATAAAAATAAACGTGCTTCAAACAGTCCTCATAAGGTTTTCATATGTGGCAACCCACAAAATATGTTTAAAAACCATGCTATGCAATGCAGTGTATAAATATAAGATACCTACCTTTTTGATGACCTTTCTTACATACAGGAGCTACAACCTTGGGTACTGGTTCAAAATCCTCAAAATTATCCAAGCCTATAACACGATAATAGGAATTTTCCATTAACAAAATAATGAAAAAAGGTTGGAGAGTCCTAAATCAGGATTAGGAACCCAAACCAGAAGAATATGTAAACAAATATATATCGAATGACATTTGCAAACGCACAATAGTGCACTTGTGCACGTAGAACAATTCACTCGCATATGCAAAATAGTGTACCCACGGAAGCCTAGGCGTGTGTTCTGCGGATACTAGTATTTCTGTAGAAGCCTAAGCTTCCACAGAAACTTATTCTTATGCAGACATGTTTGGGATACATGCACTCTATGGAAATCTAGCTTCCATGGACATGTACGGAGCACGTGTGCTCCATAGGAATTTCACTCTTTGCGGACGCGAACGTTTTTGTTGAATCCTAAACTTTTGTGGACATGTGCGGGGCATGTGCATTCTACAGACAGGTGCAGGGCTGTGTGCTCTACAGAAATATTATTCTCTGTGGACGCAAATGTTTCTGTGAAAGCCTGAGCTTCTGCTGACAAGTGCGGAGCATGTGTGCTTCGTGAAAATTTCACTCGGATGTGAACATTTCCGCAGAAGCCTAAACTTCCATAGATACAAATGTCTCCATGAAAGTATGTCTTCCGCATAGATGAATTTGAGTGTCCACGGTGGTTTTCTAGCATAGGACACTGTGAGGAAAAAAACAAAATTCCTCTTTCGCCTATTTTTGCCTCCATTTGGCCTTAACCTTCTCACAAAGACTTTCATATTTGTTCTTCTAACCTCGAATCCGAATCCGAATCCGAATCCAACATCCAAGCTGGACTCTCAACTTGAAAATATCATTAAAAATAGACTTAGCCTCAAAATCCTTTCACAAAATTTGTAGATTGGCTATCTCTAGTTAGCGACTGTACCCAAGAATGATGTTTTCTTTTCTTCTAAAAAATACTTCGACTTATTCTCATTTAATATTTAAATTGAAATATGTATAATAATACGTGAAACGCATATTATACGTACACCAAAGAATCTAAATTTTTACTGGTTTGATCAATTGATCAAAAATTCACACAGGCCGCTACACGTGATTGAAAATAATGGAAAAATTTTACACGTAAAATTTTATATATTTAAAAATTAGCTGCTCTTAATAGTAAGGGTTGTCACCAAAATGAAATCTTGCAAATCCTTTTTTTATTGATGTTGAAGGTCAGATGGGTAGAACATGCTCACTATGTAGGTAACTTTATCTACGTATCAAGGTGTAAAGTTTGCCTTCACTTCCAACAATTGCTCATTTGGGAACGTGTCTTTGATGGAGTCGCTATTCTCAAGTGTGTCCTAATCCTTCAACCTCTACAAATGATCTGCTACTTGGTTCTCATGTCCCTTTCCATCTGTAATTTTTAGGTAAGAAAAAACAAAACCCATCTGATTAGCGTTGACTTTGCATCCTTCTTCGTGATCAAATACTTTTATTGTCGAGTGATTTGTATATACCACAACATTTGTTCCCACAAGATATGATCTGAACTTGCCAAATGAAAAGATCACAACCAATAATTGCTTCTTTGTTCTTTGTTCTAGGACAACCAATAATTGCACCTGTAACGATTTTACCAGCAAAGTAGATAAAGTGAAATGTCTTTTCTTTCTAAGTGTAGTCCCTTGTATCGCATACAAGTTCAAATGACGAAGACTGATCTAGAGATACAATTATTGCAACAAAATCAATTTTCTTTTTAGTTCAGTGAAAGCTTTATGTTACTCTTCATCAAATTTGAATGCTATATTTTGCTCCAGAAAATTAACACAAAAGCTTAGAGCTAATTTAGTATTGTTGCAATTTTTGAAATAATCTATGTTAGGTGTGCTGTTAAAATAATCAACTAAGTAAATAATGAGGCATGTGTTTGGTAAATTAGCATTTTAAAAATAGGAAAAATGACAAAGGAACCACCATCCATTACTATTTGTGACAAACCAACTATCATTCTTTTTTTGCTAACAAATTAACTACTGAACTATGGAAAAATGATGCCGCCAACATCGCTATCACGTTTACTGTTAAAAGTGATAATGTGAAGTTGCGACGATTAGTATACAAACCATCGCGGCTCCATAGTTTTAAAAAAACTACACGATAATTTTGATGGCCTGCGGCGGTTTCCTACTAAACTACAACGGTGTGACGATAAACCGTTGTGGCTTCATATGACATCGCAGTGGTTTATCATCACACTGCGGCGATTTCTTATGAAGTCGCCGCGATGTGGTGATAAACCGCTGCGGTGTCATATGAAACCACATCGGTTTATCGTCACACCGCTGCGGCTTCATATGATACCGCAACGGTTTACCGTGCCTCGTTTTGAGTTCCAAGAACCCTAGTATACAAGAATCACATATAAGATTTGGCGAGTTCATCGCAAACCACGGAATCCTCGGCGACGTTGGAAGTGGAAGCAATGTTGGAGTAGAGCTCAACAACGATGTTCTGAGGGTTAAGTACTACGGTTTTCATTTTCGATGTTTTGGGAGGCTAGGTTTCGGCCATTGTCATATGCGACTAGCTCAGAGCACTCGGAGTCTTGTAACTGTACCGACAATGAAAAATTTCTAAATATTTTCTAAAAATTTTCTTGGCTCCCAACTTTCTAAAAATTGACGTTGACATCAGGTTTATTCATGGCCCTAGGTCACATAATGTCTTTCAAAAGTAGGTGATTACTATTGCGCACAAAATAGTGAAGCTTCGTGGATTCTTTAGTTTAGGAGGGATTTTGTTCTTCAATATGCAATTTCTCTCTTTTGTTATGGAGACTTTGTAAAACTCACCAAGTTTTCCCCTCTTTGAAAAGATATATTTCATAAATTTAGGGTAAATGTTATGATTGGAAAAGCTGATAATTATAAAAAAAACAAAAAGCATACCTGACTAAAAGATTTCATTGAGTAATTGTAACTTAATATAGTTGTAGGGAATTTCTATAAGTGATAATCGCATACGAGTTTATAAAAGGCACAAATAACAAAAAAAAAAAAAGAATTTAAGTAAAAAAAGCTTTCTCTTCTCTAAAGTTTCTTCTTCTTTTCTCTTCTCTTTCTTGATTTTGCAGGGACCTAATATTAGCTCAGCATTGAGGTGAAGCTGCTTAGTACATCAAAAAATTTCTTGACCTCTTTTCCTGTTGTTTCTTCAGAAGCCTGTGAGGAAATATTGGAGGTGGCCACTTGAGTTGACTTTGGGTAGCATTTTGCTAGCATAGAGATTTTCAATGATCTTTTCATACGTCTAGCGACTAAGCTTATCTCGGACTTTTCTTTCTTCAAAAGTTTTTGGACTCTTTTTCCCTGAGAAAATCATACGACTTTCAATTTCTCTCCCATTCCTCTGCATAATTGACTCGTGTTGCTCATACCCTTCCCTTATAGGGTTTTCTATGTTATTTGGTAGTATTTCTTGAGGTTGATTATGTAATGTCACAAAAAGTTAAAATATTTTTCTTATTATATATATATATTTTAAATACATAGTACATAAAAATCATAAATATCCTTTTAAAACCATTGCAGCGAAAGTCTCAACAAAACTCATTTAATTCAAACATTGTAAAGCTCATAGTTTAAATAAACAAAAGCATTTATAGAGATGTTTTTACAACAATTGTAACATCTCATTTCCGTTTATGCATTTTTCATAAAATTTTGGAGATTTTAAAATTCATTTAAAATATACTTAATTGAAAAACATCATAGTACGTTACGCATAATAAAAAAATTTAACTGCCTTACAGAAATAACACAATTAAAATACTTAAAATCTATAATAAAGTCTTATGCCATTTAAACAACTTTGATTCATTAGAGTCATAACCCCCGAGGTCGATCTACACATGGTAACACAAGCTTGTATCGCATTACACTTCTTCCACGTTCATTACATTCAGTTCACAATCCATACCTACATCGTAGGAGGAATAATGAGCTTATTTCCCAGTAAGGAATATAAATGAAATGCAACTGTAACCTCTATGACAACTCTACATACATTAGTTTGATATATCCGTAAGCTGGGTGAACGCAATCTCTTTAGTCTCCAAACCCACCACTTGGATTCATTTTTACGTGAGAGTAACATCTTTAGTCTTCAAACTCACTAAAAATGAGTCCACTTACATTTCCATTTATTTACCATTTGGGGTGGAGCAATGATGTGCCCCAAGATCCTACCGCCTGAACTGAGCCATGATGCTTCTTGTTTATCTAATAAATTATTATTTTGCAAGAAATACTACATTAATGGAGCGTGAGGAGGAACCTTTGCTTGGAGAAAGGGGAAGCTTCTCAACATGTTTTCACTTGGAGTCCTCCAACATCAATTCGGCTAGATCATTACACCTCGGTTTTGGATGTCTCATTTTGGCTGATTCTAACAAGGTCAATTAGAGAGAGTTTTGTTGAATTTTAACATTGATTTATTACTTTAGTTTATGTTGGATGGATTAATGCTGGTTGGATTATATTTTGTTTGGTTTTAGGATGTTTTGAATTGTTTTGAATCAAGGTGCTCGGTTTGCATGTAAACCGATCCCTCATGCCCAATTTTTGTGAACCTAAGGGCATTTTTATAATTTCTCTTTTATGTTCATTAGAGAGGTATTTATCCTCCTCTAATGAAACCCTAATGTGGACTTTCAAAAACCTTAATCGAAATTGAAGCTTGTTTTAGAGAATTCTCTCTAGTGCAAAATGGTGGTCCGGTTTTAGCCTCTCGGCTTACCTCCATCAAAACGTTCTCCCTCTTGTTCTTGAGCGATCTTGGAGAGGGAGATCATTGCTAGTTCTTCCAGCAACTTCTCTTGGAGTTGTTCTTGTGGTGTGGAGTTAGAAGATCACGGCAAAAGCGAAGTTGGAGAGGTGTTCTTCAAATCATCCGAACAAGTTGTCCCCTCAGCCGAGTGAGGAATCCATGGACCAACTTGGTGCCACAATTTCTTCCATTTTTCCTGAAGCTTACTACTATATTTCTATCTAAGATTATTGGCTTCCCTGTCCTTGCGAAATGCTTGGTGGTATTGTTTGAATTGGACTCGTATTTTTAAAGTTATGCTTGTTTTCCTAAGAGTGCCGAGAATATTTTTTTCCGAGAATACTATTTCTGAGTAGCAGATTCTGTGACACATAACTCTGTGTATGCGTCACCTTTGAAGGTGATTTATGAAGGTGTTCTAATATTGGATATTTACTACTTGCCCTATAAATTTGGGGTCCAGGTTCCGTATGCAGCTCGAGTTCTAATCAGTTTACTTTCAATGCTCGGATTTAGGGCTAGCTGAGTAGCCTTGATTATTTTTGACGAGTTTGGGACTCTGACTTGTTTCCCTTGATTCTTACAACTTTTTGGTTTGAATTTCTGGATTATGAACGTACTTTGAACATATTTGAAGTATTGGGAATTTAATTGATATTTGGAGTTTATTTTGGATTGATTTGTTCAACCATTATTTGAGATCGTTGCAAAATAGTTTTCACCTTTGAGAGAACCATTTTCGAGCAGCTTCTTGAATTGGTCATATATCCGTGAATATTACGTTATTGAACGTCAAATTGGAAGGTTCCATATTTCTTTGAGTCCTCAAGACACCCTCCAAATATGGGACCATTTTCCTGTATGCATTAAAAGTTATAGTTGTTTCATGTAGATTGCGTGGATTGAAGTTAATCGATTGCCCAATAGCTTTGTATTGTCTCATTCCATTTTTGGGGCATATCAAGCAACCTCTTCAGTCTCCAAACTTATCCAAACGAGCTGTTTTCTACGTGTGAGCAACCTCTTATGTCTCTGAACCCACGTAGAAAATATTATTTATTATTTTTGTTATTAATCCATGCAATGCATTACGTACAATCCTACTAATATGCCTATATGAATGTCACACATAGCAGTTTATATATCGCAAACAATATTACAAACAACTAACAAACAATGAAAATAATCATGCTTCAACTGTAATTTAACACTAAACATATTTCTACTAACATTTTATCGATTACTCAAACAATGATACTATATATTTATCCCTTTATCTTTTACGCATTATTTTTAACACTTTATTTGACAATATAAGGAACACCAACCTAAGACAGAAATCAACTTATCATGTACTTATCATCCTAAAATCCAATAGAATTGGCATGCCTTATTTTAATCCCTAACATTCACAATTTAATATTTGCATAACACTATACTTCTCAATTTATTAAATATTTTAAAAACTAACAAAGAGCTTACGAAGGAATTCACCCACTAACTGAGAATATCCAAACTGTAACATGTATATATCTATTAAAGGGAAAATCATACAAAACCAACTTCACAGATTACTAACACCACTAGGTTAATCTAGCTAGCAGAGGGCAACTTAAACCAAAGAAAAACATCCATAGGAGAAATCACACACACCTGTATCTCCATGTTCATTTGTTAATAGATTAATCTATTTAAGAAATTAATTCATCTAAGGGTTTTACTCTCCAAAGATAGGTTCACCAACAGGCAAGAGTAATTCGCAGTGGCATAAAATATTATACTAACAGTCTATTCGCAAAGAACCATTCCAGGGGCCAAACAACGTGTAAAATCTTATTTCTACGTAAATGACCATTAACAGGTTTTATCCTTTCTCTCAAAACATAGGGATAAATTAAGCAGAGGGACATACGAACAAAAGAGAACATCACTGAAGCAATTCTTGCAAGTAACAACCACTTAAACATGTAGAACCAAACTCATCTTTACGCTACTGTCCTCGGTTTATTATCATCAACATCCTTTGTAACCCAAACAATCAAAGAATATCACAATCAGGGAACTATTAACAAAGATCAAACATCACAGAGAATGAATAAGAACAAACAACGTATTTCAGTAATAAGAGCAGACGAACAACATTAATAAAACCATTGCAAAAACCATAACTTGCAGAGAACAGATGAACAACATATTCAGCAAACAATCTTACTACTGCAACGTAGGTCCTTTCGGACAAGGCACACACATTATTCCGTACCTCGTGCATCCCTTTTCTTCACTATCGTCATACGTCCTATCTATATACTCAAACAACCCTCCAGCTTCCCTACGAAGGTGAAGAGTCGAGGATAAAGACGCTTGGATGCCCACTGAAGCGTCAAGAGTCGAGATTTCCATTTTTGGAGATTGATTATTACTTCTAGAAGGTGTTTTAAGTGGCGGTCAATCGATTTAACTCTTGGATGATTGACCACCCATTCGCTGAACGACCGCCAATTTCTGCTTCAAAAATCGTCGGCTGATCACGCCGGTCGATCGATGAAGTGGCTGATCGACCTCCACGATCGACTGCCAGCTTCGTCCTTCAATTCTCGTCTGATTATATTTTAAATCCTTAATTTTATTTTCAAATCCTTATTTCCTAATAATAAATAACAACATCCCTATAATTCCAACATACTTCACACTTTATTGTTCAAAATAAAAATACCAACAATAAAGTGTGACAAATTGACAGTGACCAACATACTACATTTTCACTTAATCCAAATGTTTACACGAAACTGAATACCCCGGGTATTATAACAATAAACATAATTTTAAAAGAAAAGCTTTATGACTCATTATTAAAAATTCATCTTTCCTTTAATCAACGCTCTCTAGATTAATATCGCTTTGGAGCCGGTCGATCACCTTCCTTCTCTTGATCGATCGAAATTCCATATTCTTTGCAAAACTGCTTCAACTCGGTCGATCATCCTCCTGTGGATCAACTGGTTCCAAAATGGCTTG
Organism: Begonia loranthoides; assembly: GCA_022433065.1. NCBI lineage: Eukaryota > Viridiplantae > Streptophyta > Magnoliopsida > Cucurbitales > Begoniaceae > Begonia > Begonia loranthoides. The sequence continues at coordinate 10,741,568 of CM039483.1, forward strand.
CCACTGTATTATTTCTCTTCATCAGTGCTTGACCACCCTGATAGGCTCCAAGAAACAAATGGGGAGCCTTAAAGAAATCTGTCCCGGAAGACTAACAATACTCGAACCAGCAGCAATAAAATGAATGAAACTCCAAATATATATGTGAACTGGAGCTGTATTTTGGCGAGCATAAACTCAATATATTCAAGCGAATTGTATAAAAAATCCAGCCCAAAAAGCACTCTGGATTAGAAGAACTATCAATTTCAATAGCAACCCAAAATCTGTTTCCAGCAGGACAGATTTACCAGTGCAGATTAAAAATAGAATAACTAGAGTTGCATACATCGAATGAAGCTCATTTTTGGAGGGTAGCTCCCTGACTCAATCTTGAATATATCTCCAGAAGACATCAATTAGAATACAATGACGTAAGTACCTCAAACAGAAGCCCTAATCAGCGCTAAAATCATTCCAGCAATAAAACAGATTCAATGCTACAACACTAATGCAACAAGATCTTCCTCCAAGTCAATAATCCACAAAGATTTCCACAACAACGAATAAATACTCATTCACCAGAATGTTAGGGCATCCAAGTACTGAAGAAATAACAAAGAAAACCTTCAAGAATCGTGGGTAGCTTCAATGGAGTCCGCGGACCTCCTAATGAGAGGGGCGACTTTGTGGTTGGCCGAAAACCAACACTCTCCAAGGTTGGAAAGTTCTCTTATCTCCACACCACAATCTTACCTCGAAAGATAAGGATTGGAAAAGGCAATATCCCAAGGATGCAAGGTTGAGAAGCTTCAAGAGGGGCCTTGCTTGGGGGATGGATGAAATCGGCACTAAGGGAGGGGGAGGCCGCGGCTAGTGTTTTCCAAAACACAATAAAATTCTTCAATTCAAAAACTGCCCTCCAATCTTCCAAGGGAGGGAATTTAACCTAAGGATTACAAAATAGGTCTAAAGACCAAAATACCCTTAAAGACGAAAATTTGGCATGAGGGTGCGGTTTTCATGCAAACCGCACACCTTTCTAAAATCTCTCAACAAAACAAAATAAAAAACAAATGAAATAAAATTGTTGTTCAGAATACCAATTCTACTAAATCAAAACAAGACCTAAAATAATATTTGAAGTCTTCACGTCACCACACTTCAAGGCAAATGTGGAATCCGGCTTAGGTTGGTGGAACACCGTCCAAAGCGATCAAATGAAAAGGAACTTCTTTATCGTCTTGTGATACATCTTTCAAAGCATCCCACATCTTGGTATTCCCTGCACAGATACTTCTTTATCTGTGTAGGACAGAGAGGGTTTAGTTTAATAAGTCTCCCATTATACTTGAAGGTATAAACATTGGTAAATCCATTGTGAATAGTCTTCCGATCAAATTGCCATGGTCGTCCCAGTAATAAATGTCCTGTAGTCATGGGAATGACATCAAAAAGGGCTTCATCCTCATACTCCCCAATAGAAAATGTAATCCGTGCCTGCTCATCAACGGTGATAGAGTTTTGATCATTTAACAGTTGAGCTCGTATGGTTTTGGGTGTGAGATCGTTTTCAATCCCAACTTTTCAACAATATCAAGAGAGATAACATTAGTGCAACTCCCACCATCTACAATCATAGAACATAGTGCATTATTCACTTGGCCACGTGTATGAAAAATAGTTTCCCTTTGGACCTTTTCTGCCCTATCTTGAACCATCATAGATCGTGTCATGGCCATGAGCAAAGGGCCATCGGGCGGGAAACTGGTCTCTTCCAGCGATTCTAGTGTGGGACAAGGTGTTTCTTCGGATTCATCTTCACTAACAATTTCTTCAGGGACACCTCGTATTACCATCACCCGTGTATTAGGACACTTAGAAGCGATATGACCAAACCCCAAGCATTTAAAACACTTGATATCTCTGGATCTCGGTTTGGTAACATCAGTAAAGAACTTTTTTTTGTCATTATTTTTCACGGAATTAAACTTGCTTTCTTCTTTATAAATCGGTTCAGAAGGATTGTGGTTCTTAGAGAAGGGCCGAGTCATACTCTCCTTTGCTCTCCTTTTTCTTTGCCTCTCAATTCTCAAGGCTAGTTGAACCACATCATCGAAGGTAACAAATGATTGCAATTCGACCGTTTCACCAATCTCCTTGTGTAAGCCTCTGATAAATCGAGCAATGGTTTGCTCCATTGGTTTAGTCACATTACAGCGTATTTTCAATATCTCAAATTCAGTTAAGTATTCATCCACAGTCAAGGTGCCCTGCCTCAAATTTTGCAACTGTAGAAACAATTCTTGTTTATAATGGGGAGGTACGAATCTTCTCTTCATAAGTGATTTTAGGGCCTCCCAACTACGGATCTCTCCTTCACCATTTCTTCGACGATGTGCTTTGAGGTCTTCCCACCAAATGCTAGCATAACCCGAAAATTCTAAAGCCACCATTCGTATCTTAGTCTTTCCAGAATAATCGTAGCAATCGAAAATACGATCCACCTTTTCTGACCATTCAAGAAAGTCTTCTCCATTGCTAGAACCCTTAAAGTTTGGAATGGAAATTTTAACATGCTTCATTTCTTGATTACTATTTGATCTTCTCCTAGGACTCAGAGAATCCAAATTTTCAGGGTCTTCCCATTCTTCATCATATAAACTTTCATTCCGTCCTCTGGAATCATTTGAAGTACTAATCCTCCTTCTAGGTCTCGGAGTTCTAGGACCCCGTACATGCTCATTATCGGAGGAACCAATTTGTTGCTGTAATTTCGTAATCATTTCAAACATTTCCTTCATTGAAGGCTCGGTTTGTTCTTAATCTCCCTCGGGTGGAGGTGCACCCAAACCATTTCTCATCTCCCGTGGATTATGATATTGAGCACCACTCCTAGTACTCATAATCAGTCTTGTAAGACAAAATAATAGCAGCAACGTAAACTCAGCTCTGATACCAAATGATAGGCTCCAAGAAACAAATGGAGAGCCTTAAAGAAATTTGTCCCGGAAGACTAACAATACTCGAACCAGCAGCAATAAAATGAATGAAACTCCAAATATATATGTGAACTAGAGCTGTATTTTGGCGAGCATAAACTCAATATATTCAAGAGAATTGTATCAAAAATCCAGCCCAAAAGCACTCTGGATTAGAAGAACTATAAGTTTCAATAACAACCCAAAATCTGTTTCCAGCAGGACAGATTTACCAGTGCAGATTAAAAATAGAATACCTAGAGTTGCATACATCGAATGAAGCTCATTTTTGGAGGGTAGCTCCCTGACTCAATCTCGAATATATCTCCAGAAGATGTCAATAAGAAAACAACGACATAAGTACCTCAAACAGAAGCCCTAATCAGCGCTAAAATCATTCCAGCAATAAAACAGATTCAATGCTACAACACTAATCCAACAAGATCTTCCTCCAAGTCAATAATCCACAAAGATTTCCACAACAACGAATAAATACTCATTCACCAGAATGTTAGGGCATCCAAGTACTGAAGAAATAACAAAGAAAACCTTCAAGAATCGTGGGTAGCTTTAATGGAGTCCGCGGACCTCCTAGTGAGAGGGGCGACTTTGTGGTTGGCCGAAAACCAACACTCTCCAAGGTTGGAAAGTTCTCTTATCTCCACACCACAATCTTACCTCGAAAGATAAGGATTGGAAGAGGCAATATCCCAAGGATGCAAGGTTGAGAAGCTTCAAGAGGGGCCTTGCTTGGGGGATGGATGAAATCGGCACTAAGGGAGGGGGAGGCCGCGGCTAGTGTTTTCCAAAACACAATAAAATTCTTCAATTCAAAAACTGCCCTCCAATCTTCCAAGGGAGGGAATTTAACCTAAGGATTACAAAATAGGTCTAAAGACCAAAATACCCTTAAAGACGAAAATTTGGCATGAGGGTGCGGTTTTCATGCAAACCGCACACCTCTCTAAAATCTCTCAACAAAACAAAATAAAAAACAAACCAAATAAAATTGTTGTTCAGAATACCAATTCTACTAAATCAAAACAAGACCTAAAATAATATTTGAAGTCTTCACGTCACCACACTTCAAGGCAAATGTGGAATCCAGCTTAGGTTGGTGGAACACCGTCCAAAGCGATCAAATGAAAAGGAACTTCTTTATCGTCTTGTGATACATCTTCAAAGCATCCCACATCTTGGTATTCCCTGCAAAATAGAAGCTAGTTAGGAAAGAAATAAGCTCCTTGACTCGACTCTGGACGATAGGATTCTGGGGCACATCACACCCCCTTCCTTAACGATCAACCGCCATCCACAAACACTAATTCTTTATATAATTAACATTTCACCTAACAAGTTACCCTTCAAAACTAACACCCAATCCAATATATCCGAAATCCCATCTCTATACTACAATCTCCGCATAAATCCTCAATAATCACCACTTAAACCTTATGCTTAGTACTACAAAAATTAGGATATTACAAGAATAGTGGTGGGTGTCCCATTGCCAAGCCTACTTATAACTTAAAGAGAAAGAAAAGAAAAGAAAATTAAAGAAGAAAGAGAAAGAAAAGGAAAGAAAGCGAAATAAGAATGAGAAAAGAAAAGAAAAAAAAGATAAAGAAAAAAAAAAGAGAACTAATGTTATGAAATGTCATGTTCACGGTCTCATGCACTACTTACTAAGTGTTAGACTTATAGATGAATATTGCATTGTAAATGAAAGAGTTATAATGAGACTACATGACGAAGATACAGGTTGATGGATATGCCAGGGAGAGAACTCTATGTTGTTGGGACTGTCGACCATGAACTAAGGGGTGTTAAATGGAAAATGTTTTGAAAAGGCAATTGAATATGGTAAAAAAAAAAAGAGAAAGGATAATGCTGTGAATGACTTATGTGTGATTGATGAATCCGTCTTTTTCTTAAACTGGCTTCTTTATGTTGAGGGTTTTATTTTCTAAGTATTGTAGTTTTAGGTGAATTGTAAAGGACTTTCTAACATATGTTTTAAAAGCATTATGCGTTAGATTGGCTGAAGTTTTCGTTGCACATGATTTAATGGCTAATTTAAAATATAGATTTATTTCAAATAGTATTTTAAATGACAAGTTTTAATTGTATTATTTCCAAAAAAAAAACTATAAGAAAATGTCAGATTTACGGAAAGATGAGTTACATTAGCATTCTGAGTGTGAGAAGGCCACTTGAAATTAGGGTGTTGCTTCCATATTGCATTGTATGTGTTGGAGTGAGAATTATTATTTTTATTAAAATTTCCATACTGATAAGCAGACTCTAGATTTGATGGACAACAATCATATATGTGTGCCTCGACATAATATATACATGAGTTTGATGTTGCTTTATGTCCCGACGCCATATTCATTTATTTTACTACATTTGTTAGAGATGAAACTTGAGCCATCAAGTAGTCATAGAGTCTAGCTCATGAACTTCTACAACATGTAGAGTTGAATTTGCTGTCTCATAAGGCCGCTTAATCATTGTTTTTTGCCATTCCCTTTGAAATGTCGTAGGCTTCATTGGATGACTTATGATAATATAGCTCCTCCAGCTAAAACATCTACAATTGATCAGGTTTGACAATTTAATCCATATAAAATATCTCCATTTGAATCGAATAGGGAATGTCGTAGTATGGACATTGCATTAGCAACTCTTGAAACTTCTCCTAAGCTTCATATAAAAACTCGCCACCTAGCAATTGAAAACTTGTGATGTCCTTCCTTAATTTGACATTTTTGGTGGGAGGGAAATAGTTAGAATTGTTTTTGCAAGTTTATTCAATGTGATCACTAAGTTGGATGGTGAAAAATTCATCCATGCTTGAATTCTATCACTAAGTGCAAAAGAAAATAAGTTCAATTTTAGAACACCTTCAGTAACTCTAATGAGCATGAGTGAATCACTCACTTACATGAATAATATGAGGTGAAGATTATGGTTCTATATCGCTAATCCACTAAAATGTCCCACAAACTGCATCATCTGCAACATAACTTGATTTAGCTCAAATTGTAGCGCTTGTGTGTTAGGTCTTACAATACGTCAATACCTTTAGCCCTCAAAAGTATCGCAACTGCATACTCTCGTTTGGCCCCATCTCTATCATCAATGTTTATAGTCTGACATTAGTGTACATGTCCGTGTAAACTTGCAACTAAATCGATAACATATATAAAGTTAGCAACTTCATACAATTTAATATTTATCCTAACTTTAATTTACTCTTTAGTGAATTAAAACTCAAGTAGTATTCACAATTCTTCGCCAAAGAATAATTTAAGCACTAAAAGCAAACTGACTTAGCCAACTAAAATTCGGCAGCGAACTAAACACATTATATGTAAAATAAAATAAAATAGTACTCTTCTCACAGCTACAGATGATTAGTTTATAATGAGATAGAAGACCATCATTATGTTTCTTCTCATCCTATCAATATCAATAGAAAAATATAATTGAAGTCTCTTGAAAGCTGCGAACAGCACTAGCCTTGGTTTGAAAATCTTCAGATTGTTAAAAGATGCCGTGAACCTTGGTTTACTTCTAACAAAGCTGTCGCCTTTCTTCTTCTCTTCATTCGACCAAACATCATGAGAAAAAAATAATTTCTTTCGCTACGGAATATTACTTCTTGACGTTATAACTGGTCTAAAAGCTTTGGATTTTGGGTGAGCAGCTAAGCAGAAGGGCATAATGCTTGACTGGGTACAAACTATAAGCCCATGTTCTCTATTCTTGGGTTTCTGCCATTTATTTATTAATAATAACAAAAAGAAGAGGGTGGCAAGACCTTCATGCTCTGAAGGGAGTGAGGTTAGGTTTGTGGAGTTGAGTTTGAGGCTTGAGAATGATTTGGCTTCAAAAACAACGGATACTAAATCTAGAAAAAGAGACTAGTTGTGTATTTTGTGCATATTTATGTCCGAAGGTTTAATAGTGACATTAAAATAAGTTGATAATATATGTCTGAAATAAAAGTGTCAACAATTTTCAAAAAACATATACAAATATTATTACAAATTTTTAAGTATTGGAATTTAACCTCACAAATCAATCAAAATAAAATATTGCAGTAATAAAGAAAATGTCGGCTCCATCTTGCAACGACAATCGGTGATTGTCCAATTTAATATCTAAAAATATATTGTTCGGTGAGACGACTAAACTCAATAGGGGTAAGATTTTAGATTCAACAATTTCAATTTTATAAAATAATTGAAGAAGCATGTCATGATTACAACATTTAATTAAAATTGAATAAAATCAACTAGTCAGGAAAATGTGGAAACGGTTCACTATAATGTGGTTTGTACGCAAAATAGGCCCACAGAATCTTAGTGAAAATGGAGACACTCATGGCTCCGGTTACACCGCGCGATAGGCACATAGAACAAGGCGATACTCGGTAATTGTTAAAGCCACAATAATAATATCCTGATCTGATTTAGAGTTTTGCGCTCAGGGATACGATACAGTCAGCTGCCCATTAGGCCAATTCCCCCTTCGTACTACCAAAAATGAGATTGTTATCGAATCCGAGTTTGCTGCTCCAAGCATACCAAACTAATACCTATTCTGTTTAGTACTTTAGGTGATTCTATTGCGTATAATGTAAATCCCATAGCGGATCAATTCCAACGAGCCTTTCAAACTGGTACTTTTTGTAATCGACTCTATCGCTTCTTCAATAAACGTTGGTTCTTCGATCAAGTTTTGAATGACTTTTTAGTTAGATCATTCCTGCGTTTCAGATTTGAAGTCTCATTTGAAGCTTTAGACAATGGTGCTATTGAGATACAGTAGCAGAGAATGTTATGTCAAAAAAAAAGGACCAACGATGATGAAGGAGAAGAAGGAGTAAGAGTAGGAGCTAATTCAAACGTAATCGAATGATTACAAGATAGACAATGAGACAAAGCCAAGAGGGGAGAGCACTTAGAAAATTCACTCTGAGTAAAGGGAAGTCCTCTGGTAGGAATTCCTTAGGGCGTATTACTCTTTTTCACCGAAGGGGTGGATCGAAGCGATTGCAGCAAAGAATTGATATGAAATGAAGCACTTCATCTATGGGCATTGTAGAAAAAATAGAATATGATCCTAATAATTCTTCTCGGATCGCTTTAGTACGATGGATCACAGGGGTCCGCTAGAGGAAATGCAAGACGATAGAGGGGATTGATCTATTTACATGGTCAGATCAAATAGATAGGCAAGTGGTTTTCAAAGGGATCGAGATAGTGAAGATCATCATGACTGTAATATTTTCTTATGTTTCACCGCTGTTACGCCAAAAAGAAAAAGTTCCACACGAGCTCTTGTTCTGTGGCATAGTGGCAGAAGCAATAGGGGATTGGCTACGAGTGTAGACAGATTTGTCAAAAAGTTAATCATAGGTTCTTCTCTCCATCAGAACAATAGGGCCATTATGCTCATTACTAAACTTGTTGAAGAGATGAAATATAACCAAGGTATATCTTTTTTATCAGAGGTTGAATTGATAATCAGAAGAAGAATTAGGCCAAAAATTAGGATACACTTTAGGAAGCGACTATAAACATACTCGCCACGCAGGGCGGTACGCTCCACTCTCTCGCGACCCCGAGACAGATTCCTCAACCATAAAGAGTCTTGCAAAGGTTTTTTGACTTATCCTTCTTAGCAAATGAAGAGATGTCAAAGTGGCTTCTTACTTCTCAACTTCACTATTTATACAAAAATATGGTCCTAAACCGTTATAGCCTTTGCTAACGAAGGTTTGCTATTGTTGCATACATCACTTCACTTCCACTTGACATCTATCGTAATGATAAATGGCTCGTCTCACCGTGACCTTCTCTTGAATTCTCAAAACTTCTGTCGCTCTATTCTCGCAGGGGAAAAGAACCCATCGCTTTCTTGTCTGTGCTACCAGAGGCTCTAGGTAAGTCGGAATAGCAGAACACTCATCTTGGGGTGGGCTTACAACTTAGATGCATTCAGCAGCTATCCACTCTGCACTTGACTACCCAGTGTTCTTTCGATAATAGAGAGGCGCGATAACTGGTACACCAGAGGTGCGTCCTTCCGTTCCTCTTATACTAGGGAAAGGTCCTCTCATTGCTCTGACGCCCACACCGGATATGGACCGAACTGTCTCATGACGTTCTGAACCCAGCTCACGTACCGCTTTAATGGGTGAACAACCCAACCTTTGGAACATACTACAGCCCCAGGTGGCGAAGAGCTGACATCGAATGCTTTTAGAGGTGAAAGGCCATGGGGAGATATTGTCTGTGATCCATGGATATCCAATTGGGAAACCGTATTCAAGCTCCGTGGCTAGTTTGCACTCTTTGGATGACTTTTCAAACTTAGCGAACTGAAACATCTGAGTAGCTAAAGGAAGGGAAATAAACCTTACTCTAGTTTACACAACAAACACATCCTGTAATGGGTAAATGTACGTATGTAAAACAAGACTCCGCCAGTGGGTCAATCAAATGATGTGCATGCTCGAAATAAAATATGTCTAGCAAAAATCGTGTATATAATACTGTAACGACCTAGATTTTTCGTAAATTCTTGAAAATGCGTAAAAGTTCAAACTTTTTCTTTTTTAAAACAAAACGTATTAGAGTGGGTCTAACCGGATCGCTACTGACTCTTTCGTTGAACCCATTATGTACACTAGTTGATAAAATGTGCGGAAGCGTAATAAAATAAAACCATTCCTATAAAACGTTACGGAGGCGTTATAAAAATATTTATTTTAAAACATCACGAAAGCGTACATCATTTGGTAAAAGAACTAAATGCTAAACGATTAGATACCGTGTTTTGAGCAATTTAAAACTAAATAGTTAATACAAATAATAATAACCGTTTTTCTTTACTCTCTCTTTAGCTTGGCCAGCCCCGGGTTTCGCGCGAGCAAATCTTTCATACCTGCTTTCTTATCTATTTATCATCTACTTATTATCTGTTCGTCATTATACCTACACCACAAGTAATACGTCAGCGTAATGGTCAGTAAGGAAAATGGTTAATACAATTATATTTATGACTCTCTTTAGTTCTTTTTGGAATGAGGGCCTCCTAAACTAATCCTTTCATTAGCCATTTACCATTTTATTACTTTTCTTTACGTCGTTCGTTTGTTACTCGTACTTCTAGCTGGAGATTGGAGGAATCTGTGGCGGTAGGGTAGATCATTGTCAGCTTCAACCACCTAGGGTAGACAGTCTCGCAGTCCCGTCAAGGGAAAGATAACATTCTTTTAAATATTGTCTACCTGGCTGATCCATACTTACCCCACCATCCCCCAACTCCCTTATTCTTTTCTTTGTGTCTGTGCCTAGCTAAGCTATCGGACCATAGAGCCCTTTATTATCTTATCGTTTAACTCATTTTTATCATTTATCCTCACTCATGCATGTGTGCGTACCATCCTGTAGCATTCCCTATTAGTTTCTATTAACATGATGCATGACCATACATTCTCAATCTAACATGATGCATGATGCTTCACAGTATAACAATCATAGAAATTGAAGTGCGCATTTAAATATACGTAACGTTAATTAAAAGCACGTATAAGGAAAGCAAAGCATATAATAGAAGGAAATAACTGCACATCATATAGAACAAGTATAATGAATTGAAACAAGGAAACATGCTCGAATTAATAGAACAATATCATTCGGAAAAGAATCGAAAACATATTATCTATTAACAAGTAAATTATCCTAGTCCATTTACATGCTCCCTACATTTATGTTGCTAAGCAATTATTTAATCAGTTATTAACATGCTCCTACGATGATTTTATTCTACTTAACTAATCAAGCTTTGGTTTAAAGGAAATTAACATGCTAAGGACTTGGAATCATAAGCGATGCAAGAAAACAATAACAAAACATTTATTCACTTAGTCAATGAAACCCTTAACTCATTCACGTTTCATTCATTTCCTTTTTCATTCTTTTGATCATTATGCTCTTTAGTAAAGTGAAACATCGATTATGAAATTGAAGTGTGCATTGAAATAAAAGCAATCAAAAGCAAACTATAATTGGAATTACACCTATAACAAATAGACGGTAAAGAAGCATGCGATGAATTACGATAGGCATGCTCGTTAAACTAAACTAAACTAAACATGGAAACATCCTCTAAATAAAAATTAACGGACACATACTTTAACCAATGAACAACAAAAATTAATTAGTTAGCAAACATACTCACTAATCAACCTAGTTAATTGACATGCTTACTAATTATAATTAACATGCTTACTAATTATGATTAACATGCTCACTAAGTAATCACAATTAATTAATTAACCTAGTTCATTAACATGCTTACTAATTATAATTAACATGCTCGCTAAGTGATCACATTTAGTTAATTAACCTAGTTAATTAACATGCTTACTAATTATAATTAACATGCTCACTAAGTAACCACACTTACTAGTTTAATTTATTAAACACACTAAGGATTTAGTTTATTAAACATGCAAGGATTCTAGTGAGTTAACAATTAATCGTGCTCAAGGGATGATTCGCAACTATTTATTAAACAACCAGTTGATTAACATGCTCATCTTTCAATTAAACTAATTATGCTAGTTAATTAATGATTAAGCCCGCGTAACTTTTACTTAACAAAATAGCATAACAAATTTATGGCAGCACAATACACATATTTAAGGAAGACAAAATATATAACTACTAAACTTAACCCATGGAAGAGCAATGAAGGAAATATGACACAGTTACCATCAATGATTACGACTCATAAGTTGAATAATAATAATTCTAAGAACTTCACAAAACATAAACTATCTCAACTTAAACTATCAGTAGCTTATACATTTCAAGGAAACATACTTCCAATATTTTTCCTCAACCCATATAACAGTTCTTGATACTACAACAGAGGCTTCAACAGAGGCATTACACAACTAGGTAAAATCCAACACATTATGCTTGTGGAAAATGACCAACAAGGTGCTATCTATATTCACAGTTCCATTCTTCACAAAATAATAATCCAAAGTGCAGCACATAATCAAACTATCCTTCACAGAATCAAGAAACTAAAACCCAACAGAGATATCACCACCAACAGAGTATCAACTTAGCATTTTTATCTCCGTCCTTAATTCATAAAACAGTTGAGGAAATCTCCTTACCTGAAGGCCCCAATAGACCTGAGAGCTTCTAAGGGCTCCAACCTTCTAGTCCTGCCTCCCCCAGCTCTTGGCTCACCTCTCTAGAGACCATCCCTCTTCCACTAAGTCTCCATTTCTCCCAAATGCTCTAGAGCTCAGCACACTCGAGAGTGTTCTGCTATCTCTCCCTCCCTCCCTCTCGTAGATAAAACCTTCAGCAACAAACACTTCTAGCAGACAAACACCCTGTACCCAGACAACCCCTGAAAAAGCCCCAAAAAATGTTCCCCACACCGATTCCATGCTGGAAAGGTTGTCTACATAGTAGACAACATTTTGCTCGAACCGGTCAAGCTGGACCCGTCGCCCTTGCCCAAGTCAAAAGTTGCCACTGCTAGTCGTAGATCGGCACTGCACGCCTTTGATTGACAGCCAATCAGTAGAAACACCAGAAGAGGAGGAAGATTGACAAGGCATACCTCAATCGTTGCCGGAAAACACACCTGCAGGAACTCCCGATTTCGAGCCCTAGTTCGTGATCTGCCACTCTCCCCTTCACTGCTCGCACGTTTGCCGCCCACGGAGTGGCCTAAGCCAAGCCGGAGCTCGTCCTCCCCACTCATCGCTTCTCTCCTTCCTCCCTACTCTCACCTGCTCACTCCCTTTTGTTCCAGCCAAGAGGGATTTAGCCTGAACCGGTTAAGCTCTCTAAATATTTATTTTTAATTATGGTGATTTTTGTTTAATCGTAATAAATTCTTTAATTTGAAAACTCAAAAATACGTCCTTGGTAATATCCCGATAAATAGTCGATAAATCCAAATACCCCTAATTAATTTTCAATTATTCTTAATAAATTCCGATATGAAAATTTGGGGTGTTACAAATACTATAAAAACAGACGGTAATAATGGTCTCGTTATTTTATATGATATTACGTCTCAAAATAAAACCCTTACCTCAGATGGCCTACCACTAGGTGGGAAATACTCAATTAAATGGGAAATTAATCGGTCCGAATCCAACGTTAATCCAATGGACCTATCAAAAAATATGGATTACCAACTAATTTCTTTCCCAAAATACTTTTTAAACTGCATTCCTATAACTGAAACTTTCAAAATTTTCATTCAATTTTTCATTTTTCCTGCAAAACTTCAGTTTTAACAAACCAAAATATTCCAACTAATAAACTAAACCTACTTCCGTGCAAGATTACAAATTCTCTCATTTATTAATCAAAACCTTAAATTCACAAAAATCAAAATTCCAATACATCATGGATAAAAAATTGAACTCGAAGTTACCTCATTAGGATATAAATTCAAAATCAACACTTTAAACCATCTAATTAAACATTAACATCAATCTAACAATTCAATCTTCATCAACGGAAAAATCCAAAAATCACCATCCATCCATTTGTGAACAATTATAACACAATATATGTCCAAAATCAACAATTCCAAACACCTGATTCATCCTAAATATCAATTTGAAATTTCAATCTCCAAACTAAACAAAAATTCCAAAACTTCAACTATAATCAACTGCTTTTGTTAACCAATTCTACTTAAATTTCAAAAATAAAAATTATAATTCCCAACTCAATGAAGATACCAAAATTCTTCAATGAAATCAACTGTAAACTCAACATTACCTCTCTGGACATTTCACATGACTCCCAACCTCTTGATCCAACTCGTTCAACAACCTTGAAATTTTCCTTGCGGAGAGTCTCTTTGTCTCTCTGAACTTCACTTCACTTCGTGCAGAAATGGGAATGGGAGAAGTCCTTTTATGGAAAATTGCCAATTTAAAAAAAAATAAACAATGCATGTGGGGTGGGTGAGGCAAGCAACGCGTAAACTTTACTTCCCAAACGACCACATGTATTACATTACTCCCCCAACTACCTCATGTATTACACAACAATAGCTACGAAAAACCAAACATTTGAAATGTCAAAACTATAGTGCCAATTGTGAAGTGTAATGAGCCATGTGGTTGATGTAATCCAAAAGGCTTCAAAACTTCTTACAAATTTAGAGTATTATGACTATATAAAATATACTCTCTAAACTTACTATAAGAAGAAGCCAACAAACATAAGAAGTTAACCATAGATCCTCTTTATCATTTGCACTCTAAAGTCTCTAACTTAGACACAGTTTCTTTAAAAACAACTAAGAGATCCACAATAAACATATCTTTCGTTGTTCGATGAGAATTATCATTTCATATGCACTTTGGTGGTTAAGATATTCGTCATACATAGCTTTTTCAATTTATCCCATACTGCAAAAGTAATTTTATCATTCAAGATAGCATACAAAATTTGATTCGTTAAATGCAAGTACATCAAAAATAGAGTTTTTTGATCATCACATAATTTTTCATCCTAAATTCAAGACGTAGATATTGTATCAAAATAACACATTGCATCATCTCAATAATTTGCATAAACACATTTCGCATTTTCCTTGGGCATTCCAAAAAATCTCCAACAAAGAGATTAGATTTGTGGTTCCTGTCACAACCCAAAGGCGGGCCTAATAGAACCACTAGGTTAGGCAACCTGATCCTTGTGGCGGACCTGATCACTCAACCGAAGACGTGGATTATTAGAAGAAGAATTTTTACAATTTAATGCGACCCATGGATAAAGGCCTAGGCCCGTATAGTGATCATGAGAAAATAACGATGCATATATTAAATAGAAATCCATTGTACTGTGCTATAAATCCCAATCGAATAGAATTTAAGTTTACAGGCCCAATAGAAGTAGTAACATCCTTACCAAGGAATAGTCTCAACAATCAAATTACTAAAACAGGAAATAGGAAATAGATGAGATCATTTGACTCTGTGTCCTCAGCCACTTTAACACCCTGACTTTTTCAGTTGGATGATTATCGAGGTATTACCAAGGACGTTTTAGAGCGTTAAGTGTAGGGGTATTTCCATTACATTTTTCCCGGTGTATGCGATGTAATTAAGGAACGGGGTATTGGGACATTACATTGCGTATTGATACACGTTATTTTATGATGTGTAGTTATGGGAAAAGTGTCGTGAGATAGGAGTTAAGTGAGAAAAAGTGAAAGAAAGTTGTCCTGGGTGTTTTCGGACGCCAGCGGAAGACATTGCGGACAAGTTGTATCGAATGCATTGCACAGTGCCCCTTAGCTTTGGGACGACTTGGGACGAGATTTTATGTCTTGACTTCATTGTGCAGTGGAGTTGCGGATGAGGTCCTGGATGATGCAGACGCAAGTTGCTTCATCCGCATCGAATTTGTCCAAATCCTTGGCACTTTCGGACGCTATGCGGACGACTGCGGACGAAGAGAGACCTTGTCTGATTTACCTCTATCCAATTTTGGGACACTTTCGGACGCCTGCAGACATCGAACCTCGCCTGTAGACAGCACAGACAAGACAGGGACACCTTTTCCCGTCCGAAGCCATATTTTTGCATGTGAGATTTTAGCCTTGCAGACAAATGCGGATGAGACCAATGCATCCGCACTCGTCCGAAATAACCCAGTTATAATTTTAGGGTTAATAATTAGAAATCCTTTGTCATTTAGCAATTTTCCCGTGGGAGACAAGAAATCGACCCCTCCCCTTCCCTGGACGATGAAGTTGCCTCCCTATGCCCGTAGCCAACCTCCCCCTTGCCTGGGTCATCATTCCCTCTCTGGCTCCTAGCTATGGGTTGTCTCCCCCCTCTAGGCAAAATCCCTTCCCTCCTTCTTTCTCAGCATTTTTCATTCCGTGCGTGAGTTGTCTCGTTCACTGTGGGAGTCTTCCTTCTAGCGAGTGAGTGGCCGAGAGAGGGAGTGGTCCATGAGAGTGAGCTTCTAAGTGAGAGAGCTGATGAGTGTTAGGGCTGTGGGTTAGCCTGTGTGGGTTGGGTGTGACCGTGAGTGAGTTGCTATGAGGGATTGTGGAGGCTTGGACCATTTGTTGTCCCTATTGTGTTCATCGATAGTGGTATGGAATTAGGGGTGTCTTGGCCATTTGAAGGCCCTGCACCACAAATAGGTGTGCGTGAGTAGTGTAGTTCCCTTGGATGATTTTTTGTTGTCATTTCCTTTATCGATGCTCTGTTGTGTTTCCTTGTTGTTATTGCTTCGTGACATTTTCTTTAGTGATTTGCTCTGTTTCCATTGTTTGAAATGTCTTATGTTGATGAAAGAGTGATGAACGCTAATGCCTAAGGGTGATGAATGTTCAAATGCGTGAAATGATAAACTCTTGATGCATAGTTACTTGCTGTTAGTTAAATATTTTTGTGTAGCTTCCTTCATTTTATGTTGTTGCCAATGACTGTTCAAACACTTGTAATAATAAACCAAGACATTAACCGCTTGACTAATCAACTAGCTAGCGTAAACACTTGTAATAAGATATTAATTCAACTAAACTGTTATGTTAAGCTTGTGAATTTAATTATGATATACCTTCATGAGCATGTCAATAATTATTGAGCATGTCTAATCAATTAGAGAAGGATGTTTAATTAACTAAAAGCAACAATAACTAATTATTGAGTATGTATAATTTACTAGTTTAACTAATCAACTAGTCGTTAAATAACTAGTTATCTAATTAATAGTTGTTAATCACTTCACTTGAACATGAAATTGATTAGCATAATATAAGCATGTTAACAATAATTCTAACTAGGCTTGAGAATGATAAATAATTAGAGCAATTAACTAAACCTGAGAGTGTATAAGTAACTAGTTTCATTAAGTCGTTAATTAACTAATAACTAATCCGAGTTTGTTAACAAACTAGTTTAACTATTTAATTAGTTGTTAACGAACTAGTCGAGCATGGCTAATTAACTAGCGAATTTAACTTAATTAGAAATTGAGTATGTTAATTCATTAGAATAACTAATTAGAATTATAATTGAAGTCTTTACTTGAGCATGTTAATTAACTAGGACAACAATTCGCTTAACTAGTTATCATGTTTAATTAATTAACCAACTAGAATAACTAGTAGTATGTTTGTTAATTAACTAGAATGAATTAACTAGTAATTTACTAGACTTCAATATGACTGGTCAAACATGTTTAATTTATTTGCTAAGCATGGGAAATTAATAACTACCTTTCTCTTTACCGTAATTCCCTACTGCAATTTTCCTTACCATGCTATGTTTTACTAGAAAGTAGAATAGAATGATAAAGAAGATGAAAAGAGAATGAATTAAACGTGAATGAGTTAAGGGTCTCAAGGGTCGCATTGTTATGTGTGTGTATGTTTCATAATTTCCTTGTTATTGTCTTCCTTGTGTTTGTCTTCCTCGTGTTTGTCATCTTGTACTCAATGTGTTCTTTGTGTTAACTATAAACCTGAGTAGGTTAATCAATTGATACACCTACCTACAATAATAAATGTAATTAATCCTAGAATAATAAATGTAGGAAACATGTAAATGGACCAAGAAATTAACTAAGATATCTTAATCATCCTTAAGCATGCAAATTAACGAATTATAATAATAATAATGGTATCCTTAGAGTATTCTAGGTAATTAGTTTAACTAATCAGGAAAAAAAATATAATCCATCCTTGAGCATGTACATTGATTAGGATATCTAACTAACATGATAAAGGTAGTTATTTCCTAAGCATGTTTAGTTTTGTTTAGGTTAACAAGCACGTTTAGTTCATTGTCCTTTTGCTGTTTCAATTCGATATTGTACTTGTTTTCTGTCACACGCTTTTAATTATAATTGTTCTCTATTGTGTGCTTTCAATTATCGTTATTTCTTATATGTGCAATTTCAATTACAGTTGCTTTCAATTACTTCCTTTAATGTGTACTTCAATTTTTGTTAATGTTATGTTACAAAATATCATGCATCATGTTAATAGAAACTAAAAGGAAGTGCCACCTCGGTGGGGGTGCTCACACATGCATGAGTGAGGATAAATGACAAAAATGGGTAAAAACATTATGATAATAAAGGTTTTTGTGGTACCAATAGCTTAGCCTGACACATGAATGAGAAAATAAAATGATAATAAAGGTTTTTGTGGTACCGGGAGCTTAGCCCGGCATAGGAACTGGAAAAGAAAATGAAAAAGTGGGAGTTGGTGGCCGGATGGTTAGCGGGTGTAATCTGCAACTAGCTGAAGCCCCTCCCTCTTAGGGTACGGGAGTTCTAGTTGCAAGAAAAAGTTTAGATCTGATCACTATTCCATCACAAAGGAAATCCTCCAATCTCTAGCTTGAAGTACAAGTAATTAACGAATGGATTGAAGTAAAGTAATAAACGAGTAAATGGCTTAATGAAAGGATTGATTTGGGTGGCCCCATTCCAAAATGGACTAAAGAGTGGCATTTATGTTGCATTAAACCCTTTTTCCTTACTAAGCCTTTGGGCTTACAGTTACTTAGGGTGTAGGTGTATGTACCTGTACGTGACAATAAATGCAAAGAATTAGGAGTCAATGCAAAAATGATGAACAGATAATCCAAAGCAAGGATGAAAGATTTGCACGTCCTAGGGAGCTTGTGGTTGGCCAGGCTTAAACGAAAGAGAGAACAGTTGTAATAAATGGTATTAAATTGTTAATCTTTATTCTCAAATGCAGTAATTCAATTGTTTAGTATTTCTTCATTTCATTAAACTATTTACGCTTCCGCTATGTTTTACATAAATGGTTTTGTAACGCTTTCGTATTTTTATTGTTTTTCATAACGAGTTTAAAGATGGGTTAGTAGCGATCCGGTTTTAGCATCGCACTCTGATTTTCTTTTATAAAGGAGTCTTTTTAAAATTTTAAATTTCTCACATTTTCAAGGAATTACGAAAATCCGGGTCGTTATAGCCACTCTTGCCTTTACTTTGAATTTGGGAGGGGTCGTTAGGGGTGAATGACTAACTCAATAAAGTATATCTAGACTAGATGTATCACATGGAAAAATTGGTCTTCCTCTTTTATAAAAAACGATTCTATGTTTCTCTTTCATCGTACATGAATTTTAACCAGAAACTCTTTATCATTTTATAATCCAATCCAAGGCCACCGATGAGGCTTTTATAAAAAACTATCTGTATACATAGACAACTATACCTTGAAAAAAGGACATCACCATTTTTCGATCCAAAAACGTTATCAGTGAAAATGGATGGTCACTTAGGGACCATTCGATACTCATCAGAGAACAAGTGGTCACCCATCGGTAACAACACCTCATGAGGCAAAAGAAAAGGATGGCAACCGCGTCCGTAGACTAGGCATAGTATCCATCCGCGATATCAATGACAACTAGGGTTGCCAGTGTTGGGTTGTTCCTCAACTAGCTACCTGCTGTATCTAAGTTGACGAGGGTTGTTGGCGAGCGGACCTACGAGTCGTCACGCCACTGGTCACTTATAAAGGTGCTAGGCGAACAATCCCAGCGACTGACAACCTTCTATCATGTGACTAAACCCCAGGCCAAGTTCTGGAGCTTGAAACCAAATGATGCATCATCATCGCCCTATCACCCTTTGACTTTTAGGGATCAAAATCCGAGGACATGTCACTGGTGCCCTATAACCCTTTCGCATGTACAAACATCCAATCTCCTTGTAATAGGAAATTGTACAAAATAGGCTTGTGATACTTTAGCGCCAAAAATGTCCAAAGTATCAAGAAGATTCATCTTCCCAATATATGCACAATATATTATAAATAGAACCATGTATGAAATGTAAACGTGAGAAACATACATATACATAAAAACTAACGTGTTGTCACAACACTCTCTGTTGGGTTTTCGGTTGTGGTATACCACAAAATCCTATTTTTGAAAACGTATTTCTATGTAATGAAAAAGGTATAGAAATCACTACCTTTTCGGCAATCTGTTCTAGTTCTTGTAGCAACTGTCTCCTCGGGGATTGTCATAATCTCCGAAGTCGTCTGAGCCTAACAAACATATCAAACATGAGAATTCTCATCAATAAATTCCAATAAGAAATGGAAGGGTCCTATACTGAGACTAGGAACCCAACCAAGGTGTAATTGACCATATAATACATGTGTATATACAGCGGGGTCAACTCATATTAGATTGTAGGGCAAACTGCCCTTTTTTGATAACTTGTGGTCGATCTGCCCATTACTAGTTGATCGTCCATTGTCTTTTGGTCGATCAACTGGTTGATTGATTGACTAGTTGATTGTCCAAAGTCCTATCTGAACGTTGGGCGATCGATCGGTCCATTTCTAGTCAATCATCAACTAGCAGCCCAATCGATGAACTGGTCAATTGATCGATCAGTTGATCACCAAAGTCGCCTTTGGACTCTTTGTGATCGGTCGTTCCATTTTAGGTTGATCATCCACTAGCACCTGGTAGATCAACTGGTCGGTTGATCGACTAGTTGATCGTCTAGAGTCACCTTTGGACCTTTTGTGATCGACCGATCCATTTTCGTCGATCGACCATTGTGTTTGGTAGATCAACCACAAAATTCCTAGTCAATTGTCCACATGTTTCTAGTCGATCAGTTCATTGACCAAATTCGTCTCCGGTGCGATTCCTTCGTCGGAGACGCACTATTTTCCTCGGTTTCACCTCCAATCGATCAATAAACCTAACTAGACTTCAATTGTACCAATATAATTCAAAGGGGTCCCTCAGACTCGAGTTTTTTAGACTCAAATCCATGGCCAAAATTCTAGAACTAAAACCTTAAAATTGAAGCTCTTAGACAGAGATTCTTACCAACGGCTTTCACAAATGTTCTTTACCTTGACACCGCGAACGTTTCCCTTTCGTCAGAATGTCTTGTTTCCTGCTGTTGAGCTCCGACATTCTCTTGGATTCTTCACCTTTTAATATTTTCTTCTCTTTTAATTATTTAATAAATAGTATATATATCCAATTCCCAACTTCAATTTCAATTTTTCCAACACTAGTCGATAACGTCTCTTTTATCGATTTAATTTTCCAATTTTATCTCTTTAATTTATTTTACCGCTCGGTAATTGTCCAAGTTTTTCTAATTTTAGCTGTTTGATCGAGAATTCACACGTGGCCGCTATGCGACAATCAGGTTAACTTTTCAATGACTTGACCAATTATTAGGCAAAAAATTAACGCATGAAATTTATTATTTAAAAATTTCACAGGTTTTACATCTTAACATCCTTAAAAGAAATTTACCCTGAAATTTAAAATTAACTTATTATATATCAGAAGAGATGAGGGTACTTGCGCGTCATGTCAGATTCGACTTCCCAAGTTGCTTTTTTCTTGGTGTGATTCTTCCATAACACATGGACCAAGGGAATCTCCATACATCGAAGAACTCGAACCTCTCTACCAAGGATTCTCTCTAGGTGCTCTTCATACGAGGTATCTTCTTGGATAGGACCATCGATCTAGGAGAAGATGTGGGATGAGTCAGACGTGTACTTCCATAGCTGGGTATATGGAAGGCATTATGGACATATCCAAGATGGTGAGGTAGATCGAGCCGGTAGGCCACGTTGCTAATCTTCTTAGCTATCTGGAATGGGCCAATGAATCTTGGGGCTAACTTTCCTTTCACCCCAAAGCAACTGATGCCACATCTCAATTGAACATTTAGAAAAACAAAGTCCCTCGCATCAAACTTGACTTCCCTTTTCTTCAGATCAGCGCAACTTTTTTTGTATACACTGCACCATCTTAAACCTTTATCAAATCACTTGAAACTTGTCTATAGTCTCCTAAATCACATCTGATCCAAGAGCAACCCTCTCTTCTGTCTCGGTCCAACATAGTGGAAAATGACATGGTCTCCCATACAATGCCTCGTACGAAGAGATCACAATACTAGTATGGTAATTGTTTTTGTACATAAACTCCATTAATGAAAAATGGTTTATCCAGTCATCACCAAATTCCAGGATGCAAGATTGTAGCATATCCTTTACAATCTAAATTTTCCTCTTCGACTGTCCTTCTGTCTGAAGATAATGTGCAGTGTTAAGATTCAACTCTGTCCTCAAAGCCTTCTGGAAGGACCTTCAAAACTTGGATGTGAACCTTGGGTCGTGATCTGAGATAATGCTTGAAGGAACGCCGTGGAGAAAAACGATGTTTTCAATATAGAGGTGGCTCAACCTCGACAAGGGAAAATCCATCCGAATCAGAATAAAATGAGCAAACTTGGGAAAAGGATCCACTATGACCCACACCGCATCCAACTTCTGCTGAGTTTTAGGGAGGCCCTTAAAGAAGTCCATGCTGATCCTATCCCACTTTTACTCTAGAATAGGCAAGAGTTGAAACAGCCTTGCTGGTATTTGATGTTCAACCTTCACTTGTTGACACGACAAGCACTTAACCATAAAATCTGCCACATCACGTTTTATACCCACCCACTATTACTCTTGCTTTAGATCATGATATATCTTTGTACTTCCTATGCGAATAGAAAACCTCAATTTGTGAGCCTCTGTGAGAATAGTTTGCCTTAAATTCTTAAAGCTCAGTACCACTACCTTACCATGGTAGAAAACTGTTCGCTCAATGTTGACTTCCCAACCATCTAGATGTTCCTCATTTTGAAGCTGCTCGATTTTCTCTCGGATCACTTCATGTTGTTGTTGTAACTGTTTTGTCCTCTATAGTAAGGACGGTGTAGCAATCACTTTATACGCACACGCCATATCGTTTCTCTTATAGTACTGTAGGCTGTAGTCTCCAACAAACTTAGATTGCTTCCACTCACCCAGAAACAGACAAGTCAAAGATCCCTGAGGATGTCGACTTAGAGTATTGTCTATTACATTTGCCTTCCCCGGATGATACTCTAGGCTGAAATTGTAATCTTCTAGGTATTCATCCATCTACGCTGTCTCAAGTTCAAATCTCTTTGTGTGAAAAGATACTTTAGGCTCTTGTGATCAGAGTACACCTGAAATTTAACCATAAAAATAACTCCTCTAGACCTTCAAAGCAAAGATTATGGTAGCTTATTACAGGTCGTGCGTTGGATAATTTTTCTCATGGGTTTTCAACTATCGCGAATCATAAGCAACCACTTTACCTTGCTGCATTAAGACACAACCAAGTCCAACTCTCGATGCATCAGTGTAAATTGCATAAGGCTGCTCATTGTCAGGTACTGTCAGGATAGGCGCACTCTTCAGTTTGCTCTTTAACTCTTCAAATACATTCTGACATTGATCAATCCATTCATATCATACCCCCTTCTTCATAAACTTCATCAATGGCATTGCTAACGAAGACAATTTTTCGATAAACCATAGGTAATAACCGGCAAGACCAAGAAAACTATGAATCTCTGACACATTTTTTAGAGGCTGCCACTGCATAACCGCCCGATCTTTGTAGGATCTATCAAGATTCCATCTCGTGAAACAACATGTCCCCAAAAATTTGACCTTTGATATCCAGAAGTCACACTTACTTTCCTTGGTGTACAATTGATGATCTTTCAGAGTTTGCATCACAATTCAAAGATGTTCGTGTTGCTGACTCTGAGATTTGGAGTATATCAAGATGTCATTGATAAACACTACGACGAATGGATCTAGATAGGGTCTGAAAACCCAATTCATGAGATCCATAAAAGCAGCTAAGGCATTAGTCAAACCGTAAGGTAGAACTAGAAAATCGAAATGCCTGTATCTTGTCCTAAAGGCTGTCTCTGGTATATCCTCTTCCCGAACCTTCATTTGATGATAACTAGATCTCAAATCAATCTTGGAGAAGTACCGTGAACCTCTATCCTGGTCAAATAACTCATCAATTCTCGGCAGCAGATACTTGTTCTTCACGATAACTTGGTTCAACTTTCGATATTCAATTCAGAGTCTCAAGGAGACATCCACCTTCTTGGCAAACAATACTAGAGCACCCCATGACGAGATACTCTCTTAGATGAATCCTTGTTCTATCAGCTCATCTAACTGTTTCCTCAACTCGCTCAACTCTGCAAGAGCAATTTTATACGCAGGAATGGAAATTGAGGTTGCGCTTGGAACAAGTCAATATGGAACTCAATCTTGCAGTCTAGAGGCCACCTTGGTAACTCGTCAGGAAACACATCTGGGAACTCTCTCACAACAAAGACATCCAAATCTTGGCTAGCGGCGTCACCCTCAACATCAACTGACCAAAGGCTCCTGTATTGCTCTAATGCACTTCGACCACCCAGACATGCCCACAAAATAGAATTAGTCGTCACCGCAATAGGACCGTTGCGATAAACGACAACCTACCTTTGTCTCAAAATAACCATGACTCGCTTCAGGTGACATTCCACAGTCTGTACTACCCCAAATTTTTAAGTGGGTTGATTATCGGGGTATTACCAAGAACATACTCGTTAGGTTATATATTATGAAAATTAACGTAATCAAAATAAATAAATATTAATTTAATGAAATATATAATATTTGGGATAAAAAATGTAAATGGATTAAATACATGGAATTAAGGGGATTTAATAAATTAATTAATTCGGTTAAAGCAATTAAGAAATAAGAGGGATAAAGTGAGATTAAAATTAATGTTGGATTAAATAATTTTAATTATTGGATTTTAATTTTATTATTTTAGGATAACTGAATCGGTTCAGTTGGAGAACCGGTTTGGTTATATCATTTCTTTGGCCTTAGGCCAATTGACGAAATGAAAAACGAACGAATTAAGAGGGAGGGAGAAAAGAGAGGGAGACCAGGCGAAGGGAGGGGGAAAAATGAAGCCCGAGAGAGAGAAAGAGAGAGCGGAGAGCGAGAGGGAGCAGCGAGACGGTGACGAGGATGATGGTGTTGTGGGCAAGCTCCGGTGTCCGGCGACGATTGAACAGACTAGATTTGTGAAGAGTGGCGATGCTCTGTCATTCCCGGTGATGCTCCGTGATGGAATGACAGTGGTAATGGGTTGGCGATGGCGATGGGGCAGCGGGCATCGAGTGGATGGCATCGGGTTGATGGCTAGTGGACGGCGACGTCTCAGCAGAGGGGATTTGGCATCAAGATGTTGTGGGTGTTGCCTTGTGTCATTAGGCCATTTGGCGGTTCAAGCTGGACCGGCCGAAGTCCCTGGTCCAACTTGTGGCTCTGTTTCTTCTGGTCCTTGCTCTACAAGAAGCCGACAGAGGAGAAATCGTAGTTGTGGATGGCATTGATAGAGTATGGAGTGCGTCTACTCTAGACAACTTTGAGGGGCAGAGGTAGAGTGATGGGTACCCTTTGGAAGATGTTGAAATGCAGTGGAGGAGGAGGGATTGGCAGTGTGCTTCGGGTGAGCTGGGCAGAGAGCAGAATTTGCTCTCTGGAGGTTGTGCTGTGGAAGAAAGCTGAAAGCAGAATGGGAGAGGCAGAGTGAGACAGAGCTGGAGGCTTCCTCTCGGGTGAGCTCTGTGTGAGAGCTTTTGGTGGGCTTCTTATGTGTTTTGTTGGTTTTTGGATGTCTGCTCTCTGTTTGTTGTGGGTGCCCTTTTGTTTTCTGTGTACTGCTTTGTTATTGATCGATAAAATGGATAAATAATCTTTGTGGTTCGAAGATTTATCTATGTGTGTTACTCTTTGGTTTCATGCTATGCACTACTGGATGTGTGGGGTTATGCATCTTGGGTTTTAGTTAGACAAAAACTAGATATTTCTCTGTTGTCTATTGGGTTGTGGAAGTGTTCTTGGTTGTTGTTGGTTGTAAGTAGTTAAACCGTGTTGTGAATGATACACTATGTTTGGTTGTTGTCTGCCTGTTTGGATTATGTTCTGCGGCTAGGGTTGTAATATTCATGAAAATAATGAGTAGAAGATGATGAATAAGGACTAAAGATATGGATAATGATGAAGTCAGTAAGTTGTGATTATGGAAATTATTAAGTGTTAAAGTTATAGAATTCGATGAGGAATTGTTAATGAGTAATGTTTTAATTGTGAAGGTATCGAAAAAAGCAAAAGGGACAGTAATTAAGTGCTAGAGCACAATAAAGAATTGAGATAAGGAAATTAGGGGTGTCCTGGCCATGTGGAGGCCCTACACCACAAGGGGGTGCGTGAATTTTATGATTAGTTGTGCCGTAGTTATTTCCTCTGTTGGTTTATTTGCTATAGATATTTCCTGCGTTGATTGAAAGCATAAATTTGGATAAGTTTTGTGACATTTCCTTTTGTTGTTGTGCTCTGTTTTATTGTCTATTACGTATTACAAATGCCTCGTGTGATAAAGAAATGATGAATGTTAAAAGGAAGACGAATGGTTAATGCATGAAAGGATGAATGCTTACTGTGTACTTTACTTACTGTTATTTAATTGTAACATAATTCCTTTGTTGTTCTGCCATTGGTTCTATTGTCATTTCTTTTGTTTGGTATCCATGTTAAATTAATAAGCATGTTAGTCAACAACTAATCGATTAACTAGTCGTAGGATAACCACTTGAGCATGTTAATAATTAGACTAACATGTTAACAAATTGTTGAGCATGTTTAATTCATTTAATTATTTCTGGATGCATGTCAATTAATTAGAGTAACTAACTAACCATCTGAGCATGAAATTAACTAAGCATGAAATCTGAACATGAAATCAATTAGGATGCATATGTAATTAAATTAGGGGAAATTGATTAGCATGTCAATTGACTAATGTATGTCACCTTTATTAATTAGTATGTTAATTGCATTACTAATATGGTTGAGTTAGCTAACTAGCATGTCTAATTAGTGTAAATCTATTAGCAACATGTTAATTAACTAAGGTAATTAACTAAGCATGCTAACTAATTAAAATAATTAAATAGACGTGAACATGTAATCAACTCTTGAGCTTATAACCCACTCAGGATAACTAATCAGAATAATCTCATAAAATAATAAATATAGGAAGCTTGTAAATCAAGTAGCTTAACCAATTGAAATTGATTAGGATAATCACTAGACCATCAATTATAGCATGTAGATAAACTAGCGTAACTAAATAAAGTAATTTAACTTAAGTATGTAAATCACCTAGGATAACTAAAATCACCTAGGATAACTAAGTAGAATAACCACCTAGAACAATAACTGTAGCAAGCATATAAATGAACTAGAGAATTAACTAAGATATCTAATTAGACAATTAATGAAATTAATTTTTGAGCATGTAAATTAATTAGGATCACCAGCTAGATTAATTAGCTAAGTGCGATTAATTAGTGAACATGCTAATTAATAGACCCAAGAACGTAAATTGAATTAGGAATGATAATCGAGTATGTAATTAACATATCGAATCACTTAGCATGTTCACTTCGCAAGCATGTAATTAATTAGAATAATAGCAGCATGTTAAACAAATTAAATGATAATGGTAGTGACCTAAGTGTTCATTGCTTGAGTGTTTAACTTAACATAGAATAGTATAGCATGTTAATTAGAGTATGTTTAGTTTGTTGCCCTTCGCTGTTTAAATTCAATGTTTTTTTTTACTTCCGTTGGGGGGCAGTTGTTTTCCTCTACTACATGCTTTGCGTTCTTTATATGTGTCTTTAATTACAGTTCTGCTTTCGATTACGTGTATGCGCTTTCAATTCCAATTACTTTTATTTAATTCGCACTTCAATTATTATGAACGATATGTTGTGAAGCATCATGCATCATGATAGGGTGAGAATGTATTAGCATGCATCATGATAATAGAGTCTAATAGGGAGTGCCACCTTGGTGGTGGTACGTAAGCATGCATAAGTGAGGTAAAAAGTTAAGAAGGAAGAAGAAAATGGAATTGGGAGTGTATGGCTAGCAGATCTAATCTGTGATGTAGGCGTAGCCCCTCCCTTATAGGGTACAGGAGTTCTAGATGCGAGGAAAAAGGCAAGGTCCTATGCCATTGCATGAGAAAAACCTCCCGATTCTAGCTTGAAGTACGAGTATGGAATAATGGAATAATAGAATAATGGATCCCTAGGGATCAAAGTAAGAGTAAGTAAAGTAATAAACGGATTAATGACTTAATGAAAGGATCGGTTTGGGTGGCCCCTATTCCGAAAGGACTACAGAGAGGCATTTCATAATTGCATTAAACCCTTTTCTTCACTGAGCCTTTAGGCTCACGTATTACTTGTGGTATAGATACAAACGATGAACATATAACAAGCAGAAAAAGAGCAGATAACAATGAAGCAGAGATGAGGGCTTTGCACGAGCGAGATTGTGGCTGGCCAGGCTAAGTGCGTAGACAAGAGAAAACGATTGTAATTAAGTGTAGTTAATTATTTAGTTCTTTCATTAAATTACTTACATTTACGCAACGTTTTATAACAATGATTTTATTATTTACGCTTCCGCACAGATTCATCAATTGGGGTTTTATATCGAGTTTTATGAACGGTTAGCAGCAATCCAGTTTTAGGTACGCTCTGATTTGTTTTAAAGAGAAATTTTAAATTTTTACGTGTTTTAAAAGATTTACGAAAATCCAGGTCGTTATATAGTTGCTATATACTTTCTCAACCAATCTCTACCCAGAATCACATCAAACTGACTCATGGGTAAAACAACTAGATATGCAGAAAACTTGCAGTCATTGATCACCACAAAGACTGCTCTGCATACCAACGGTACTCTACTCTAGACGCCTAGAGCAATGCTTAGTATCAATAGAAGATTACATCTCCTCCATTGACAGACCCAAAATGGATACAAAAATAGAAGACACAAAGGAGTGTGTTGACCCGATATGGAACAACACTCGTGCAAAAACATAGGATATAAGAATCATATTGTCCACCATGCCATGATCATCTTGGCTATGGAAATAGTCTGATTTACCAACTGCGTCAGCCTGTCCAGACGCTTTCTCCTTTCCCCTATGGCTCCCTCCACAGCCACCTCTAACTGAGCTCTGCCTGCACTGTTGATCTGAAATGACTGTTATCTAGGATGACCCGACCTCTACTGTGGATAAGGGTTTGAACCATAACTGTACTGATAAACAGTTGGTGTCTAGATATCAGAACTAGTGGGTTGGAACTAAGTTTGGTAACTCGGACGGTTCCCTATTGAATGTTGTGGAGTAAAAGCTAACTGATTCTGGTGCTGTTGAAAATATTTTCTACCAAAACCACGCTCTCCTCTAGAAGTACTACGGGTAGCACTATTCCAGGAAGAGGAAAATGACTTGTGCGGTGGCTACTATTGCTGCTTTTGGTTATGTGGGCCATTCTTCTTAACATGTTCCAGTTGCCCACAAATATAAGAAGTGGAGGTTTTGAACCTCCTACTGCCAGATGATCCACTGCTGGCACTATGACGCGGACCACCACCAAATCCTCACCCTGGTAACCTCTCTTGGTTCTTTCTGGTCATCTTCCACTCGTCCCTCTTGGTCTATTTTTCTTGGATGCTCTCATAACTAGTATCCAAACTCCTCTCCATCCTTTGGGCACCCTCAAAGACCTCCAACAGATTGTCAAATTGCATAACTGCAGCCCCGTGCTACAGTTTGGGCCTCATACCCAACTGAAACTTTATTACTTGTCCTTGTTCAGAAATTCCCCCATAATAAGGTAAAGGTTTGTAGAACCTGTTGTAATAGTCCATCATTGACTGCTGTCCTTGGGTCAGCTCATGGAAAGCTTTAGCCATAGACTCAAGGCGGCTACGGCTACTACACTATGCCCTGAA
Organism: Begonia loranthoides; assembly: GCA_022433065.1. Lineage (NCBI taxonomy): Eukaryota > Viridiplantae > Streptophyta > Magnoliopsida > Cucurbitales > Begoniaceae > Begonia > Begonia loranthoides. The sequence goes on from CM039483.1 coordinate 10,771,378, forward strand.
CACTTCAGTGAAATCTTTCCACTCCATCATCTGCTTGTCGTAGTTGGAATGTATGGTGCTCTACCAGTTATATGCCATTTTCTCAAGCTACTGCATAGCAATCCCTACCTTTTACTCTTCCAAAACTTCGAGGTCCTAGAAGTTCTTTGCTATTCTGTGGAGCCAATTTTCTACCCCCAATGGATCTACACCACCCTCAAACACTTGTGGGTTTAGCATTCTGGGTACAATTGGCTCTGGACCAAGATGATTGCTACCAGCCAAATTGCGTAATGCCTCCACTATTGCGGTGATCGGATCGGTAGTACTCTCTAGTGATGGGAAAGGGGGATTTCTCTTTCTCAACAACATTGTGTCTATTTTGAGAAAAAGAAATTCCACTTGGTTAGAAAACATGATTTTTGTACAATGGACAACTCTTACTCTACATCATTACATCATCAAGTGATCACTACTTAGGCATTCAGAACCTAGAAGTTCTGATACCATAAAATTCAGTCACGACCCGGAAGCGGGTCTAACAAAACCACTGGGTGAAGCAGCCTGATCTTCTTGGATGACCCGATCACCCAACCCAAGGCGTGGATTATTAGCGGAAGACTTTTTACAATTTAATGTGGCCCTGAATATGGACTCAGGTCCGTATAGTGATCATGAGAAAATAACGATGCATATAATAAATAGAATCCAAAGTATTGTGCTACAAATCCCAAATCATCAGAATTTAATTTTACAAGCCCAATAGAAGTAGTAATTTCCTTACCACGCAATAGTCTCAACACTCAAATTACTAAAATAGGAAATAGGAAATAGGAAATATATGAGATCTTCCAACTCTGTGTCCTCATCTACTCTTGTCTTGAGCTGGAATTTAGAAGGGGTCGTCTGGGGTGAGTGACTAACTCAGTAAAGTATATCTAGATTAGATGCATCACATGCGAAAACTGGTTTTCCTCTTTTTTAGAAAATGATGTTATGTTTTTCTTTTATCATACATGGATTAAAACCAAAAACTCTTTATCATTTTATAAATCTGGCCCAAGGCCACCGATGAGGCTTTTATAAAAAAAATGTTATATACATAGACAGCTATACCTCAAAAATAGGCAATCACCATTTTTCGATTTGAAAACGTTATCAGTGAAAATGGATGATCACTCAGGGATCATCCAACAATATTTAGAGAACAGATGGTCACCCGTCGATAACAACACCTCATGAGGTAGAAGAAAAAGATGGTACCCGCATTTGTAGACCAAGCATAGTACCCATCCATGATATTAATAACGACTGAGGTTGTCGGTGTTGGGTTGTTCCTCAAATAGTAACCTACTGTATGTAACTCGACAAGGGTTGACAGCGAGTGGAGCTACAAGCTGTCACGCCATCTGTAACTTAGAAAAGTGCTAAGGCGAACAATGCTTGTGACTAAAAGCCTCATATCGTGTGACTAAAATCCTACCCAGGTTCTGGGGCTCGAAACCCAAGGACGCGTTATCACCACCTTATCACCCTTTGACTTCCGAGGCTTGAACCTTGAGGATATGTCACTGGTGCCCTATCACCCTTTCGCACATACAAACATCCAATATCCTTGTAATAAGAGATTGTACGAGATAGCCTCATGATGCTTTAGCGCAAAAAACTCCCTAAAGTATCAAGAGGATTCATCCTCAGGGATTGGCTCACAATCTTCGAAGTTGTTTAAGCCTGACAAAGATATCAAACACAAGAATTCTCATCAATAAATTCCAAGGAACAAATGGAAGGGTCATATACAGGGACTAGGAACCCAACTGAGGTATAATTGACCCTATAATATGCGTGTTTATACAACAGGGTTGACTTAGATAAGATTGCAAGGCAATCTGCCCATTTATGGTCACTTACGGTCGATCGGCCTATTACCAGTCGATCGTCCATTGTCATCTGGTCGATCAACTAGTCGATTGATTGACCAGTTGATCATCTAGAGTCCTCTTTGGATGTTGGGCAATCAACTACTCCATTTCTGGTCAATCTTCCACTAGTAGCCTAGTTGATCAACTGGTGGATTGATCGACCAGTTGATCATCCTTGGTCACGTCTAGACTCTTTGTGATCAACCGATCCATTTTTGGTCCATCGTCCACTAGCGTCTAGTTGATCAACTGGTCAGTTGATCGTCTAGAGTCACCTCTAGACCTTTAGTTATTGACTGGTCCATTTCTTGTTGATCTACCATTGTCCTTGGTCGATCTACCACAAAATTCCCGATTGATTGTCCACATGTTTCCGGTTGATCAGTTCGTCTGCCAAATTCATCTCCGGTTCGATTCCTCCACTAGAGACATACTGTTTTCCTCTGTTTCATCTCAAATCAATCAATAAACCTAACTAGACTTCAATTATACCAATATAACTCAGAGGAGTTCCTCGAATTCAAGTTTTTGTGACTCAAATCCAAGGCCAAAATTCCTGAACCTAAAGCCTAAAATCAGAGGTCTTAGATAGAGATTCTTACTAACCGCTTTCACAAATGTTCTTCATTTTAATGATGAAAACATTTCCCTCCCTTCAGAACGTCGTGTTTCCTCCGTTTGAGATCCATTATTCTCCCTCGTGTTGTTGGTTGTCAGCTAAAGAAAAGAAGGGTTCCTTCTCTTCTTTCCTTCTCCTTTTCTTTTAATATTTTCTTTTCTTTTAATTATTTAATATATATGTGTGTGTGTGTGTGTGTGTGTGTGTGTGTGTGTGTGTGTGTGTGTGTGTGTTTGTGTGCGTGTGTGTGTGTGTGTAATGGATGCGTTCTAAACCAAAAGTAAGAACTCAAACCAGAAGGAAATGCCAAATGACCTTGAATTTCACTGAGACTTGTATGCATCGGTGACAAAGCTCAAAAATTTCAATCATATACATTCAACTTTAAAACATTCTAAATACAATAAACTTAGAATTTATCAAATGTCAAACACCTAATGACCCAATATAGAATTTTCTTACTCATATACCAAAAATAAAGTATGGATCTCACCTCAATATGTGCCGAATGATCGAGATGAAATTCAAACAAATAAAGGTTACCAGTACATTCAAAATGTCAAAACAAGTTCGGAAATATGTTGTAATACAACTAATTTTTATATTGGAATTTATTAAAGATAATTGAAAAGTAATTGAGGTTATTTGGATTAATTGGATAATTATCGGGGTATTACCAATGACGTAATCGTCAATTATCATCAAGCGATATTCGAATTAAATCATAAATTTAAATTGGATTGAGAATAATTTAATTAAATGAAGGATTTAATTAAATTATTAAGGAGAGATTTATTGGATGATAATTAGTATTAATTAAGAGGAGTATTATATGGAATGATTAAAAGAAGATTAGTTATGGAATTGGAAATAAAGGAAATTAATTGGAATTGAAGGAGAAAAACCAGTTCAGTTGGTGTGGTTGATTTGACTGGTCCGGTTTCGGGCTGTATTGGTTTAATCTGGTTCAGGCTAGAAGAAATTAGAAAGGGGAAGGGGAATTAGATATCGCCCTCGGCCATTCGTAGGAGAGAGAGAATCAAAAAGAGAGAGAGACACCAAGAAGGAGCAGATGAGTGAATGATCGGGAGTGCCACAGAGCGTGGAGGTGAACGGCGAACGCGAGGCAATTCATGGCTGTGTCCAGGGCTCGGGTTGTTGCTACTTGCGGGATGGATCGTCGGGGCTCCGGGTTGAGCGTTGAATGGTGACTGCGAACATGGGGCTACGATCAACGCATTCACGGCTAGCACAAGGGAGCTTCAGTTCACTGGGCAGGGGCTGGTCCGATTGGCTCGCGTTTAGTCCGAGCTGGTCTGTTGATGGTTCTTGCCCTAAAAGACAACAACGTGCAGCTCAAGGTAATGACATGGAAGGCAGATTGGTGGAGATCAAGATCCGAAAAATTTATATATGTCGCCAAAAATAGCGGGATAACCTAAATGGTTGTTGATCCCACTATCATAGTCGTCTGTATATATAAATATATACGAGAGGTAGTGTGTACGAGTGTGGGATGGAGAATTTGAAGGTGACATAGCATAAGGGATGCTGAGCTCGGGTCTCCTGGACTCTCCAGGCAAGGAGGTTTCCTCCCTGGTTTTGATTTAGTTGTCCTTGAATGATTATAATCAATCCTTGATTGATGCCCCTATTTGTTTGAGTGCTTCTGTGGCATGGGTGCAGTGTTGGAGGAATGGTTGTGACGGAGCCATGGGCTTCTTGTAATCTGTGGAGTGGCAATCTCCTTTCCATAGTTTCAGTTCATGAATGTATATGTAAGTGAATTCTGTTGTGACTGTATAGAAGCTAATTGTTGTGGAATAGTTCAGTTATATGCTCTTTGTCTATTATGGGCATTTGATTGTTGAGTGAAAGGTATTGTGTATTGTTGACATGGATTCGTTGGATGGATGAAAACATGTGGATGTATGCTCGGTTGCTATTATTTTGGGTGATATGTGCTGTACACATACTCTGTATGGTTGGTTTAAAGTATGCTAAGAGTAGTTATTCTGGATTTGGTTGTTGGTCGTAGAAATATGTTAATATGTTCTGAATTGACCTATTGAAGATTGATTATATAAATGGAAATGCTATGTTGTATTGGTTTGTGTTGGATGACACTCTATCATTTGGGATGAATGTTACGTCACTGGAAATACTCTGTTGTTTGGGTTGGTATTCTGTGAACTGCTCTCTCTGTGTAAAACATGATGGAAATTATAGGATTAAAAACATGAGATTAATGTGTGATGAATTATGTTCGGTCGATTACAGTTTAGCCTTGGTATTGATTATGCAATTGTGAGTATTGCTGTATGTTGATGATGCTCTATACATTTCAGCAATGGAAGGTTAATGTGATGCAATTAGTTGGTTAATCTGCTATATTGGATTAATCTATTAAGTTGGGTTATTGTGATTGAGAGGTTTCATTTAGGAATCCTATTAAGTAACGTATAAGAAGTAAGATAGAAAATGATGGCGAAATTAATAAGTTGATTAAAGCGATTAGATCAATAATTAAATGTTGTTAAATTGTGAAGGTACTAAAGAAGGAGGAAAACGATAACGAATAAGTGTTGAACGCTTTAAGCAATCAAGGTAAGTGATATACATGTGTTTTGGGCTTCTGACCCTACATCGCAAGAATAGGATATGCATGTTTCATTGCTTACAGCTTTCCTAGCATGTTTCATTGTTTACAGTTTTAATAGCACATTTCATTGCTTACAACTTTATTAGTATATGATTACGTATGCTTCGTTGTTTACAATTTTTAAGAGCATGTTTCGTTGTTTATGGTATTTAAATGCACGTTTCATTGTTTACTGTTTTTATAGCATGTTCTGTGAATCGTACATTGACTGTTTATTTACGCTTTCATATGAAGTGTTGTATGCATTCATGAATATCACGCATCATGATTTTCAAAAGAATACGAAAATGATTTTACGAACAGTTTTAAAAAGGAAAAACGGAAAACGAAAGGGAATACGAACGAACAGAAAACGAAAAGAAAATATAAAGCAACGATTAAGAAAGATAAAGAAGAAGATTCTTGAGGACCGGTAGGCCAAGCCCGGCGCAGGAACAAAAGACAAGAAAAGTAAAGAAAATAAAAGAAAATAAAAGATAAATAAAGAAAAGAACATAAAAAGAGAAACATATACGGATACAGAAATAGAAACAGAAACGGAAACAGATACGGAAACAGTATGAGCACAGATACTAAAATAGAAACGGGAACAGAAACAGAAACTGAAAAGGAAACGAGTTCCCATAAATGGAAACAGATACAAATACGGATACGAATACAGATACGGATACAGAAACAGACACGAGAATGGATACGAAAACAAGTACGATCACGGATACTGAAATAGATACAGAAACAAGAATGAAAACAGAAATAGAAAGAAAGTACGTAAATGTGAAAAGATAAAAAGAAAAAGAACGAAAAGAGCAATTGCACACAGTTTTAAAATGGCACAGAATGTGCATGTAGCATATTAGGTATTATCACTTACTGAGCGTTAGGCTTATAGTTTATGTCTTGCGATATAGGTACTAGTACGAGAGATATAGCGAACAGATTAAGGAGCAGTCGATGAAGGATTTGCACGGGTGAGACTTGTTACTGGCTAGGCTAATGAAGTTTAAAAGGGAAATGAGTTTTGTAAATAATGTAACGGTTTTTTTATTATTCTTTAAATAAATTATTTATGCTTCCGCTATAATTTTAAGAAAAGGGATGTCATAAATAAAGTCTTCCACTATTTATAGTGCTTTAAGTGACGAGTTTTAAGCAAATATTTTTAATGGTCCGGTTTTAAGAAAAGTACTCTGATTTCAATCTAAGAGATTTTAAGAAAAACTTCAATTGTTTTATAAAAGTTTTAAATTTCACGTACTTTTAAATATATGAAAAACCGGGTCGTTACATGTGGTCCATTCAATGTTCTAACGTCATAACCTATACAAAATTGTGGTCAAAATTTTTAATAAAATATCAAGGGTAGTGGTCATCATGCACAGATTATGTGCCATGTCAGCAAGTCAACACCACATCATGCTGATTTCAGCACAATATCAGCAACTTTCAACAACAGTGACTGTGAGCACTGACAACATCTTTTTTGGCAAACAATGTCAGATTGAAATGAAAAATGGTTAGGTTTGAAAGGTTTCGAGCTCCTAAATCTAATGGTTGCATTGGTTTTTGAAACTAAGCCTAGAACGAGCAAGATCTACATTTAAAGTGGCACTCTCGATTGACCAGAAAAGCTTTGGCAACATCATTTGGTGGCAATTTCAAAAGATCGTTTTTGGATTTTAGTTCAGAGCATGAGCTATGACATTTTCCTTAACTGAATGATACTCTAAACTAAAATCATAATCTTCCACTCACTAACTTTACTAGTGTTTTTCTAGCACTAACTTAGCCAAGTGAAAGGAAACTTCAAAATATGTGATTTGAGTACACCCAAAAGCTCACACTATACAAAAAGCTCTTCCAAAGTTTTGAAAAAAAATTCATAGCCAACTGTAAGACATGAGTTGGATAACTAAGCTCATGAAAACCTAAATTTTTAGATGGCTAAGTAACCCCTTTACCCTACTGCACCATTACTCAAGCAAGACCAAAACCTAATGTATTAGTGTAAATAGCTTACGGTTGCTACTTGCAAGGCATTGTCAGAATTACTGAGTGCACTCTCACAAAGATCATTTGACTCAAACCTAACACATTTCAGGTTAACTATGTCAACGACAAAGCTATTGAGAAAAAGAAGCCTTCATAGGTTTTGACAGCTAACAAGACCTAAAACTCTACAAATATCTAACGAAATTCTCAAGTGATTAGTTCCAGGTATATTAGAGGCTTATACTCTAATACCATATACTTCTGCCACAACCCAAAGGCAGACCTAAAAAGAAACGTTAAGTCAAATGACCGGATGTTCGGAGAGAATCCAATTGCTCAATCCAAGTCTTGTTTTGCAGTGGAAAACTTAACCAAAATTGAAGTCATTGCCCCAAAAGATGGGCTAAGTACACACAATGATAGCAAAATAATATGATAATGCAATAGATAAAATCCAAATCCTCTTGTTCAAGGAAATAAAATGGCTAACACCCAATATTGATATACATATAAAAATAAGAATAAAAATAAATAGAGAAGTGTTCACTAATGGAAAGAAAATAAATCACTTGAAACAAAGGAAAGAAACAAGGTAAGACTTCTTAATGATAAGTTACTCCTAGCCTCCTCAATCTCTTGCAAGGGAAAAAGGGAGAGTCTTTTAGGGTGAGCGACTTAATCAGTGAGGACTTCTACGCTATACTTAATGCATGGATTTACAATTATTAAATTTCTTTCTAACCAAATTAAAAAACAAAGCTATAATATCTAGAAAATTTATGTTTATTTAATGTATAATTATGTGCACAACATAAGTAGTAATGTGTTTGAAAATGATGATATATGAAGTGTATGTGTTTGAATTCTGTTATATAGTGTAAATTAGGTTATGGCTTAACGAGGAGTAGAGATTTAGATGGTTAGGGACATTTGGAAGGAAGAGTGGTCGACCAATTGGAGGTTTGATCGACCAGTATAGTATAGATTAAAATTTAGGAAGCTCTCGGGTAGATTTGTGGTTGACTAGAATTTCAGCAAATTGAAGAATGAAAACTCTCGGGTGGTTTTGTGGTGGACCGAAAATATTGTGGTCAACCGAAAATAGGGTAAAATTGAATTTTATACTTCTCAGGTTGTTTTGTGGTCAATTGACTAGGAAAAATCGATCGACCATTTATATGGAGAAAGCGCAATATTTTGGTCTCAAGAAGATTCGATCGGTCATTGAGAAGTGGTTGACTAGAATACAAAAAGTCACCAGAATTATTATGTGATGTTCTATTTTGGATGAAGGCTTTGGGTGTGGCTAACTCCATTGCACGTCTATCAAGGATACAACTCCAGCTAGGTACTAGAGAAGAGGAAAACCAATGAGAATATAAAGGTTTGAGGACTTGAAACCTTCGAAGGAAGGAAAATCTCCCATGAAGTTCTCAAGCACTCTCTTTCTCTCTTTCTCTCGGAACTTCAAGGTATTAAAAGTTCTTTCATGGTTGTATTAAAAAATCTATAAGATTATGGAGGTTGTAATAGAAAGAAGAAGTGGAAATAGAAGAAATTATTAAAATCATGTGATTTAGATATTTGATGTTTGTTAGTTATCTTCTCGATATTTATGAGTTAAACCAGCGACGCATGTTATTAAGGACATCTTAAGGAAGAAGTATGTTTTGGAATTAATGGATTTGGTTAAGTATTGTGAAAGTTATGAATGATAAAAAATGGATGAAAATTAGAAGAAAACCCTAGAATGCATGTATAAAGGATTAAATCTCTATCATGTGTTATTAATGGAAGTTTATTGGTTTTGAAGGTATTATGAAGAGATAATCTTAAGTACTGAATTACACTAAGGGCCTAAGGTAAGAGATATGTATGTTTTTTTACCATTGTGGTGTACATCACATGATAATAGGTTGTCTTGCTTTGTAATGTTGCTAGTTGTATTGTTGGGCTAGATTGTTAAAATAGGTTATGTTAAATTATGATGTGAATTTGGGTTTGATTGTTGAATGAAATGCATACATGTCATGCATCATGAATTAGGAATTATATGAAACTGTTTGCACACATATGCACTGTTACTGAAATTCAAATGGGCTGAATAAACGTAAATAGGTGCTTGAGGTTAGGGGGATTAGCAATGATCCTATTTGGGAGAACTACAAAATGGTGTATCTCATCCCTGGTCGGGATTGAGGGATGGTTTTGCCTAAGATGGACCATAGGATGTATCTTTTCTCTTGGACTGATAATCTCCAATTTCTGGATTGTTACATGGTTATAAGTAATGGACTTAAATGAAATGCTCTTTTCTTTTAATGCATAGCATGAACATTACATTGATCATATTCATTTTATCTCTTACTGAGCAATTCGCTCATAGTTAAATCTTGTAATGTAGGTGAGTATTTTGATCAAACCAAAGTAAACGTAGAGTGATAGCAAGGACTGCAGAGGGAGGAGCATGGCTGTGTCGAGTGCTTCCATTACCCGACCCTTTTTGACCAATGGGTTGTGACTCACTAAACTCTAAAAGTCATGTAATTTGTAAAGTATATGTTAAGAAAGTTAGGAAGATTGAAATATGTTTGGAACCATCTTAAGATTTCTAGTGTTCAAAACTATATCTTTGATGTATGTTAATGAAATGTAAATTGCTTCTGTTATCTTTTTTCGTTTCTCTCACACGTTTCAAAAAAATTTATATATCCAACTATAATAAATAATATGTTATGAAAAATGATAAGGAAAAATGAGTCATTATAAAAGCTCCATGAGCCATTGGTGGGGCAAATCTCGACAACAATGCAAGTAGCTACACATAAAATAAAATCACCACTGTTTTCCCTAGAAAATAGACTCAGTAAAAATATGGTCACTCACAGACCAATACATATTGAATGTCAATAAGGCGCATAAGAAAATAATATCGATTGTTTATGTACCAATTAATCGTGTAAGAGTGAAAGAATGATTGTTTGAAAACTAGTCAATCGTGTATCGAACATAACAATAAAACACATTGGCCAAGTTTCTAGATTTGGACCCAAGGACATGTCATCACTCTCCCAATGCATGTCATGTATACAAACAAAATACCTTTACGCAAGTATAAAGTGCGTGAACAAACAAAGGGCCAATTCACAACTCAAAACAACTGGAGGATCGTCCAACATATCTATAAAATTAAATGAAGTATATACATGTGTAAACTAACACATGGATGCACTAGCAAAAGGGAATGAGAATATAACCTATGTAAAATTGATTGTTGAAGAAGAATGAACAATCGGATGTAGGAGAATACAAGAGAGGTGGTCGATCAAAGGTTGATAAAGCTAGGTGGTGATCAACCGCAAGTGATCAGTTGCAGAATTGGAGACAAAATAGCGTTTGATTAGCAACGTGTAAAATATTACAAATTCAATCATCCGGTCTTTCAGCGGTTGGTCGGCTGAAGAGAAGGAGATCAACCAGTTGAACAATTTCCTTAATTGGCCACAAAACACAATATGGAAGGTTTGACTTTGAGAAGCAATAACTCCTTCATTTTAGAAGCTTTTGATATGAAATTTGGAACACGTTTCCCTTGATGAATGAAAAAAGAACCCCTTGAAGAATAAGGACAAGATTCATGATGGATATAGAAATATGCATGAGAGAAGAAGATTGGCTGGAAATAGCAAGTATGTACACTTGTAACTCCCGTATAGATATCTTTGCGAATGAAACTCTTATTGAAAGTTGGACAACTCTTCACACAATCTTCCCTCAAGAAGCAAGAGTACATATGACAATAAAAGAACTCACTCTACTCACAAAGAAAGCTCAATCTTGTGATGCAACACACAGAAGGAAACTTTGGATGTAACTCACCAAAGGTTTGTAAGAGGAATCAAACCAATTTCAAAAATAAAGCAAAGACTTTTTCTATTCAATTTTTCATTTCCTGAATACTTACATAAGGTAGCTATAAATAACTATTGATAAACTATAAAATAGTAAAGTCTAAATAAGTAAAATATTACTAAATCGACTATAGTATAAGCTTGGCTGATTCTCTACTTAATGGTTGCTAAGTAAATTGACTTATACATTATTTAATTAATTCTTGCTTTTTTCTCCTTCAAGTCTTGATGTCTTTCGTAGTTATTCCTTCTTGAATTTTGCCATTTGGATGCTTTCCATATATTGAATTTCCTTGGTCTCTAAGTTTGGTCGCTTGGGTTTTTGGTCGATATTTGCTCTCTGTTCTGTGGGCTTTTGACTTGGCAAACAAACTTCAATTTTAACAATCTAGCTCATTCTAGAAAGCATAGAAAGTCAGTTATAATCTTCATGAAGAACACATTTTGATATGATGTTGTTCCGAATGCAAAAACTATCCGATACTCATCAAATGTCAGAAAGTAGGCAGAATGTGAAGTCCTTCAAATATTCTACAATTGTTCTTGAACTTCCACTTATGTTTGATCTTGAATATCTCCATAATATTATTGGAAGCTTGATTGTTGACAGAGTGGACCCGTAATCTATCATTTTCTTGGAGTTGAAAAGGATTCGACCTCGAATCATGTTTTGTTCTTCCATAGTCTTCATAAAAACAAGGAGATTCATCATAGCTCATGAAACTTGTAAGGTCTTCGAACTCTTCATGAATGTAATAAGAAAAAAAGTCTTGTTTAATGAATCAGGTCTAGAAACTGATCTAATGCTTGAAAAACAACTCAGATACTTGATTCTTATTCTTTGCCATAGGGTTAGGAGTAATGTAGACTACCTTTATCAATTGACTAATAACTCCTCTAGATATATCCTTGAGAATACCTTTGAGTATGTGTTGCCAAAGAGTAATTCCTTCATAGACTCTTGAAGATCCCCACCATGAACTTCCTTTATAAGTGACGCTCGAAATTCACAAGTGTGTACACAAAACTTGTCATCTTTGAAAACATAATCTTTGTAATGTTGCAATGGCAACAAATTTTATTTTTCCTTTTTTGTACTTGATCATATAAGGAAAGCATTCTAGCAACTCATTCTTTGACAATGATGCATAACTAGGTAAGTAGTTTTTGAAACCATGGAACAAGTAATTATCAAACTTTACAAAATCATCATCATCCCCATTGCTACAAGAATCTTGCCAAAGAGCTAAATCGACATCATCATGGATTAGCAAGTCTTCTACAAGATGTAATATGTTCCTCTAGTCTCAAGATTGTAATCCAATTCAACAAAATTATTATCATCCTTGTTGCCATAAGAGTCTTGCCATAGAATCAAATTTATATCAACATCATCAAATATCAAAATTATCCTCACGATGCAATATATTCTTCTAGTCCCAAAATAGCAATTAAGTCTATCACCAAGATTTAACAAGATCAATAACAATCCTCTTTTTCTATGCATGCTAACAATGCCATCCAAATTTGAATTTCCATCATAATTAAAGAGAGCATCCACACTATAGTGATTTTCATAAAAGTATTGCCATAGAAACTAATCAATATCATCAGGAGATAGTAAAGTCTCCCTTTTGATGTAATATGCTCTTCTAGTCCCAAAATAATAATTAAATTCAACACCAAGATTCATTAAGACCAAGAACAATCCAATATGCATAACCATAAATGAACTTTCACCAAAATTAAAGAGAACAACTTTACCATCACAATTGCCATATCCAAATATAATGCCAATAATATAAGAAGCTTTAATTCATGTAATTCTAAAAGTCCAAGCAATCAATTTGTCTAACGGCGTATACCTCTTTGTCATAAGCATAGTAATTTTCAACCAATTTTCCTTTAATGCTTCATGATTTATTGTAACTTGCTTTGGTTGAAGTGGATATAACTTCATCTACCACCCATTACATTTGAACAAATAATAACTAGAATGGCAATTACAATATCCATCATGTGCATGCCTCCTATCATGTAGCCATGGTATTTACCAAAGTAAACAGTTTGTACTTGTGATATCACAAAACATTATGTTAGTAAAACGTCCATTAGAAAAATCACCCAAAGTTTGATTTACCTTAATGTTTTCTTTTTCATTCAACAACCTCAAACTTTCCTTAAAATCCATGGAAGCCAAATTAGATTATCTTCTTTCATCCTTGATCAAAGAACATAGCTTTTTTGTGATTAAACATTGGCTACGACAACTTTGTTCTTTATCAATGTGCCACCATAATTTATAAGGGATACCATGTATCAATATCTTCAGACCAATCCCCTTAACCATAATCAAAGAAACCATGTTACCACAAACTCTCTTGCTAATGAATAAAGGGCAAACCTTGTTCTTGTTGGAGCATTGGATATGAAAAGTTTGTTCCTCTTGAGTTGCTGTCTTCAAGGAGTCAACTTGGTCATCTATAGTTTTGGGTACTTATTCTTTGATACAATCCTCCTCCTTTATTTGAGACACCAAAGATAGTACTGGCCCTTCATAAGGTGATATAACAACTTCTTCAAATTGTTCCTCCACCCTTAGGTCTTCTAGTAATACCTCATCATTGTCTTGTGCATACAAAGGTGGAGCTTGAGCAAGGTCAGATGTCAAGTTGTCAAGTCGTTGCATTATTTCTTCCACGAAGGCTTTTTCTTTAAGGGATTGAGATTGTCTTTCTTTGGAAAATTTATTTTCATAATTGGTTAGTGGTGAGGATGGGGCGGCATTGATACGTTTCGAAGCATATATTTTTCTCAATAATTTCTTCATCTCATACCATATTTTGATGTTGACTTCTCCGTAATCTTGTCAGTAGGTGGTCAAATCGTTCCACCACTTTGAAGCTCTCCCTTTGAATTTAGAAAGAATAAGTTTTATCAAGTCTTTTTCGAATAGTAAGCACTCTGAATAATCTCCTTGATTTCGTCTTCCCAACCCAAATAATCTTCGGTACCACTAAATGTCAGAATAGATGGTGGTAATTCTTCCTCGTCTGAAATATAACTCCTTGAGTAGATTCAGCCCCTCGTCATAGTGTTGAAAAAAATATCACAAATTAGTAAGAATCATTTTAGCTTTGATACCAAATGATGCACTAGCAAAAGGGAATGAGAATATAACCTGTGCATAATTGGTTTTTGAAGACGGATGAACAATCAGATATTGGAGAATACAGGCGAGGCGGTTGATCAGGGGTTAATGAAGCTAGGTGGTGATCGACCACAAATGATTAGCCACAAAATTGGAGACGAAATAGCAGTCAATCAACAAGGTGCAAAATTTTACAGATTCGATCGTCCTATCTTTGAGCAGTCGGTCAGCTAAAGAGGAGGAGAACAATTGATTGAATAATTCCTTAATTTGCTACAAAAGACAATATGGAATGTATGACTTTGAGAAGCAATAACTCCCTCATTTTAGAAGCTTTTGATCTGAAATTTAGAACACATATCCCTTGATGAATGAAAAGTACCCCTTCAAGAATAATTGTAAGATTCACCACGGATTTGGAAATATGTATGAGAGAAGAAGATTGGCTGGAAATAATAAGTATGCACACTTGTAACTCTCGTATAGATATCTTCACCAATAAAACTCCTCTTGAAAGTTGGACACCTCTTCATACACTCTTCCCTCAAGAAGTAAGAGTACAGATGGCAATAAGAGAACTCAATCAACTCACAAAGTAAGCTTAATCTTGTGATGCAACAGATACAAGAAAACCTTTGATGGAACTCACCAAAGGCTTAAAAGAGAAATCACTGTAATTTCAAAAATAAAGCAAAGGCTTTTTCTATTTAATTTTTCACTTTCTGAATACCTACATTAGGTAGCTATAAATAGTTATTGACAAACTATAAAATAGTAAAGTCTAAATAAGAAAAATATCACTAAATTGGGTATAGTATAAGTTTGGCTGATTTTCTACTTAATGGTTGCTAAGTAAATTAACTTATACATTATTTAATCAATTTTTGCTTTCTTCTTCTCCAAGCCTTGATGTCTTTGGCAGCTATTCCTTCTTGAATTCGGGCACTAGGATGCTTTCCATATATTGAATTTCCTTCGTCTCCAAGTTTGTCGATTGGGCTTTTTCACAATATTTGTTCTCTATTCCATGGGCTTTTGTAATACCCAATAATATTTACCCGTGTATGCAATATAATTGATTTTGGAGTAATTAATATATTATGTTGCGGGGCGATATGTTGTTGGTTAATGTAGTATAAATATGGGAAAATATTAAAGAATGATTAAAGTATAAAGTTGTTTTTGGGAAATGTGTATTTGGAGTTTTCGGACGCATGCGGACAACACACGGACTTGCGGTTGCGTTCGAAAATGAATTTCATGTCATCCCTTTGCGTTTTGGGATGAGGTAGGGACGATATCTTGCGTTCGAAATCGCTCCATCTATAATGTGAGTTTTCAGACGAATGCGAACGAATGTGGTTGATGGCGGACGAGGAGAGTTTGAATCTGTCCAAATTATTGGACTTTTTAGACTGGTGCGGTCGGCCTGCAGATGAAGCCAGAAGAAGGGAGTTTCAATCTATCCAAATTATCGAACTTTTTGGACGAATGTGGATAAGGTGCGAACGCCTTCCCTCATCCAAAATGGTAATTTTGAAGGAGAGAAGTAATGGATTGAACTGGTTTGGTTTGGCTCGACCTGGAAATAATGGAATGGTCGGTTTTTAGTTGGAAGAAGAAAAAGAAATGGAAGATTTGTTATAATTAGAACTGAAGGGAATAAATAAAGTGAGAGATTAAATTAAGATTAGATTAGAATTAAATTGAAAGAAGGGATTAATGGGTGAAGGGAAGTTATGAACCGGTTCAGCCAAACAAGTTCACGCAATTTGTATTTGGTTCTGGAAATAAGAGAAAGGAGAAGGAGGGGAATCAAGCATTTTGGCCCGTGGCCATTTTGCGATGAACAGAGTGAACCCGAGAGAAAAAGAGAAGGAGAGGGAGACGAAGGAGATAGGAGATCGCGAGAGTGACGAGTGTGAGGGTTGTTCGGCTACGGCGAGCTCGAGCTCAGCTCCGGTGGCTCCTTTACGACGGACGGACGTGCGAGCTGTGGGGTGTTGATGGCGTCGCGGGTCGCAGGTCCTTGCTTGGGCTCGGGCGTCAGGCTTCACATGATGGATTTGGCATCGGGTTGAGGTGTGCCCTGATGCTTTGCCAATTTCTGGTGACTGGCGACGATGGAATGGCGACGCCAAGGATTGGTATCGGGGGGAGGCTGCGATTTACAGCCTCGGGTTGAAGGGCTGGAGCTGATGATTTGCAAGGATGGCTGGAGCGCCTTGCGATTTGGTCCGAACCGGTCCATCTATGGCTGGTCTTGCTTTGTTGGAAAACGACAGTGCACATGCGTGGGACATACGAAGGGAATGGTGAAGGTAGGGTATGGTTGGTGGTAGGGCATGGATGTCCATGGCAGTGGCAAGATAAGGAGTGCCTCCCTAGTGGATTTGAAAGGCATAATAAAAGAACAGGAAGGGGAGGCTGGCAGAGGAAGCTCTTGGGTGATGAGGAAAGGGTGAGATGTGGGGAAAGAAAACTCTCTCTAAAGAGTTGTGAAGCTGAAGGAAATAGTGAATTCA
>CM039483.1:10788227-10835735 GCA_022433065.1 Begonia loranthoides
GGGGGGGGGGGTGAGTTGTTGTCATCTAAGGGATTGGCTGAGAGAAAAATAAAGGTGAAGGGGATTGCAGGGGCATTAGAGGCTGTTCTTGGGTATTCTTCAAGCATAGGATTCTCCCCTCTATTTATGAATGTATGGTTTCTATTAGGACTTATGCTTTGGATTTTTTGGAGAATATTGAGGAATTGTCTACTGCCTGCTTGATAGCAGTTATGCTACCTGTTTAATTATTGTAGCATATTTTATTCCCTAATTGTTACTGCTTTGTTGACTGTGAGGATAGCATTGGGAGAAATAGATTTATGTAATTGCTGTTATGTTGGATTTAGCCTTTTGTTGGTTGCGGAAATGCTTTTTGTTGCCTCCTAAATCGTGGGTCTGTTAATTATAAGTGTTTAAAGCTAAGTTGGATTTTTTCTCTGTTGTAGTTGTCAGAAATTGTTAAATGGTTGAGGCCTATAACTGTTGTTGGACGTTGATAAGTATAGAAATGTTATGTTGCTTGGAAATAAACTAGTTTAGTTACAACTTTGATGATATGCTCTATTGGTTCGGGTTGGAGTCACTAATTGGATAAACATATTCCGTTTTGGGGGTGTAAAAAGGAGTTCCTAGAATTAGTATATAAATTAGAATATGAAAAGACAATGAAATTAATAAGTTATAAATGTTTTTAATTATGAAGGTATTGAAAAGAAGAAGATGGATAATGATTAGGTGCTAATACGCGTTAAAGCTTCGAGGTAAGAAATTGAGTAGAGTCGTTGGCCAATGGAGGCCTACACCATTAGTAGTGTCTTTCCTTAAATTTTTTTTTTGCGTTTCTACTATGCTGCCATATTATGCTTATGTTGTTCTCACGTTATTAATTTAATCTCTAAGCGTGTTTAGGACGTTAGCATATTGTTATTGTTTTCCTTTAAATTGCAAAACACGTTTATATTGTTATTGCTTTCTTTAAATTACTAAGCATGTCTATATCGTTATCGCTTTCTTTAAATTACGAAGCATGCTCATATTTTTATTGTTTCTTTAAATTGCCAAGTATATCTATCTTGTTATTGTTTCCTTGATGAATAGATTGAATGACTTATAGTTGAAATTTTAGTATTGCATTGACATGCATCATATTAATAGAAATGGATAGGAATACCACTTCGGGGTAGTAATCATATGCATTTGAGTGAGGAAAAGGATAAAGAAAATGTAAGGGGAGTTGGGGGATTGGAAGGGTAGTTCGGATCTAGCCAGGTAGACAGGAAGAATTATGCCCTTTCCACATTGGGTTACGAAAGAACTATGCTCTTCCCTTGTCGAGTTGCGAGAGACTGTCTACTCTAGGTAGTTAGAAGCCAAGAAGAGACTACCGTCTCCTTTATAGATTCCTCCAATCTCCTGCTCGATGTACAAGTTATATATAAAACATAAAGAAAAAAACAATTGGGGCAGATCCATTTCGACATAATGAGTTAGAAGCATTCATTATATTGCATATCTCATTTCTTACTGGGCCTTGAGCTCACAGTTTGTTAATGGTGTAGGTAATGGTAAGAGAACAAATGAAGAAGCAGTTGATGAAGGATTTGCATGTGTGAGACTTATGGCTGACTAGGCTAAAGAAAGTAAAAGAGAAAAATGTTTTATAACTAACCTATAATAATTTGTTTACTATTCCTTAACTGAATTATTTACGTTTCTGCTATGTTTTGAGAAAAGATTTTATAACTATAGTTTTCCATTACTTATAACGATTTTCATAACGAGTCTAAAGAAAGGATTTTTAATGGTCTAACTTTTTAGAAAAGAACTCTAATTTCAATTTAAAAAGGGTTTCCACTGTTTACAAAAGAAAAGAAAAGTTTTAAATTTCACGCGTTTTAAAAAGGTAAGAAAAATTGGGTCGTTACAGCTTTTGACAGGGTAAACACACTCGAATTTTGACAATCTAGCCAATTCTAGAATGCTTAGGAAGTCAATTACAATCTTCTTGAAGAACACCTTTTGATATGACATCATTCCAAATGCCAAAATCATCAGATACTTGTCGAAGGTCAGAAAGTAGGCAGAATTGTGAAGTCCTTTAAATATTTTACAGTTGTTCTTGAAAAACTTAAGTACATATATTAAAAAAACGGACATGTTGTTTGATAGAACATGTCATGTTTTAAATGTGATATCTAAAAAAATAAAATTTTTCAAAACCATGATCCAATGCAATATAGTAGAGAAACACCTACCTCAATGACAACGATTGCTCTTCCTACCTGCAAAAATGACGCTCTAAAAAAAAGGCTCAAAATCAACAAAATAAACGGAAAGTAAAACAAATTTGATGTCAAAATCTTAACCAAGATACTATGGATAATGGATGGGTCCTAAACCTGAACTAAGAACCCAAATAGAAAGGAAATGACAAATGACCTCAAACGTCACTGAGGATTGCATGCACGGTGACAAAGCTCAAAAGTTTCAATCATAAACTTTCAACTTTAGAAACCTTCTAAATACTAGAAATTTAGATATTCTCAATGTCAAATGCCTATTGACTCAATAAAGTATTTTCTAACTTGAATAGCCAAAAATAAAGTTTTGGACCTAAGCTTGATTTATGTACTAAATGATCAGGATGAAATTTCAACAAACAAAGGTACAAGTGTGTTAAAAACATGGTAACAAGTTCAGAAATATGGTTCATCTAATTTTTTGACATTGTTATCCTAGCTAAAATTGTGATCAAATCTTTTAATAAAATGTTAAAGTCAACAATCAACGCGCACATCCCCTGCTCCGTTATCAAGCAAGCACCACATCAACAAGTCAACGTCACATTATCAAGTCAACATCACGTCAGCAAGTTAGTGCCATGTCAACAACTTCCGACGACGGCTGGTGACCAACAACGACAACTTTTTTGTCGAACAATGACTTTTCTAATGAATTGCGACTTTTTCAACAAATGGTGATCACCATCAGATTGGAAAAAAAATGGTTGGGTATGAAAGGTTCAACTCCTATATCCAATGGTTGTAGTAGCTTTATGAGATGATGTCTAGAACAGCTAGGATTTACATTTATAGTGGCGGTTTCGATATACTGGCCGAACGTCAACAACCAGTTTCGACGATGGTTTCGAGTGATCTCTAGGTCTAAACAATTCTTCTTGTCAAGAGCTTTCCAATGGTAGGTCAAACGGTGAGATTACACTTCAAGATTGTTGCCATCAAGCATTTAAAGTTATAGTCAAAACATTTCCAGTGACAACTTTGATGGCTTCATCTCCATGACCATTAGGCCATTTTTGTCATTTGATGCGCGAACTCTCAATATATGTTGGAGATGTCGAACACCTTCATCCAAGGTGACTTTGACTATAACACCCCGCTTTTTATAACCTTCTCTTTTTCTTTACCGTATAAAATTTTTCTTTTGATTTCATTAAAATGTAGGAAAGGAAAATAAATCAGAGTAAGTAAAGTGAAAACCATTAACAATTTAAAAATATGGTTTGAACATTTAATCGAAAGTCCGTTTAACAAAATATTTATCGTCTTTCAAACCATTTCAAAAAACCATTTTTACTTCTCGTGAGCCATAACCCCTCAGGTCAAATTCGCTGGGTAACCCAAGTTCTTATCATTAACCACTCCTTCATTAGGTACATAGCTCGTATCTTGTACATCATCTACACCACAAGCAAATTGTGAGCCCAATGCTCAACAAGAAGTAAGATGTAATATGGTGCATGCATATGTCTGATTATGTCAGAAAGGAATCCACCCAATCTATCTTTTACTCATAGTTTCATACGTTAAGCTGGGACATTTGGAATATTTCCCACAAGGAGAATAGTTTATGGTCGAAACTAATCCTTAGGAGACAGGCTCTTGCATCCCGACGAAGGAAGGGTTTAATCTCGACTCCACTGGTTAGAATCCGAACTACCTCCCCAACCCACAATTCTTATTACACTCATTTAGTTTGGTCTCTCCCATGCAAGGCTCTCTGTGCAATACCAATCCATATAAAGCATTCCTAAGTGTTTCTATCCATATGATGTATGGAAATGCAATGCAATATTAATCACAACACTATAGCAATAGCATATAATACTGGTAAGGAAACCTATTCAATTAGTTAAAGTCAATCCCAATTGCATTTACCATAGCAAGAATTTAAACAGATGGATAATGTGGTAGAGCATTGGAAATAACATTAAATAACAGGGAGAATAGCATGAAATAAACATCATTGTGGATAACTTTATTTACCATTTTACTCAAGAATAAGTTTAACTCTGCCTACCTATCAAACAATATAACCATTAAGAACAAACCAAAGTCGAACTGCCACACTCTATACCCAACGAGCTTTCTGATGTGCCCCAAGTTCCGAAACTTGAGCCCGAGCCAGGGGCTCTTTTATTCTCTAAATTTTTATTTATTTTGCAGGTTCTTTTGAATCAAATAAACATCATTGGAGTTGGCATTTGGGCTAATGGAGATTTCACAATCTTTGGGGAAAAATTGTGAGCTGTTTTTCTGCCTAGATTTTGACCTCCGACAGTTCAAGTGGATTGTTGACAATCGGGATGACGTCGTTTCAACTTTGATACTTCATACCAAATGTAGCCAACCTCTAGAGGTTTCGAACGAGCAATTGAAAGTTGTATTTGGCCTCCATTTGGTATGTCAAATGTCTTTGTTTCAGAGAGCAAAACTCAGACTCGGGTTTATTGTTGTTGTTTTAATTAAGGGTTTGTTTAGTCATTTGCTACCTAGGGATATTTTAGTCTTTTTATGTTTTTATTGTAAAACCTTAGGGTTTAATACCCCTTTTGGCTGAAATGGAAAATCAGTTTTTAAGAATTAGAAAATAACCATTGTTGAAGGTGTGTGCCCGCAGGAATCTCCCTCCTCTCGGCCCTCTCCATTTTCACCTGAACTTGCTTCTCTTGTAGCGATTTCTTGAGCAAGTTGGAAGGTTTGCTGTCTCTTCCAAAGCATCATCTTTGGTGGTGTTCTTGTAGTGTGGAGATAGGAGAATCGTTAGATCCCTTGGAGAGTGCTTAATCCTTGTTTAAGCCGATTACTTCGATCCTTTCACGTTAGGAGGTAAAATCGAACTCCACGGTTCCCTTTTGTAATTTTGAAGATTGTTGCTGGTAAGATTTGGTTCTTCTAGTCCTATTCCCTTCATATTTTGTGGTTAAAATTTGGATATTGAGATAAAGGCGTCGTTCCTTATGAATATGGAGTTTTGCTGGATATTTTGTTAATCGCAGAATATGTTTTTTTTGTGCAATTTGTTTACTGCATTGGATTGCTGACCTGTTTCGAAGCCCTTGTGTGGGTTTTCTTAATTTTATTTCTTCTGGAGATTTGTTCTTTGTTGAGTGACAAAGCTGCCTGCCAATTTTCGGAATTATTAGAATTATATGGAGTGAGTTCTCTCTATTGTATTTCTGGTCGTCAAAACTGTTAGGAAGAAGCTCGGTATTTAGTGATATCTTATTTCGGCTATAACTGGAGATTCGTAATGAGTTCTGATCTGGGATTTTGAGACAACATACCTGATTTTGTAATTAAGTGTCCTCCAAAAACTAGCCAAAGTTCACGTTTGAATTTGGAGAACTACTCTATCTATTGTTGCTGGTCCAGTTTAATTCACAGCTTGTTGGCCAGTTTATTTAGATTAAGCTCTTGTCACCCTTGGAGCTTATCATTTGGTATCAGAGCCTTTCTCATTATTTTGTACTCTAAATTTGGTGAAATTAAACTCTTGGTTTGATGGCAAGAAGCTATAGATATGATTTGACTTATAGCGAGAAAGAAAATGAGTTTCTAGTTTCTATTCATTCCTTCAGTGGTTCAGAATGGATTGAAGACTATTTAGATTGGGAAGAGAAGTTAGAAGAAATTTTTTTAATTCATAAATTTTCAGATCGTAGAAAGGTTAAAATTGTTTCTTTGAGATTTAAAGGAAAAGCTAGCATTTGGTGGAGAAGATTAAATTCTGAGAGAAGAGAAGAGGGTAAAGAAGTTATAAGTTCATGGATTTGGATGAAGAGATATTTGAGAAGCAAATATGCTATGATCCTTACGAAGGTAGCCTCATCTTCTCCACAACCAATCCAATCCAAGAAGAGAGTTTCGAAAAGGCAGCAAACCCAAGTGTTAGACATCAAGGATTCCCTGCAACATGTAGCCCAAAAACTACTTGAGCTGCAAGACGAGTACATTAAAGCTTATCAACCAACAGTCCCACTCGAAGAAGTTGGAGAACATGAAAAAGTTGAAGAAAAGAAGAACGATGACTTTTTGATATGGGCTAATGATATAGAAAACTTTGAAGAAGTCGTATTTCCACTTCTTGAAGCTGAATCTCGCATGAAAGAGGAAGACAATTCAGAAGAGTCGCATAGCCAGAGTTGTTCCAACCAAACTCTTCACATTTTGAGAGAATTTGAAGGACCACTTCATGAGGAGGAATGTAAAGAAATCTCCTTGGCAGCCACCATTGAGAAGGAAGAAGTATTGTACACTGAGATAGAGTTCCATCATGCTAAACAACTATTTGAGATAAGTTCAGAGTTACAGTCAACAATAGAAAAAGAAGAAGAACATAGAGAGAAGATTGTTTTGCCCAATCTGAGAGTAGACTTGGACTTCATCCACCTGCCTTCACTCATTGATATTGAACTAAAGTTTACAACATGGAACACTCAACTATTGATGGTAAAAAGCAAACCATTAATGTGGAAGAGGCTCCAACATGAGATTGATGCATATAGTAGTTTGCAAAATGAATTTCTAAGAAAGCAAATTTTTCTTCACCAAAGTATGAGCATAGAAAGGTACACTCCATCAATTTCCTTAGTTGATTGGTTCTTTAAAATTGGATGGTTAAGAAATATGGTTGTTAGTGAATCTGTTATACCACTGCGGATTGGAAATTGCATTTATGTTGCTGTTAGTGAGCCCTTTTCACATATTGAAATGTCAAATGAGGTTGTTGACCCTTACATGCTTAGTGGTACAACTATAGAGACACTATTGACTAAAGCACACCATGATATTGAGCTTGATATTTCAGTTATTAAGAAAGGAGATGATCACAATTGGGATAAACTTCTGAATTTTGTGGTTAATGATGCTTGCTTGGGTTGTGAAAGAGTTATTGTTGATTTGATGATTGAAGATGTGTTGATGGGCAATCTGGATGTTTTGTTTGAAAATTATTGTGACCCTATTTTTCTATCCCCGCATGATCTTGTTCTTGCTAGTTATACATCAACTCTCATGGAGCATGCACACCAAGAAAGGTACATGCCATTAGTTTCCTTACTTCCATGGTTCTTTAATTGGGTGGATGGAAAATTCCTTTATTATTGGTGATGATTTTGAATTTTGGATAGAAATTTTTGATATTGGAGTTGAGAAAATAAATTCGAAGAATGAAGATTATTGTGATTCAACATTGCTACAACTACTAGATCCGCATGTCCTCTTTTGTGAACTCACCATTTTTCTCCCATTGTTGGCGAGATGGTTTGCAAGATCCTTTATGAAGAAATTGCCTTAAGGTGGAAACAAAAATTTTCCATTTGATCCGGGTGGAAGGCATGCAAAGAAGATAATGATGAATACTCCATGGATTTGAGGATAAATCCTTTTCAACCCCCGGAGTATGATGTGCCCCAAGTTCCGAAACTTGAGCCCGAGCCAAGGGCTCTTTTATTCTCTAACTTTTTATTTACTTTGCAGGTTTTTTTGAATCAAATAAACATCATTGGAGTTGGCATTTGGGCTAATGGAGATTTTACAATCTTTGGGGAAAAATTGTGAGCTGTTTTTCCGCCTAGATTTTGACCTCCGACAGTTCAAGTGGATTTTTGACATTAGGAATGATGTCATTTTAACTTCAATCCTTCATACTAAATGTAGCCAACAACCAGAGGTTTCGAATGAGCTATTGAACATTGTATTTGGGCTCCATGTGGTATGTCAAATGTCTTTGTTTCAGAGAGAAAAACTCAAACTCGGGTTTATTGTTGTTGTTTTAATTAAGGGTTTGTTTAGTCATTTGCTACCTAGGGATATTTTAGTCTTTTTATATTTTTATTGTAAAACCTTAGGGTTTAATACCCCTTTTGGCTGGAATGGAAAATCAGTTTTGAAGAATTAGAAAATAACCATTGTTGAAGGTGTGTGCCTGCGGGAATCTCCCTCCTCTCGGCCCTCTCCATTTTCACCCGAACTTGCTTCTCTTGTAGCGATTTCTTGAGCAAGTTGGAAGGGTTGCTGTCTCTTCCAAAGCATCATCTTTGGTGGTGTTCTTGTAGTGTGGAGATAGGAGAATCGCTAGATCCCTTGGAGAGCGCTTAATCCGTGTTTAAGCTGATTGCTTCGATCCTCTCACATTAGGAGGTAAAATCGAACTCCACGGTTCCCTTTTGTAATTTCGAAGATTGTTGCTGGTAGGATTTGGTTGTTCTGGTCCTATTCCCCTCATATTTGGTGGTTAACAATTGGGTATTGAGATAAAGGCGTCGTTCCTTATGAATATGGAGTTTTGCTAGATATTTTGTTAATCGCAGAATCTGTTTTTTCTGTGCAATTTGTTTACTACATTGGATTGCTGACCTGTTTCGAAGCCCTTGCGTGGGTTTTCTTAATTTTATTTCTTCTGGAGATTTGTTCTTAGTTGAGTGATGAAGCTGCATGCCAATTTTCGGAATTATTGAAATTATATGGAGTGAGTTCTCTCTATTGTATTTCTGGTTGTCAAAACTGTTCGAAAGAAGCTTGGTATTTAGTGATATCTTATTTCGGCTATAACTGGAGATTCGGAATGAGTTCTGATCTAGGATTTTGACACAACATACCTGATTGTGTTAATTAAGTGTCCTCTAAAAACTAGCCAAAGTTCACGTTTGAATTTGGATAACTACTCTGTCTATTGTTGCTGGTCTAGTTTAATTCACAGCTTGTTGGCCGGTTTATTTAAATTAAGCTCTTGTCGCCCTTGGAGCTTATCACTTTCTCTCAATTCCAGAACGTTTAATACATTCATAGAGTAACTGTTCCCTAAGAAATATCATTAGCAGAATTCAAGAAAGGACCACTACCCACACTCTCAAAGCAATTGGATAAAAACAATGATTAACAGGGAATGAAACTGAGCAACTAATAATATGGCATTAAGCTAAGCAACTAGTAACAGGGCAGCAAGTTAAGCAACTGATGATAGAAAAATGAGCCAAGCAGCAATTAGCACAGGGTTAGTTAGGTAGAGAGTACCATCAAATCCAAACCCCCACCATGGAATAACCAATTTCCCAAAACAAGTCATTTTATTATTAAATAAAGAACCACCAACCATATTCCCCATGCAATAGAATGGGAATCACAATTAACAGAGTGCTCATAAAATATCAAAGAATAAACCATATAGAGAATCTAGAGAATCCCATTAACAGTTCCTAGATTATGGTTTACTTCACTTATGGTGTAGGCCTCCTCTAGCCACGACTAGCCTACTCCTTAACTTATTCAGGATGTCACTCTATAAAACTCTGAAAAACCCAAGGCGCAACTTCCACAACCACGGCCAATAGCAACCAGACAATCCAAGACAACAGCTCTTCACTGCTTCACTTTCACTCTCACACACTCTCTATAAAAACAAAATGCTTCCCTTTCCCCATCTCACTCTTACACTCTCCTTGGCTCTCTATAAAACTCAACTACTAGATGCAAAACTGCTTCACACTCATCGGGCTTCACCATTTATAAACCAAGAGAGGCTTCCTAGAGAAGCCTCATTGATGGATAGTCACTTATATCATTGGAGATGGTCTAACATCTAATCACCACATGGAAAATGTGTTATTGTTTCTGGAAGATCGATGCAATATTTTGGGAATTTCACCAAACAACTGCGAGTGAAAACTGGATTTTCAGAAATTCCATTGGGAGCAATCGGCAGTAATGTCGACTGCTATGTCGACTGCATGCACGTGGAAATCACTTTCCCGCATAACAATGTGGCATCGGTAAACATGTATAGTTGACCAAAAATTTCCAGTCGACAGGAGCAGTCGACCAGTCCAACATGATTTTCACTACCGCCATATCAACCACTATAGCAGCCTCTCCTAAGCAAATCCTATTTTATTTATTTTCAACCCTTCTATTCTGTCCTCCACTTCAATCTCAATTAATTATATATATATATATTCTTTTCACTCAATATAAATCCATTATTAGTTTATACCCTGTTTTTCACAATTATCGCATTAATGTACAATATATTATTACAAAACACGTTCTCTTATAAAAATGTATATTCCACAAAAATTCTTTGCATTTATGGAGGAATTTATGACGGTATTACATTGTCAAGCCACCAAAGTTGGCTATGTGAGAGAGAGAGAGAGTGAGAGTGAGAGTGAGAGTGAGTTGTAGTGAGGAGCGAGGAAATTTTAAATAAAAACTTAAGTAATTTAATATTATTTAATATATATAATAACTATAAAATATATATTATATATTTGAAAAAAATTTGAAATAACGATTCAATAGAAAAATTTGACGTTATCTCTATGTTTTCACTAGTTAACTTAAAATCAATGAACACTATTTTTGGTTTTTAACTACACTGGAACATCAAATTTCTACCGATTTGATTAATTGACCAAAAATTTATGTGTTTGAATAACATTGAGTAACGAAAATTCAGTAACTAGAAGTTAAATTGACCCACTGACAATTGTCACATTTGAACTAGAAAGCATTGCATCCAATGACCAAAAAGTGTCATCCCAAGCTGACCTCATATCACCATTTTGCTAATCCGCATGATGATCTCTGTTGACCTCAAAATTATCTAGTAGAGCGGACTTTGCATCTCATCACATGAGTTTGGTTTTTTATTTTTCTCTAGTCGATTTCGTCCATTCTACCGAACTAAGTTCTTCACCTTAGCAAAGTTATTTTTTGTACATATTTAAAATCTTAATGTTTTCTTGAATAAACAGGCAAACACAAGAATTGGGGTCTCTTGGGATCTTATTGTCTTCAAGTTGAGAAGTTTTAGAGTTGAAACTTTTTTGATCAACTGCTTTCAGGAAAGAGAAGACTTGACAACTTATTTATCGATTTCAAATATTGAGAATATAAATGTGCAAAGAGATGACAAATGACCTGGCCGAGCTGAGCTGAGTCTAAAAAAGTTTGGTTCACTAAGTTTATCGAGTTAAACAAGCCAAACCTAATTAGCCAAACTAAAAAAAATTCACCTCGAGCTTGCTTGTGAGCCACAAGTTAAAGGAGCCGACCTAAGCTGGCTTACAAGTCACTAGTTAAAGGAGGCGAGTTGAGGCTACTCGTAAGTCACTAGTTAAAGGAGGCGAGTTGAGGCTACTCGTAAACCAAGCCTAACAATCTAAACATATAATACATTAATGTTCAAATTTATATTAATATAATTAATATTTCTTTTTAAAATATAGCTATTTAAATTATATAATTATTTATTATTATAATGTCAAATTCAAAATATATAAAAGTTTTGTTGGCTGTTAGGTGTTTAATTAAATATATTATTTTATTAAGAGTATTTAACAAAAAAAAACTCATAAACTATGGTATTAGTGACAAATCAAACTTTGAACTAAATTTGCTAACAACTAAAACCCAAAACTATAGAAAATGAATGATGCGAATCTCACAATCTCATTTTCTTTTAAAAGACATGTCTCAGATGTTTGCGCCGCGCTACCCGCAGACGTCAGATTATACCTTTTGACATGTAGGCATATACCCACTTACATTGTCTGCCAATTACAATCTGTCCCATACTTCATTTCGTGGATTCCACCTCAAATCCATAAACACCAATGCTTCCATGGAAACCAACGCTTTCGCTGTGGTATCCGCTTACATTGTCCGCCAATCACAATCTGCCATGTACCTCACTTTGTGGATTCCACCTCACACCTGTGGATACTAACATTTTCGATGCAGATATGAGATAACCGCTCACATTGTTCACAAATCACTATATGCCACTTTTCTCGTTTTGTGGATTCCACTTGACCTCACATTCGTTAACACTAACACTTCCACTCCGAATATCTGCTCACCTTGTCTGCCAATCACAATGTGCCATGTATCTCATTTCATGGATTCCACCCACATCTATGGACACCAATGCTTCTGTAGACACCAACGCTTCTGTTGTGGATATTGGCTCACATTGTACGACAATCACAATCTGCCATGTTATGTCTTTTCAAAAAAAAATCTCATTTCACGGATTCCACCTCACATCTGGTGACACCAACGCTTCAACTATAGATATCCGATAACTCCAATAAAATTACATGTATTTAGAAAAAAAAATATTTCAGAAATATTTCAGACGAAACAATAAAAGAGTATATCATACAACTATTTAATAATTTCATCAATAAAAATTAGATACATCTCAACTAGGTTGGCACCCATATACTTGTCAATCATTTGCAATATGTTAAAAAAATTAGAAGTTCAAAAAAATTACTTCAAATTACGATAGAAAGTAAAAGAAAAAAAACAAGATCTAGTCTTAAATATCTAAATTTTTGAAGTCTGCAAATATTTAACCCTATCATTGTTGATCTCTCATCTTAGCGTCATTCAAATCTTTGATGCAAATGAGTGCCTTCACAAGGTCAAGTGCAAGTTGTTCTCTTCGTTCATCATACACACATCTACCTACACTAAAAGCATACTCCGATACTATAATAGAGACTATGGGTGTTACTAGATCACTTCTCATTATATAAGAATATGATATGTAGTAGAGTACTTTTTCCACCAATCTAAAATATCAAAATTCTACTATTGAGAAAATTGATAACGTATTTCACAATAAATATCATGTTCATTTCGTAAAGAAGTAGAATAACTTTCACTATATAATCCACTCCATATATGATGAATATTATATTGTTGAGTTGTAATACAATAACAACTACTACTACTAAGATGATTCTGTGTGTGTGGAGGAGGATGTGAATAACAAACATTAGAGTATTTTATTTCATAAAATTAATATAAACTATCAATTCCATTCGTTACTTGATCATTAGTAATTAAAGGAGTAGTACTTAAATTACTAGAAATCCTATTAGTCATAAGACACTCTTAATTTATATATAGGATCTATGATGTATGCATAACAAAAAGTAAGAGGAATTTCAAACCAATTTTTTTTAATTTTTGTTTCCATTTTATTAAGAATACTACTAAATTAATCTATTTGTCAATATTGTGTAAAAGTATATGTTAAATTTACAAAAATTGGAATAACAAGATGAGAAGTAGGATAATAAATTTTAGAAAATTGATTTGTAGTATCATAAAAAGGTTTTAAAAAATCAAGAAATATATTAGCAATATCACAACTAGATATATCAAGATTAATACTTTGTGTTTTTCCATTAATAAAAACACAAATAACGTGTTTAGCATTTTGCAATATTAAATAAGTTCATTTTAGCCTATTATCTACATCAGTTTTCAATTTTCTTGGTCTAAGTTGGGAAACTTTATGAAATTCTTTATATTCTTGTTGTCTCGAATTAGACCCTATAATATAAGAAATTATGGATCTAATTAGTTCACTATGAGGGGCAATATATGTCATACCATTTTAACAACAAAATTTAAAGTATAACACACACATCTCATATGAAAAAGAGAATCATGAGTAGTATCTAATCGAAAATAATCTCTAAAATGGGAAACAACAATATCGTTAACATTAACATTGTTAAGAGTTACACTAAAAATTCTATCTCTAACAAAATATGCTTGCAATATTACCACAATATATCTAGAAATAGAGATAACAGTGTAAGGATATTCATAGTTATGAAATCCTAAAATTTTTTTATTTGATTGCCAAGATTAATCAATAAAATGAAAAGTTACAACTATATAACCTACAACATTACGTGCACTCCATAAATCAGATGTAATAGAAATAAACATTAAAGGGGCATTTGTAAAAAAATGTAATCAGTCCACAAACAACATAGTTGGTTTCTTTTTTTAACATGACGACTGACACGCCAAACCTTATACCAAGTTCAGCTGCTGGTATCCACTTCACTGTTTACAGATATTTGATTGACTATTCCCCGATATCTAATTCCTCCATAATTAAAATGAGCAAGCCATGTGTCCATCCTTCTCTTTGCAGACACGGGATGACCCCCTCTCCATTCATTTATGCTTACTCATTAAATTGCACGTGAACGTGATTCCTCCTATTAAAGTGAAGCCATGTGTCGTGCACGTGATTCCTCCCATTTGAGGACATGCTCCTCTCCACTGCAGATATCTACTTACATTGTCCACCAATCACAATCCCATATACCTCATTTTGCTGATTCCACCTCACATTTGTGGGCATTCCTTTTAACTATGGAGATCTGCTTCACTGTTCATGGATATCTGCTTCTTTCCTAAATAATGTGAGCTGCCCAAGTTTCTATCATTCTCTTCATGAACGTGAGACACACCTTTCTCCTTTTGTTTTTGCTTCTTCATTAAATTGCATGTGTCATGCACATGATTCCTCCTCTCAATGAACGCGACTTGTTCATGTCCACTGCAAATATCCTCTTATATTGTCTACTAAAAACAATCTGCCACTACCTCATTTCGTGGATTCCACCCCACATTCATGGGCGTTCTTTTTTACTATAAATATTTGTTTCATTTTTCACGAATATCTCCTTCATCCCTAATTAATGTGAGCCACCAGTGTCCATCCTTCTCTCTGTAGACGTTTCCTTCTCTATTTTTTTCTGATTCCTTATTTAATCGTGTGTGAGGTACACGTGATTCCTCCTATTATCGAACGTGTTATTGTCCGCTGCAGATATCCACTTACATTGTCTACCAATCAAAATCCACCACGGTGCTACGTACCTCATTTCACGTATTCCATCTCACATTCACAAACACCAGTGCTTCTACCGCGAATATCCTCTTACATTGTCTGGAAAACACAATCCGCCATGTGCCTAATTTTGCAGATTACACATCACATCCACTAATCCGCAGACACCAATGCTTCCATCGTAGATATCCATTTACATTGTTTGCTAATAACAATCTGCCACATACCTTATTTAGTGGGTTCCACATCATATTCACATATACCAACACTTTTGCTACAGATATCCGCTAAAATTGTCCACCAATCATAATCCACCATGTCACGTCTTTCCACGGATGAAAAAACCACATTTCACTCACACCAACTCTTCTGCTACGTA
Organism: Begonia loranthoides; assembly: GCA_022433065.1. Lineage (NCBI taxonomy): Eukaryota > Viridiplantae > Streptophyta > Magnoliopsida > Cucurbitales > Begoniaceae > Begonia > Begonia loranthoides. Next base: position 10,803,562 of record CM039483.1, read on the forward strand.
TATCTGATCACTCTGTAAATATCACTTATGTGCAGCCATGTGTACTTTTTAAACCAAGCATCCATAAACATGAACACTTTCATAGCCACAAAAAAATTTGCACTCACCAACTTTTGTATGGTCTTGCAGATACCCTTTTTTTTAATTGATAAAAGGGAAAGATTGATTCATGAGTGAGAGTGTGAGATTGTGAGAGAAAAGGGGAAGGGTGGAGAGAAAGGGTGCCGACGTGCCGTGTGTGAATGTGAGATTCCCACATTGAAATATTAAAATAGTTAGGAACAATATATGTAGAGAGAGAATGTGAGTTGATGGTTGATAGAATGGAGAGGTGGAAAAGTGGAAGATGGAGCCAGAGCCAAGGTAGAAATTTAATAAAAAAGGGTAAATGACAAATCAACCATCGTGGTTTGTGGTCAATGACAAGTCAACCACTAGGGTATTTTTTTTAACAAATTAACCACTGACGTATGGGAAAATAACAAAGCAAACATCGCAGTTACATTTTTCGTTCTCCGTTAACAAGTTAAAAACGTGGTGCCTCGCCTAAAAACGTGGTGACACTACGTAAAAATGCGGTGTCACCGCATTTTTACGGGAGGCACTGCGTTTTTACGCGGTGTCTCGAGCCAGACATCGCGTTTTTACGCGGTGTCCAGGCAAACACACGTCCAGGCAAAAAGGCTTGGACACCGTGGCGCCTTTGGAGCTCTCTATTTGTCATGCATGGCGTTCTCGATTAATTGTGTTTCATGGTTACTTCGAATTCGTTATGTATATGTTTTACGAATGCAATGTTTTTATTGGTTTTTTGACCTCTGCACCTTCAAAGTAGCATAACTTTTGCTACGGATGTCGGAATTGGGCGCAGAAGGTATCAAATCGAAGCTCTCTCAGAGCTCTATAATTATTATATAGTAAACCCCATGACTGCCTTTCTCAACCCCAAAATCAATCGTTTAAGCCTTCAAATTTGTGATCAAACATTTTTCCAGACTAAGCAAATATTTGATCAAATTTGGGGCTGAGAAAGGTAGTCATGGGGATTACCCTATGACAATTATAGAGCTTTGAGAGAGCTTCGATTTGATACCTTCTGCGCCCAATTTCGACATCCGTAGCAAAAGTTATGCTACTTTGAAGGTGCAGAGGTCAAAAAACCAATAAAAACATTGCATTCTTAAAACATATACATAACGAATTTGAAGTAACCATGAAACACAATTAATCGAGAATGCCATGCATGACAAATAGAGAGCTCCAGAGACGCCGCGGTGTCCAGGTCTTTTTGCCTGGACGCGTGTTTGCCTAGACACCGCGTAAAAACGCGGTGCCTCCAGTAAAAACGCGGTGAAACCGCATTTTTACGCGATGTCTGGCGCGAGACACCGCGTTTTACGCGATGTCACCGCGTTTTTAACTTGTTAACGGAGAACAAAAAACGTAACTGCGATGTTTGCTTTGTTATTTTCCTATACGTCAGTGGTTAATTTGTTAAAAAAAATACCCTAGTGGTTGACTTGTCATTGATCACAAACCACGATGGTTGATTTGTCATTTACCCATAAAAAACTTTTAGCACCTATAAATTGCTAGTTAAACACCTTTAGATGGGCAATAGGATTTGAATAGAGGCACATAGAAAAACAAGGAAATTTGTCAAAATAAAAGGGACATTTTGGTAGTTTGACTGAACACTTTGTAGAATGTTATATTTTTTTGAATATTTATATTGGGTATACGTGCGGATTCTTGTTTCATTTTTAGATTATTCGTTATTAATTTGAATATTCACTATGCTTAGAGACTTGTCTATGTTTTAGCAATTTGACCAACTTCTTGCCAATCAATCACACACTATGTATGTTTCTTCTTCTTCTTCAGATAAAGGTTTATTATACCCATATTTTTCCTTATGGATTCTTGATTTGGGTATTTCTCACCATATATCATCTAATGAGTCATTATTTATTTTATTATCTCCTAAATCATATGTATTAGTCATGACTATCGATGGTTCCCCTATGTCTTTAGCGGTTGTCGGTTCCATTGTCCCTCTTTTTTTTTTCTATCCCTAATGTTGATCAAATTCCAAATTTAACTTTGAATCTTGTTTTAGTTACTTAATTGTGTAAATCAAGATTCTCAATTTCATTTTCTTCTACTACTTGTTATGTGTAGTACCCATAGTTTTAGATGTTGATTGGGATTGGTCGTAGGAAAAGGGGACTTTATATTTTATATGAGCTTAAAGTACCAAGTGTTGCAAATTCCAGTGTTGACTCATCATCTTTTTGTTTGGGTCATTTCTCCTCTGACTTTTATTTATAACATTCTAGTCTAGGTCATGTTTTACGATCCCGTATACAATTTTTTGTTTCTACTAAAGCATTACAAAGTTTGAAAATTCATGATATCTCAAATTATAGTAGTTACATGCTTGTGAAATTCTCTGTTTTACCTTTAAATAGAAGTCTCTCTGTTTCTCTTGAACCATTTGACTTTGTTCATTCTGATATGTGGGGACTTCTCCTATATCAACTAAGGAACCATCTAAATATTATTTTTCCTTTATTAGTGACTACAATCATTATTTTTGGGTTTACCTTATGAAACATCATTATGATTTCTTGAACATCTTTTCTAAGTTTCAAGCTCTCATTAAAACTCAACATTCAGCTATTATTAAATATTTTTGATGTGATTTGAGTGAAGAGTATACTTCTAGCTTTAGATGGTGTAACGACCAGATTTTCGTAATTTCCTTTAAAATGATTGAAAATTTGAAATTTCTTCTTTTTAAAAGCAAAACACATCAGAGTGCGTCTAAACTGGATCGCTACTAACCATTCGTAAAACTCATTTTAGAAACTCAGTGAATAAAATGCGAAAGAGTTATGAACTCGTCTATTTCAAATCATTGCGGAATCGTAAATAATTTAAAGAATAAACTAAACAATGGAATACAATTCAATAAAATTTAATGTGATTACAACTATTTCTCATTTAACCCTTAGCCTAGCAAGCTCCGAATCTCGTTCGTGCAAATTCCTTCACCTCTGCTTTATTATTTGTTCGTTGTTTTCGTATATGTGTCTATTGTTATTTGTTCGTCATTTGTACCTACACCACAAGTAACTGTAAGCCTAAAGACTTAGTAAGGAAAATGGTTAATACAATTATGCTTATGACTCTCTTTAGTTCTTTTGGAATGGGGGCCACCCAAAACAATCCTTTCATTAGCCATTTACCATTTTATTACCTTTCTTCACGTCGTTCGTTCGTTACTCGTACTTCGAGCTGGAGATTGAAGAATTCGTCGCAGTCGGGTAGATCTTTGTCAGGTTCAACCACTTAGGATAGACAGTCTCGCAATCCCGACAAGGGAAAGGTAACATTCTTTTAAATCCTGTCTACCTGCCTGATCCGTACTTACCCCACTATCCCCCAACTCCCTTATTCTTTTCTTTGTGTCTAAGCCGGGCTAAGCTACCGGACCACAAAGGCCTTTATTATCTTATTGTTTTACTCATTTTCATCATTTATCCTCATTCATGCATGCGTGCGTACCACCCCGTGGCACTCCCTATTAGTTTCTATTAACATGATGCATGACCATACATTCTCAACCTAACGTGATGCATGATGCTCAATAATGTAACTTTAACAGAAATTGAAGTGTGTATCTAAAATAACTGAAAGCACATGTAAGGAAAGCAAAGCATATAATAGAATGAAGGAACTGTGCAGAATAGAAAAGAAGTATAACATTAAATTAAGGCAGCAAATTAACAATAACTAAACCTGCTGAGGAAGACAAGATGACTATCCTAGTTCTTTAGTTATTTAGCCTAATTAATCTCATAGTCCATTTACTTGCTTCCTACGTTTATATTTCTAAGCCATTATTCTAATCAGTTATTAACATGCTCCTACGTTGATTTCATGCTTTTATTCTACTTAACTAATTATACTTGGTTTAGCAAAAAGTACATACTAAGGACATGTAATCATAATTGAGATCTTAGGCAATACTAAGAAAACTATAACAAAAGCAATTATAAAACATTCATTCGCATAATAAGTGAGATCCTTGAGACCCTTAACTCATTCACGTTACTTCATTCTCCTTTCATCTTCTTTATCATTCTACTCTCTAGTAAAGTAAAGCATTGATTATGAAATTGAAGTGCGCATTGAAATAGAAGTAATTGAAGGCAAACTATAATTGAAATTGCGCATATAATAAATAGATGGTAAAGAGGCATGCGATGAATTACGATTAACTAGGCATGCTTGTTAAACTAAAATAAACTAAACATGGAAACATGTTTTAAACAATAATTAACGAAACATGCTTAGACAACGAATAATGGAAACATGCTTGAAAATTGGTAACTCTTATTCTAGTTAATTACGCACGCTTTTATTCTAATTAATTAAAACATGCTATCATTAGTAGTCTCGTTGATTATCCTAAATAATTACATGCTCAAGAGGGTACCATTATTATCCTAAATAGTTAATTTGCATGCTCAATGATCGAATACGTTTATCATCCTAATTAGGTATCTTAGTTAATTTTCTCGTCCTTTTACATGCTCAAGAGACATAAGTTAAATGTTCTAGTTCCTTATCTTAGTTAAGTTACAGGCCCAATTCACAACGTTAGTTCTTTGCATGCTTAGATTACAGGATTAGTTAAATTACTCTAAACATGCTTGCTAGATCAATTCATTAATCGTTAATCATGCTCAGATCTAATTAGATGATTTTCCTAATTAGTTAACATGCTTGAACAATAATTGTAAATTCGATTCTAATTGATTAACATTAGCATGTTAGTTAATTAACATGCTTAGTTTCCAATCAAGTTACTTATGCTAGATAATTAACATGCTGTTAATCGATTTACACAGGCTAGTTAAACATATAAGTTAACCACTTAAACATGTTAGTTGATATATTGAACATAGAATTCCGTTAATGTGGTACGCAATAGTCATTTAACATGCTAATTAATTACCCTAATTAATTACATGCTTAGTAAGTAACAACAAGTAAGAGACTAAGCATACGTGCATAGATAATGACTACAGCGGAATTAAACAACAAGTAATTAGACAGTGAACATTTCTCGTTTCACTCTTTAATCCTTTATCACTCCTTTTTCATTTATCAATTCACTACTAGCAAATACATTTGCATCGCTTAACAGACAATGAAACATAACACATTAACAAAAGGAGATATGACAGCACTTAACCGAATTTACAGAATACAATGCACAAACTAATCAACGAAAGAACATTCAAGGAAATCATCAAGGAATGCAGCAGGAATCATTATCATCTACCAAACAACTACTCAGCGACTAGCAATAAGTGTTTTAATAATAAGCATTTTAAGACAAACAACCTACTTAACAACTAGCAATAAACATTTTAAGAACACTAACACTAAACTCACGAACACACTTGTGGTGCAGGGCCTCAATGGCCAAAGCACCCCTATTACCTTAACTCAATTCTTCTTTGTGCGCTAGCACTTAGTCACTATACTTATCCCTTCTGATACCTTCACAATTTAAGATGTTCATTCATTAAATCTTAACGTCTTTCTAATCCCTAATTTCTCACTAAAATCTCCTAAATAGAATTATTTTCTTAATTGCTACTTATCTTAATAATTAATCCTAATATTCATATTCGATTACCATCATATAATCGACAAGTCAATAACTGAAATCTAACCAACCGAACATATTTCCAAAGCTGTAATTTAACAGGTTTATATCCAAGTAACATAACACTTCCAATATTCAACGACAGATTATGTGATTCCTCCTCCATCTCCAAACTACAAAGTATCATTTCGTAACCAAAATGACACTTCTATACTGACCATTGCCCATTGACAGATTACCCATTACATCTATAAAATAAAAACACAGACCATCCAATAAAGGTAGTAGTTAACAAAATTACCAATTTAACATAACATACACTTATTATCTCTAAATTTGTATGTCACAGGTCAATAAGGCACTAGCTCACCAAAGAATAATTATCCAGAAACCCAACACTTCACAGTTAGCAATCCAACATTCCTTCTAAAACCCAACATTTTCTCACCCATAATTACATTTAGAAATCCTTAGCAAGACAATAACTAATATAAACATTCGACTGACATTCACAACACAAATCACAGATTGAAAAATGAAGGAGGAAGCTCACCATCCAAAGCTCTCAGCTAATCCCCTTCATCGAGCGATCTGCTTCACCATCTCTGCCTCTTTTCCAGCTTCTCTGCCTCCCTTGGTTTTCTTCTCCTCACAGAAGCTCCACACACCCAACAAAACTGTCAAACTTCATGCAAGAGCGGACACCAAATATCAAACAGGCGAGGAAGGAGACTTTCCAGAAGCTCTCTGCCCTTCCCCTCATCCAGAAATCCCCAGCTTCAAAAGCTCTTGGTCCTGCCCTTCATCATCCAGAAATGCCCCTCTTCTCCTATGCTTATTGACAATGGGTTGGGGACACTCTCTGCCAACACCCATAGGTAGAGAGTCACACTCCCTAGCATGCCCAACCAGCCCTATATCAACTATCCAATTGTCGGCTTCATCAGAACAAAATTAGCGACGTACCTGTTCAGTTCAAACCACAGCCGGTCCAGCTCGAACCAACCCGTCCACCAGAACCAAAGCCCCCTGCTCTCACCAACCCGAGGCCACTTCCCCTCCGTTGAGGGCCTCGCTGGACCCTTTCGACAGCGTTGCCATGTCATCGCCGACAGCACAGGAAGGCACAGAGTGTCGCCATCCATCACAACCCATCGCCATGCCTAGCGCTTCGAGCCCTAGCCTGCAACGACGCCCGTCGCAGCACACCCCAGCCTCTTCGCTGCACGCTCCGTCATTCGCCACTCGTCGGTCATCGTTCTTCGCCTCTCCCAATTTCTCCCTCTTCTTCACCCTTCTCTCCTCTTCGAGTCTGCTCTTTGCGGGCTCCTTATGAAGAATGGCTTTTAGCCATTCTTCTTTAATATTTCAACCGGTTCACTTAGTGAACTAGTTCAGGTGGTGTGAACCGGTTCGAGCAAAACCGGTTCATGCCCTCCCCCATCCTCTTTAATTTTCTTTAACCCATAATTAATTTATTTAATCTTCCTTACAATTTAATCCCCAATGATTTAACCCCGCTCTATTTTTATTCAATAAACCCTTAATTTAAGACGATTATAGGTAGTTTCAAACATTATAATTTTATACATTAAATTAATATATTTATTTTTAATTATGGTGATTTCTATTTAATCTTAATAAATCTTCAAAATTGAAAAGTCACAAATACGCCCTTGGTAATACCCCGATAATCTTCCAATTTATCTAATTATCCTTAATTACTTTTCGATTATCCTTATTAAATTTTGATATAAAAATTCAGTTTATTACATTCCTAACTCTTTATGTAAATTTCATCCTCAAAATTTGTTTAGCGTAATACCTTCATAACTTAACCAACACTAAACTACGCGTCAATTCTCTTCTCTGGCTATCTTCTCTTCCTGACAGCTTGTCCAACTATTGCTACTAGATTGTTTAAACTACATCCAAACGCATCTCTTTGTACCAAGAGTTGATCAAATCCTCGTATTCACCCGGCACACTTTCGCTACGTAATTCTGATTACATCAATTCCAAGAGAAGAAATGCCGTATTCATAGCAATTCTTCAATATCAAGGGCAAAATGGCAACTCTCTTATCTCTAAATAACACTTTAATCTGCTCATTATTCCACTGTTGCCCTTTAGCTCTTGAATCTACAACATTTTTCTCCTAAATTTGACGTTCCACATCAAATTTTCCACTTATTCCAAAGTGAATCAACACCAAGGGAGAATCTCATTGAACTCTTTACCACCATTAGACTCATAACTTGACGTCAAACTCATCTCTCCTTCACCGTTCTTCTCTTCAAGTCCCATACACTTCGTGACTTAAGGCTTAGTACTTATATCTTCCTCTTTCTCACCTATGACTACATCATACTCAAACATGCTCTCCACCATCAAATCCGGCCATTCAAGTTTTTTCGAGCTATGACCTACACCGCTCCATGGCTGAATCAGACCCGTTCTGTCTTGCTTCTCTTTTTGTATCTTACTCACTTTCAATCCTGGTGTCAGCTCCTGTTCCCGTTTCCATTCCCATTTCTGTCTCTGTTCCCATTTCCGTTTCCGTTCCCGTTTTTGTCTCTGTTCCCATTCCCATTTCCATTTCCATTTTCGTTCCCATTTCTGTTTCCGTGTCCATTCCCAGAAATCACTCTGGAAACTTTGTTTTTGTTCTCGTTTCCGTCTCCATTTCCGTTTCCGTTTTTGTTTCTGTCTCCATTTTCGTTTCTGTTTCTGTCTCTTGTTCCATCTCCGTTTTTGTCTCCGTTTCTGTTTCCGTTGCTGTTCCAGTTTTTACCCTCGTCTTTGTTTCTATACTCGTTCCAGAAGAAGCTCAACCGATTAAATCCGTCCTTGCCATACAGTTATGCAGTCATGTTCTTGGTTACCTTGAATGAGTTCAAACTGAGATGAAGAACACAGTCTAAGTTTGACATATTTGACTTCTCCAAGTCTGACACTTCATCCAATACTCCAGGTAAGCACTTAATCCCAGTCCTATTAACAAACATGGAGTACCTACTATCAGAAAATGCCGTCAAATCCAAGTTAGTCGTACAACCAGACTAAACCCTGAACCTCTCGTCTTTGTAGGACATCTAACTTAGCGCATTCTTAGTCAACTGCCCTTCAACACATTTCTCGTCCTTGAAGAAATTCTAACCTACGTAGGAACTTAGCTTCACCCAAAATCCAACAGGTTCTTCTTTCGACTACTTTCCATAAAAGTCAAACTCTAGTTGCTAAGTTCTTCTTCAAGGTCATACTAAGGGGACAACTAATTGATTAGTGGAATCCTCCTCTTCTACTTTGGTTTAGTCCAAAGTGTTCTTCTAGTGGTTCTGCCCGTAACTAATCTAGACTCTATCTAATCCATTGGAACCTACGTGACTTTGTTTATCTCTCTAGTCGATCTAACTTTACTTGGGATTTCCTTTTTACTTATTTTCCAAAAATTCGAGCAAAGTCTCCCGTGTTTTTAGACTACCCCAAAGCTAAAATCCTTTAGAAAAACCCAAACAGTCTCAGAATATTCACTTATCTCAATCCAAATCTAGAAATCCAAATCCAAAATATAACATTCAACAATATCGAGTACATTCACGAACCTACAATCTCAATTACAAACAAAATACTTTCCTTGTCGCTGTAGTACGCTAGTCCACTAATTCCTACAAGTTATCTCCTAAAAAATTCATCTATCAAATTAGAAATCATGTATTAGCAAAGTATTAGGAAATATACTTACAGCGATGAATGATTTCTCACGTCGAGGCTCGCGCTGGCAGACAGGAATCTTTACTTAGTCTGACTTTTGCAAAATCGTTGTGACAAATAAAATGTGCCAGAGCTCATTTAAAAAGCAATAAAACAAAACGAGTGAGCTATAGACTTACTTTTAAAAACGATCAGAGCAGTCCACAAAAATCGTTTTTAAAACTACAGCTTTGATACCAACTCTAACGACCCGAATTTTCATAATTTCCTTTAAAATACGTAAAAATTTTAAATTTCTTCTTTTTAAAGCAAAACATATCATAGTGCGTCTAAACCGAATCGCTACTAACCATTCGTAAAACTCATTATAAAAACTCAGTGAACAAAATGCGAAAGTGTTATGAACTCGTCTATTTCAAATCATTGCGGAAGCGTCAATAATTTAAAGAATAACTAAACAACGAAATACAGTTCAATAAAACTTAATGTGATTACAATTGTTTCTCATTTTACACTTAGCCTCGCCAGCTCTGAATCTCGTTCGTGCAAATTCCTTCACCTCTACCTTATTATTTGTTCGTTGTTTTCGTATATGTGTCTATTATTATTTGTTCGTCGTTTGTACATACATCACAAGTAACTGTAAGCCGAAAGACTTAGTAAGGAAAAATGTTAATACAATTATGCTTATGACTCTCTTTAGTTCTTTTGGAATGGGGGCCACCCAAACCAATCCTTTCATTAGCCATTTACCATTTTATTACTTTTCTTCGCGTCGTTCGTTCGTTACTCGTACTTTGAGCTGGAGATTGAAGAATTCGTGGCAGTAGGGTAGATCTTTATCAGCTTCAACCACCTGGGATAGATAGTCTCGCAGTCCCGACAAGGGAAAGGTAACATTCTTTTAAATCCAGTCTACCTGGCTGATCCGTACTTACCCCACCATCCCCCAACTCCCTTATTCTTTTCTTTGTGTCTGTGCTGGTCTAAGCTACCGGACCACAGAGGCCTTTATTATCTTATTGTTTTACTCATTTTCATCATTTATCCTCACTCATCCATGCATGCGTACCACCCCGTGGCACTCCCTATTAGTTTCTATTAACATGATGCATGACCATACATTCTCAACCTAACGTGATGCATGACGCTCAATAACGTAACTTTAATAGAAATTGAAGTGCGCATCTAAAATAACTGAAAGCACAAGTAAGGAAAGTAAAGCATATAATAGAATGAAGGAACTGCACACAATAGAAAACAAGTATAACATTAAATTAAGGCAGTGAATTCACAATAAACTAAACATGCTCAGGAAGATAAGATGACTATCCTAGTTCTTTAGTTATTTAGCCTAATTAATCTCCTAGTCCATTTACATGCTTCCTACGTTTATATTTCTAAGTCATTATTCTAATCAGTTATTAACATGCTCTTACGTTGATTTCATGCTTTTATTCTACTTAACTAATTATACTTGGTTTAGCAAAAAGTACATACTAAGGAAATGTAATCATAACCGAGATCTTAGGCAATACTAAGAAAACTATAACAGAAGCAATTATAAAACATTCATTCGCATAATAAGTGAGATCCTTAAAACCCTTAACTCATTCACGTTAATTCATTCTCCTTTCATCTTGTTTATCATTCTACTCTCTAGTAAAGTAAAGCATTGATTATGAAATTGAAGTGCGCATTCACGTAGAAGTAATTGAAGGCAAACTATACTTGAAATTGCGCATATAATAAATAGAGGATAAAGAGGCATGCAATGAATTACGTTTAACTAGGCATGCTCGTTAAACTAAACTAAACTAAACATGGAAACATGTTATAAACAACAATTAACGAAAACATGCTTAGACAACAAATATTGGAAACATGCTTAAAAATTGGTAACTCTTATTCTAGTTGATTACGCACGCTTTTATTCTACTTAATTAAAACATGCTATCATTAATAGTCTAGTTAATTATCCTAATTAATTACATGCTCAAGAGGGTACCATTATTATCCTAAATAGTTAATTTCCATACTGAATGATCGAATACGTTTATCATCCTAATCAGGTATCTTAGTTAATTTCCTCGTCATATTACATGCTCCAGAGATATAAGTTAAATGTTCTAGTTCATTATCTTAGTTAAGTTACAGGCTCAATTCACATAGTTAATCATGCTTGCTAGATTAATTCATTAATCGTTAATCATGCTCAGATCTAATTAGATGATTTTCCTTGTTAGTTAACTGATTGAACAATAATTGTAAATTCGATTCTAATTGATTAACATTAGCATGTTAGTTAATTAACATGCTTAGTTCCTAATCAAGTTACTTACGCTAGATAATTAACATGCTGTTAATCGATTTACACAGGCTAGTTAAACATGTTATTTAACCACTTAAACATGTTAGTTGATATATTGAACATGAAATTCCGTAAATGTGGTACGCATTAGTTATTTAAGATGCTAATTAATTACCCTAATTAATTACATGCTTAGTAAGTAACAACAAGTAAGAGACTAAGCATACGTGCATAAATAATGACAACAGCGGAATTAAACAACAAGTAATTAGACAGTGAGCATTTCTTGTTTCACTCTTTAATCCTTTATCACTCCTTTTTCATTTATCAATTCACTACTAGCAAGTACATTTGCGTCGCTTAAAAGACAATGAAACATAGCACATTAACAAAAGGTGATATCATAGCTTAACCGAATTTACGGAATACAATGTACAAACTAATCAAGGAAAGAACATTCAAGGAAATTATCAAGGAATGCAGCAGGAATCATTATCATCTACCAAACAACTACTCAGCGACTAGTAGTAAGCATTTTAATAATAAGCATTTAAAGACAAACAACCTACTTAACAACTAGCAATAAACATTTTAAGAACACTAACACTAAACTCATGTCCACACTAGTGGTGTAGGGCCTCAATGGCCAAAGCACCCCTATTTCCTTACCTCAATTCTTCATTGTGCGCTAGCACTTAATCGCTAATATACGTTTTCGATTACCATCATACCTTCGTCCAGTCAATAACTCAAATCTAACCAACAGCACATATTTCCAAACCTGTACAGGTTTATATCCAAGTAACATAACACTTCCAATATTCAACGACAGATTATGTGATTCCTCCTCCATCTCCAAACTACAGAGTATCATTTCGTAACCAAAACAACACTTCTATACTCACCACTGCCCATCGACAGATTACCCATTATGTCCATAGAATAAAGACACAGACCATCCAATAAAGGTAGTAGTTAACAAAATTACCAATTTAACATAACATACACTTATAATCTCTAAATTTGTATTTCACAGGTCAATAAGGCAGCAGCTCACCAAAGAATAATTATCCAGAAACCAAACACTACAGAGTTAGCAATCCAAGATTCCTTCTAATACCCAACATTTTCTCACCCATAATTACATTCAGAAATCCTTAGCAAGACAACAACTAATATAAACATTCGACTGACATTCACAACACAATTCACAAATTGAAAAATGAAGGAGAAAGCTCACCATTTGAATATCTCAGCCAATCCCTCCATCGAGCGATCTGCTTCACCATCTCTGCCTCTTTTCCAGCTTCTCTGCCTCCCTCAGTTTTCTTCTCCTCACAGAAGCTCAACACACCCAACAAAACTGTCAAGCTTCATCCAAGAGCAGACACCAAATATCAAACAGGCGGGGAAGGAGACTTAACAGAAGCTCTCGGCCCTTCTCTTCATCCAGAAATCCCTAGCTGCAGAAGCTCTCCATCCGGTCCTTCATCATCCAGAGATGCCCTTTTTCTCATATGCATATCGACGATGGGGAGAGGAAACTCTTTGCCATCACCCAAGAGCAGAGAGTGACACTCCCTTGCATGCCCGACCAGCCCTGCATCCGCTGTCCTATTGTCGGCTTCATCAGAACAAAATTAGGGACGTACCTGTTCGGTCCAAACCACAGCCAGTCCAGCTCAAACCAACCCGTCCGCTAGAATCGAAGCAGCCTGCTCCTGCCAACTCGAGGCCACTTCCCTCCATCGAGGCCCTAGCTGGTCCCTTTTGATGTCGTCGCTGTATCATCGACGAGCAGCATATGAAGGCGACAGGGTTTCGCCATCCATCACAGCCTGTCTCCATGCCCAGCAATCCGAGCCCTATCCTTCAGCGAAGCCCATTGCTGCACGTCGAAGCCTCATTGCTGCACATCGTAGCCTCATTGCTACATGCTCCGTCATTCGCTGCTCGCCGGTCGTCGCTCATCGCCTCTCCCGATTTCTCCCTCCCCTTCGCCCTTCTCTCCTCTTGAGTCTGCTCTTCGCGGGCTCCTCAAGAAGAATGGCTTTCAGCCATTCTTCTTTAATATTTAAACCAGTTCACTTAGTGAATCAGTTCAAGTGGTGTGAACCAGTTCAGGTAGAACTGGTTCATGCCCTCCCCCATGATCTTTAATTTTCTTTAACCCATAATTAATTTATTTAATCCTCCTTACAATTTAATCCCCAATGATTTAACCCCGCTCTATTTTTATTCAATAATCCCTTAATTTAAGACGATTATAGGTAGTTCCAAACATTATAATTTAATCCATTAAATTAAAATATTTATTTTTAATTTTAGTGATTTCCATTTAATCTTAATAAATTTTCAAAATTGAAAACTCACAAATACGCCCTTGGTAATACCCCGATAATCTTCCAATTTATCTAATTATCCTTAATTACTTTTCGATTATCCTTATTAAATCCCGATATAAAAATTTGGGGTATTACAGATGGAGCTATTCATCAAATGTCATGTAGTGGTACTATATAGCAAAATGGTGCTCCTAAAAAGAAACATAGACATCTTGTAGAATTCCAATCAAACAAATTCAAGTTTGTGCCCTTTTGAGAAGTTATATGGATATGCTCTAGATTATTCTTGTTTATGTGTTTTTTTGCTCTACATGTTTTGTTCTTTGCCCTCATGTTGAACATACTAAATTGTGTTCTCGATCTATTATTTATCTCTTTCAGTTATGGTGCAAGATAAAAAGGTTATCATTATTTTGATCCAGTTAGTAAAAATTTTTATGTTTCTCATCATGTTTTCTTTCTTGAACTTTTCTTTTCTATACCTAAAAATACTCATAATGTCACTAACTCATATTTGAGTTGTAATGATTCTATTGTTGTTGATTGTGATGTTGATTCTCCTAGTTCCACTTTAGATCATTTTTCCTAAATAATTCCATATGATAATGTAATAGGTTATGGCACTTTGTCTTCTGCTCCTCCTATTGCTGCTCTTCCTATTGTTGTTCTATCATCATCTACAATTGTGGCTCCTCATCCATTTCGCTAGTCTACACCCATTCATAAGTTCACAAAGCTTCTTGATTTTGCTTACTCTTGTTGTTCTAACCCATTTATTTCCTTTTTTACCTCTATTCATTGTCTCATGGAGCCAGACTACTATGGTTGAGAAACTTACTATTATATTCAAACTCATACTTGAAACTTGATATTGTTACCTCTTCTCAAACGTACAATTGGATATTGTTGGGTCTATAAAATTAAAACCAAATTTGATGGGTTTATTGAATGATACAAAGTTCAATTCTTTGACAAAGAATATTCTCAAGAGTATGAAATAGATTATGAGGAAACTTTTGCTACTATTGCTAAAATTATCATTATCTGAACCCTTATTGCAGTAGCCTCTAATTGACAACGATTTATTTGTCAGATCGATGTTAAAAATGTCTTCTTCAATGGAGATTTCAAGAAGAAGTCTACATCATGCCTTCACCAAGTGTTCCTCATCAGCATGAAGAAGTTTGTAAGCTTAAGAAAGCCCTTTATAACATTAACAAGCACTTCATGAATGGTTTTAAAAGTTGTATACTGTAATTACTTTCCTTGGCTTTTATAGTAGCCACCATGACTTAGCTTTATTTATCAAAGAATTATCCATTGGTTGTATTATACTTTCTTTATATGTTGATGATTTGATAATTACTAATGATGAAATTGAAGGGATTAGTGATTTAAAATTTGAGTTGGCTAGGTGCTTCGCAATGACGGATCTAGGCCCTCTTCGTTACTTCCTTGGAATTGAATTTGCTTATTAACCTAATGTAACATTCCCTTACTTTTACCGTATAAACATTTTCTTTATCTGAAAATACTTTTGTAGGAAAACCAGAGTAAATACACAGCGAAAGTCTTAACCGTATAAAACTCAGAGTAAATGAAATGCGGAAGTCTTTTACATTCAAATACCATAAACCAGCTGTTTAAAAGCTATTTAAATAAGCATAGATAAAACATTAACTTAAAACAGTTTGAAGCCATCAGTTGAAAACTCTTAAAATATTTAATTATACTTATTTCATTTCTGTGAGCCATAACCCAAAGGTTAACATTGCCAACAGCACAAACGCCCAACCCAGTAACACCCCATCAGCTGCGTCCTCAACAAGCTTTAACTAATCGTTGGCTCCTTACCTACATCTCAGGACCTAACTATGAGCCTAAAGCTCAGTAAGTGATATAAACTTAAAATAAGACATACACATGCAACTTTTAAAGTCCATATAAAGTTCTCTATTTTTCTTTTTGTTTTCGTTTGTCTTTTACATATTAGTTTCTTTAACCGGGTATTGTAATTTTTTTGTTTCTGTTTCAGGTTTAACCAACTGGACTAAAAAAACAATTATTTACTTATCTTTGGTTTCTATGCTGGCGTAACTAACCGGACCACAAAAATAACTATTTATGTTTATTTTGTTTAATTCTATTACTATTTCATTTTTATATGTTTTTTTGCCGAGCGTAACCAACTAGACCACACAAATAGCTATTTATATATATTTGGTTTCTGTGCCAGGCGTATCAAACCGGACCACACAAACAGCTATTTACATTTATTCCATATAATTTTGTTACTATTCCATTTTCATTTAGTTCTAGTTAAGGGTTAGAGATGTCAACTTGACAAGGTAAAGTGGTTCATGCACAAGGCAGTCATCTCGTGGCACACACCTAAGCGACCAACTCAAGAACTCACATCTATAAACACATATTTATGTTTATTCATTTTGTGTACTTTAGGGTCAATTACGTTGATTAATTTTCCTATATATTAGGAAAACGATGATGCAAGCATACAATTCTATCTAACATTTCTATGTACCATATCTTTAGAACATGATCTATTCTTAAATAAGAAACTGAACTTAAGTCTAATAAACATACAATTCACACCAAACATTCAACAATACATCAAGTAAAACGCAAGTATCAAACAAACCCTAATTCCCGTGATGTAGGTCTTTTCAGACAAAACACCTGCAGTACCACTTATCTGGAGTTCTTAGCTTTAAAGGGTTAGCACTTAAAGTCTCTTCTCCTCAATACCTATTTGTCAATCAATAATAGTTTACTTATTAATAATTCTCCAAAAACTAGCATCTATCCACAGTTACAAATCCAACACTTCAAGGATTAATATAATCCCAAAACTACTACTTAGACTGGGAATAGATCTCACCGTAGTATTATCCTCAAAAAAATATAATTCCCCATATTCAACAATCCAATTAACCAGAACAGTAATCATAGATCCTTATACCAACATAATAAGACTTCAACCACAAACTAACCTATCAATGTACTTCCAAATTGTTAACAGATGAGCATAATTCAATAACGAATATTGAACTCATGAATATGACAGTAATCAAGTTCCTCAACATATACAAATTCCATCAGTAATAATCATGTACTGGCTACAAAAAGATTTCCAACATTATGAACAATAGATTCTAGGTCATATTCTCAATACTTCCATAAGCATGATTAACAGAGTCTAAATCCTTAAACCCATAACATAAATATCCAACACTATCACTCAACCGAACCAATATCTTATAATTGGAAGAGAAAGAGAATATTCATACCTGAAGCACACAAGAGCATGAAGCTAACGAGAACTCCAAAGACTTCCCTTCACCGTTTCTAAAACCCTTCACCGAACCTAAAGCATTCATCCAAACCTCAGCAACTCTCACACGGTTTCCTTCACCGCTTCACCCTCACGGTTTCTCACTCTCTATCACCTTTTTTCAAACTTACAAACTCTCACTCAAAAGCTCCAGAACTTCACCACTGTTTTTCCAAAACTCTCCACTTTAATCTGGCACCTGCAATTTACAGGTCGCAAGACTTGACTCTTCAGCATCCCATTGAAGATGGAAGGCCAAAGGAGAGATGCCTCATCATCAAGATGCGTTAAATGTCAACCTAGAAGCTTCTAGGTGACAACCTTTCCATTTCTGGCAACTTTCTGGATCACCGGTCAATCGATTCCTTGACAATGATTGACCGCCAAATTCATTCGATCAGCCGCTAACTCTTTCTTCCAATTTACTGGTCGATTGGTAATCATTGGGCGATCAACCACCACATTCCATTCGATCAACCACCATTTATTCTAGCTTTATTATATTTATATAACCTTATTACTAACTACTTCTAATATTACTTCTCTTAACTCTAACAATCATCTACTAAATCTCCAATTTATCCTTGTATCACATTATATCACATAAACAAGCCCTACTTCCAAAACCAACAATAAATTCAATATACTCTTAAATATTAGTAGCCTTATCATCCTCAACAACTCGGATACTATAATTCACTATTTTCCAAATACATTCTCCCTTGACCAACACTTGAATTATCCAAGTCAATTTCAATAAATCCTTAATCATTCTCCTAAGCTTAATATGAGTATAATTTGGGGTATCATAATTCACTTTATCAAATTATGTTCTCTTTTGACCAATACTTATCATCCATTTTAGCTCCAAATACCCTAAAATTATTACTTAAATCGTATGTTTAGCATAACAAAAATTCAGGATAGTACACCTAAAGGTATTCTTTTCTCTTACATGAAGTATATACTAATATATTTGAGCATGCTTGTCTTATTCATAACAAGATAGTTGATACACCTATTGAGTTTGATGTTTTATATTCACCCTCGGATAGGATTATTTTATCTTATCCCAGCTTACATTGTAATGTTATTGGTAGTGTTGTATATATTATCATCACTCATCCACATACTCCTATCTTGTTACTACAGTTAGTCAATTTGTCAATTAAACTACTACATTTTATTGGGTGACTATCCTTTATTTTTTAAGATACCTTAGAGGTACTCAATTTTAGTCTTTTCTTTTATTCCTCATTTTTAGAAATGCACGCATATTATATTGCTGATCGGGCTAGAGATCCTATAGATTGTAAGTCCATCATTGGATTTTGAATTTTTCTGAGAATTCCCAAATTTCTTGAAGAGCAAAAAGCAAGTAGCATTTCTAGATCTTCTACAGAAGCAGAGTGTCATGTTATGGATTCTACTACTTGTAAGATAGTTTAGTTACATGGCATGAGTGTTTTTCTTCATCAACCTATATGTGCAAACAAATGAAGGAAACAGATGTCCATAATGGAAAGGTGGTTGTGCAGATATCCTCAAGGAATAGCATAAACCTAGAGATGACGTCTTCAAGGAATGCAAATATCCGTAGTGGAACGTTGCTCTCAGGAGCGAGCATCAACAAATTTGAATTGATGCCACGTGCCCGTCTCCTGCTTGGTAACTCGATGGGAGCAGATATCTATAGCGAAAAATTTGTAGCAAAAAATTGGCTTTGGGAGCGAGCTTCTATGGAAAGGCATAGAGTTACGTGTACAACACACACGATTAATTTTGGGAGCAAATATCTGGAGAGGAGCAGATATCCATAGTGGACAAAGACATTGGGAGTGAACTTTTGTATAAAGGTGTAGAGTCACGTGCACGACACACGATATTAATTTGTGGAGCAGATATCTAGAGAGGAGCAAATATCTACAGCTGAAATATGCAACTCAAAATTACGCGGGAATGTGGATTACTATAACGGACAACAACTGCGAGGCCTCAATAGTCAAACTGAATTGATGCTTCGGCTTCGCTTGGACATGGAAACAGACAATATAAAAAGATCGAATCTTTAAGCAAAAACTTGGATTTCCTCTTGATTGATATTAATGGAAATTGTCTCCAAATTTGCGTGATCTATGTTGCGCAATAAGATGCAAGCTGGTTTGGAAAGTCACCTTGATACAACCTCCAAGTTCAACACCTACCTTCAATGAAAATGTGCACTCAAACAGGATAATTTGTAAGTTAGTGCAACCTTGCTAGGAATTCACCTCATAGGAAATGAGACGTGAATGATGCAATAGGGACAAAGAAGCTTGAACCAAAAATCACTGACACTCAAACTCCCGAACACACTCAATTGAATTGCAAACAATCTGAAATAAAGTGTAGCCCTTACAAGAATTGCAAGCACATTAGCAATATGTAACTTTAGGTTTTCTTTGATTCAAAACTCCTTATATCATCTCGGAGTGAGGTATAAATACCACAAAAAATTAGGGTTAATGGTTCTAAAGAACAAAGTACAAAAACACCCTTAAAAACAACAACTAGTGCATAATCAGCCAAAAAATACTATAGCCGAATAATACTTAGAAATCATCCTTACATCCCACATAAAATAATAAAAATGAGTAAAATCTTTAAAACATGACTAAATTCGTGAACACCACAAAATAACCATGTAGAAAGTCTTTAGGCACTTCCTACCAATGATGTTCTCTTCAATCTAAGCCAAAGATCTTCCAAGGAGAAACTTATAAAAATGGGAGAAAATCTTGTAAAAAGGGAGAAATTAAATTAAACTATAGGTATATTCTAAGGGGGAGTATATAAACTTATCTATATACATGGGTAGAGTATTTCATTTATTGCATATGATAAGAAAAACTCATTGTATAACTTAAAATAAATGCTTTTATCAATAAAAATGGGGAGATTTTTTGTTTTTAATAGGGATTAAAATTAATTGTTTTGAGGATGAATATACTTTAAATGGTTATTTAAATTCTAAGTTAATATTTCTTTTTACTCTCATTGAAAATGCCCTTGAATATGAGTATTGGAATCATCAGCTGTAAGTTAAGTGTAATTTGGTAAAACTAAATGAGATATCAAATTTTTGTGACATATTGACTTTTGGAATCAATATCTCATTGGTTTTGGCTTAAATGGTGGGTATGATAAATTGAAACTATTAAGGAATGTTATTGAATATCTAAAATTTCTTGAGTTCCGATAATTGTGATTTCGTTTTATCACAAGTATGTCATCTATTTTGGTATCATGAGGTATGTCTATAAGGGAAATGTCAAGTTTGGTTGAAAAGAAAAACTGTTAGTTAGTTAATGAGAAGTTGAAACTCAAATTGGCTATTGCGTTATTTTTGGCAGTGCCATATGCATATTTACAGTGTCATTGTATTGAAGCAACAAATGTTTGATTTGGATGTGTAATAGTGTGGTATAAGAACATTAATATGTAACATCTCTCAGTGCTCCCAATACAATATTGTCCGCTTTAGGCTAAAACATGGACAATTTTATTGTTGGCGTTAGCTCAAAACGCTTTTTACTAGGTAGGAAAGAGAGCCCTACTTATAAACCATGAATTTTCCACTCTCCCAAGCGATGTGAGGTTGTGCACCCCCATTGATATGGGTTGGATCCTCACATGGGCCATCTGGGCCTCCATAGAGTGGGCTATCACAATCTCCCTCCCCCACCCCCCTTAGGGAGCCGATTTCCTCGTCGGCCACACTTCGGGTTGGGATTTAGCAATGATGCCATTTATGACATGATGAGCACCAAGTCATAGAAGTTAGAAAAGAAACAATCTGCAATTGTATGCACCAATATTCTGCCCACCAATCTTCAAATATGAATAACTTAAGAACTATAAAGAATTAAAGGCTGAAACTTGGAGGATCTTTTAACAACACTTACAGAATGCACATATCAAAAAATTAGCTTCAAACTCCATCAAAATCAACAGTTATAACCAATTAAAGATAACCCTTGGAATTAGGGATTCCCTGGACAGATCTGGCGACTCAAATTCAAACGCCTAGAACTCAGTGAGCTTACAACCTTTAAGCACCAAATTTGGAGGGTAAAACGACGACAATTTGATGAATAATTCTGCCAAAGATGAGCACAAAAGAACAAACATGAAGGCGTCAAAAATCGATACAAATCGCAAGTCAGAAATAGAATTATCACAGAAATAGTTTCTCGGCTAGCTTTGCTTCTTCCAATCACAACTCTTTTACCAATAATCTTTATCCATAAATGACCCCAAAAACCACGAATATCTAGAGAACAATAAGAAGATCAAGAATACCATCGAAATAGCAGCAAGAAAAACATAAAAGAAACCCAAGGAGTCCGCACACCTCCAATGGGAGAGGGGGCGACTATACTTGGCCTTACCAAACGGATGGGCACTCTCCAAGGGGGTTGGAGCTTCTTCTACCTCCACTCCATAGTAGACCACAACAAGATAAGAGTGGTTTGGAAGAGGTAGCAGCCACTCAACTCGATCAAGAAGCAGCAAGAAGATCGAGTTGAAGCAAATGGGAGAAACGACCGAGAGGAGAGGGAGGTCCCACGGTTTTCTTATATGACAGTCAATGTTTTATTCGCCTCTTTTCATTCTTAATCCAACGACCAGCGTCACTCCCAAGCAGAATCTTCCCTTTCTGTGGAAGCATCTTTCCCTCTGCCTAAACGATCCCAGCAATTTCTAAACTTCCTCCCACGACTCCAATGTATCCAATTCATCCATCACTTAATTTTTCTTAAATTTCTCACCGCACTTTATAGCAAAACCATTTCATCTATTCTTATCCATTTCCATAGACACTCCAATAACTTATCAATTATATAAATATTCTCTCTCTTTTTATAAATAATCTAACTAACATGGATATTTAATATATTCCAAAATACATAAATCTTAAATACAACATTTTCCTTAATAAAAATATCATTATGTTTCTGGAAAAATTTGCAGTCTCTACAATCCATCCCCCTTATTTCAAATTTTGCCCCCAAAATTTGATTACAAAAATAACTCTAGATATTTGGTTATCATATCTTCTTCTCTTTCCCACATTGCTCCTTTGGTTGTGTGATAATGTCACAACACTTTTACTAATGAAATTTGTTTATTTCTTAATTCTTTGGTACTCGTAACCAAAATTTGCATTGGACATTCTTCATAGTTCAATGTTGGGTGGATGTCAATTCTCTCATGTCCCACAATACTTGAAGGATCTTGCAAGCATTTCCTCAGCATTGAAACATGGAATACATCATGAATTCCTCTCATTTTTTATGGTAGACTAAGTTTGTACGCCATCTTTCCTATCCTCTACACTATAGGGAACGACCCTACATATCTCGGGCTAAGCTTTTCTTTCTTACCAAATCGCATAACCCCTTTAAATGGTGAAATTTTCAAAAATACTAGTCACCTTCTTTGAATTCCAATTCCCTTCTCCTACTGTCTACATAACTTTTTAGTCTGCTCTTGGCCATCAACATTCTTTCTCTAACTATCCTAGGCATGTTGCAACATATCATGGGTGACAAACTGTGCTTCACTCACTTCATCCCAATACAACAAAGATCTGCACTTCCTTTCGTAAAAGGCTTCATACGGTGTCATACCAATAGTTGACTAGTAGCTATTATTATATGTAAACTCCACCAAGGGTATCTTGTCATTCCAACTACCATGAAATTCCAAGATACATGCATGCAACATCTCTTCTAATGTTCGTATTGTCCTCTCAAATTGACCATCGATTTATGGATGGAATGCCATACTAAAAGTTAATTTTGTCCCTCGCATTTTGTGCAGAACTTTTCCAAAATGCCAAAGTGAACCTCGGATCACATTCTGATACTATTGATGCTAGCACACCATGCAATCGAACTATTTCTTGGAGATATACCTTTGTGAATTAGTCCATGGTATAGGTCATTTTTACCAGTAGAAAGTGTACTGACTTGGTTAATCTGTCAACAATCACCCATACAGCACCATTTCCCCTCACAGTTTTTGGCAAATCGACTACAAAATCCATCACAATTTGTTCCCACTTCCATTCTGATGTTGATAATGATTGTAACATCCCATATGGTCTCTGGTGTTTTGATTTTACCAATTGACAAATCAGACACAACTCGACATGCTTAGCACCTCCTATTTAAGATTCGGCCACCAAAAGTGTGCCCTTAAGTCTCGATACATCTTAGTAGTAGCAGGGTGTATTGAAGTGGTAGAGGAGTGTGCTTAAGCTAATGTCTCATGGTGGAGTCGATTGACTTCCCGAACATAGCACATGTTCTTGAACTCTACAATTCCACCTTCAGAAAGAGTGTATTTAGTCTAACCGTCAAAATTTTCTTATGATTGGAGACTTATACACTTTGAATCTTCTTTCTGTGCCTCTTTGATTCTCTCTAATAAGGTAGGCTGTAACATTAGGGCTGACAATGTGACTAACACTGATTCGATCATTAACTTCAGCCCAAACTTTTGAATTTCTGTTTGTAATGTTGGAGGCACACATATCCATAGTGAATGTGCGGAAACTATCATCTTCCTACTTAGAGCATCAGCTACCAATTTTTCTTTCCTCGATGACACTCGATCTTACAATTGTAGTCCTTGACGAATTTCAGCCAAGGTCGTTGCCTCATGTTCAATTCCTTCCGAGTGAAAATATATTTCAGGCTCTTATGGTCTATGAATATATCACATGGTTGACCATAAAGGTAATGTCTCCAAATTTTTAGTGTGAAAACCACATCACCTAGTTCTAGATCATGAGTTGGATAATTTCATCATAATTCTTCAATTGTCTGGAGTGAAAATATATTTAAGCCAATTCGTGGATTGTGTACCAGACCCGTAGGGCCTGGGCCAGCTAACTGCAATCTCTAGGCCTACGATCTGGGCCTAAGGCCTGAACCTAGCAGGCAATATATCCACTTTCTTTTTGATCGCGACCTAGGTCCTTTTTTAGACCTGTTTTTTGTCAAATTTTTAGTATTTTTTTGCCCAATTAATTTAAATTTAAATTTTAAATAATAATTAGAAATTTTAACATGTAAAAATTTGACTGAAATTTAATACTTTAAATTTTGATAAGTACCCTAATTTAATTAAAAATATATTGTCGTTGGATTGGATTATTGGGCTTTGGTCAATGTAAGTCCACTTCGAGGTAGGAATTTATATTATGCATTACATTGCATAATTTTTACTAAATAAATATTATCAGACATGTCTCGTATAAAAATAATGTATCTATTTTATGGTCGTCGAATTTTTATAGTATATTCTATTTTTCATTATACACATTTAAATTAAGCATGCATATAAATATTTCTAGATCAACTAGGTCCCTTGAACTAAGTTCAATCAACTCGATTCAGGTCTATTTTATTTTCACACATTCGACCGTGCAAAATGTGTTTATTGTTGTTAACTAGAGTAATGAGACAGCTGTATGCGTTGTGTCCCTGAGCGCAAAACCCTAAACCTGATCAGGGTATTTATGTGGCTTGCGCGATCACTGAGCATCACTTTTATTCTGTTATATGTTTATGCATGGTGTGCCTAAAGTCTGTGAGTAGCTTCATTTTCACTGTGATTTTTAATTAGTACAACAATGACCTATTATAATTATGTAACACATATTAGTGGGTGGTTTTAAAGACATGCTATTTTGTAGACATTTTTCTGAAATGAATTGATAAAATGTAATTTTAAATTCATGCATACTTAAACAACATTTTTTTAATTAAAATTATTAAATCCTTATTGAGTTTAGTCAACTCACACAAATGACACATTTAAGAATTTTATCATTTAGACTTCTAGTTGCCGAGTCAAGATTAGACCCGAAGGAATTTTATTTTATTATCATAGTTTAATAATTTATTATTGGGAGACCAAATTTGTAAGGTAAATTTTATTAAGAACAATTGGAATCTCTAATTTACTTTTCCACACAGTTATTTTATTTAGATTATATTATTACGCTATCTGATATCACTATTAGAACTGTTAACCGCTCTAAATTTTAATTAATAAATTTTTTATTCTTCCTCTACTAATAAATAAAACTAAAAGTGAAAAAAAGTCGGATGAATAGGCTCTTTGGGTCGGAACATTCAACATTTTGTCTCAGGTCCCTTGTAGGTCGTGACAATTGTGAATTGGGGCTCGGTGATTTTGAAAATTGGACGTTCTCATAAGGTAAATCTCAAATCCTTACTACCAATCATCTATTTTGGACTTAGAATTTTCATTCGTTAATTTTGATGTAAACTTTTAAGTAAATGATTGAATTTTGGATTAAAGATGGTCATTTAATGGATGAAATCAATATAATTTATGCATGGAATTATTCTGTATTGTTTAAAGTAGGAAAATTTTTTAAGGAAGTTAGAGATTTCAAATTACTTGGAAAATCTTGTGTTCTAAGAGATTATTCGCAAAAGCATGGGCTTCCGCCACAGAAGATGCTTGTTTGTGCGAGTGAAGGCTTCTATGGCCGAATTGCGTAGGTCCAATCAGTCTGATATTTTATGTAACGTCATGAACTCCACCAAGTAATATGATATCGTCTGCTTTGTGTTAAACCTGCACGACTTTGGTGTTCAATTTTTTTACTTCAAAAAGTTTAAACTAGTTAATGATTTGATTTTACTTAGATAATATGTCCTACAATAACACCCACATATTATTTGGTCTTGAGATCCAAGTCCTTACAAGAATGGACTATGACACTTTTGCTGCCATCACAAATCCTGGTAAAAATTCTTAATTTTCTTCAAAAAAATTTATTCCACTTTGAGTTTATCAGTCTTGTACAAAATAGAATTCGAGTCACCATACTCTAACACAACCAAAACTAAATTATCTTATTCAAACAGCACAAAACTTGAAGTTAGCATCTTTACTGTCACGACCCAGAGGTGGGCTTGACAGAAATGTTGGGTCAAGTGACTCGATCCTCGATCGCTAGCCCAAGGCAAGGTTTTCAGCAAAAGTTTTAATATAAAAATAAGCCAAAAACCCAAAACAGATGGGTCAGAGACCACAAAGTGATCAACAAGAGTTATAAGATAGTGTAATAATAAATAAGGACAAAATATTGTGGAGGAAATGAAAATCATTCAACACTATCACAAATTTAATAAAACTATTACAAGAAAGAAAAATCTTCATTGAAGACAATAAGGAGACACCAAGAGAAAACCCAAATCCAAGCTCACCTCACCAAGAATGCCACACAAGACCACCATGAACTAAACCTGGGATGGAGAGGTCGTTTGGGGTGAGTGAATAACTCAATACGAAATTTATACTAAATGCCTTGTATTGGAAAACTTCTTTTATCAGTTTAAGAAAACCATGGATAAATGAACCTTATTATAGTACATGGACTTTGAAACAACATTTAAAAATCACTTAATCATTTTATCCAAAACAGGACCCACAGGCCATTGATGAGGCATTTACAAAACTTATAGTATACATAGACAACTACATCATAAAATAAGCCTATATAGTTTTTCATTTAAAAATATCCTCAGGGAAAAGAGATGGTCACACAGGGATCCATTTGAGTCCAAAGAAAAAAGTGTCTGTCGTGCAAAGACCAAGAGGCAACACCTTATGTATAATCAACAAGAAGATGACTAAATACCCTAATCAGGTTTAGGGATTTGAAACCCAAAGACACGGCTAATACAACTGTCCTATTACCCATTTAAACTTTAGGGATTCGAAACTCAAGGACATTTCAACAATGCCTTATTACCCATTTCACATGTGCATACAAGCAATCTTCACACAGTACAAGATGGATGGAATAACCTCATGATGCTTTGATAACAAGATTGTTCAAAGCATCAAGAGGATTCATCCACCCAAATATACAGATAACAAAAAATAAATCAGAATACCATTTAGTTTAATTTAAACGTGAGAAAACATATGTATATATGCGTAAAAATAGATATGCTATCGAACAATCCCCATCAGATTTTCATAAGTGGCAACCCACAAAATAATGGTTTGAAAACCATGATACAATGCAATATATAAAGTATAAAAATCTCAATCTCAATGATGACAGAGGCCTAACCAACAAGCCACATGCGTCGTCCGACACAAGTACTGCAATCCATAAAATCATTGAAACCTTGGACATATTCGATATCAAAATCCCCACCATCACAATAAGGATAAAAGATAGGTTCTAAATTGTGGCAAATAACCCAAATCGATATGAAACGACAAATGACCCCTAATCTAGGCGAGTCTTACATGCATCAACGATAAAATTTGAAAGTTTAAATAGGATATATATAACTTCTAAAATACTCTAATTAAAAGACTTTCAAAATTTATTTAAGGAATAACTCCTATTGACACAATATAAAGATTTCATTGTTTCAATACTTGAAAATAAAGTTTTGACCTCACCTCGATAACATGCAAAATGATCGGAATGGAATGTCAACAAACGGAGGTCACCAACGATCTCGGAATGTTGAAACAAGTTTGAAGATAAGGTTGGTTCAATTTTTTTGAAGTAGTTAGGTGGTCTAAAAATGTGGTCAAACTGTCAACATATAAAGTCAAAGTCAACTAAAAAGTCAACGATAAAAAATTAACCCTTACTTCATCCACCACATCATTAGTTAATGCCACAACAGCAGTCAATGCTACGTCATGCAAACTCAGCACTACGTCAGCACTCTACTGACCCGCGACAATGACTTTTCTGAAGACGGCAAACGACATCGGATCGGAATGAGAAGTGACAAGTTTTAAAGGTTTCGAGCTTCTAAATCATATGGTGGCATTGGTTTTCGGAAGCGACGCCTGGAACGCTTTAATCTACGATTAAAGTCACGGATTTGACTTTTCTGACAAAGCTTCATGACCACATCTGGCCATGGATTAGACCCATCTTTCGGACCCCAAGATTTTTCTAGCCGAGAGCTTTCCAATAGTAGGTCAAACATCATGATCAAACATCATGGTCATCGATGGTGAACATTTAACGTTTTGCCCAAAATTGTTCTGATGACGATTTCGACAACCTCATTCTCACAAACAGTGTGGCCGTTTTTGACAAATAATATATCAAAACAAAGTTTTCAATGTTAGCAATCAAGAAATGGTGGAGCTGCTATACGATTCTGGCAAGCATTGGAAGGTTGTTGACATAGTGAAAAAAAGAAAGGGAGAGAGAATATTATTGATGGAGAATTGGAGAGATAAAATAATTTAAAGGCAGGTTGTTAAAGGATGCAATGTGGGCCACATCTAGAGCCACAACAATGAGGCAGTTTGAGAGAGAGATGGCTAAGTTATTTTTGCTTGACCCAGCGGCCCACAACTATCTACGAGGAATAGATGTGACATGCTGGGCCAAACATGCCTTCTGCTCTATCCCCAAATGCGACTTAAGCCTCAACGACCTCAGGGAGTCCTTCAACGCCTGCATCCTACCAGCCCAAGACAAACCGATTCTAAGTATGTTTGAGATCATTCAAAAGGGCATTATGGGTAGGATTGTGAAAAAAAATGAAAACATGGCTCGCTCGACGGACCTTTTGTGTCCAATGATCATCAACCAACTCGCCAAACTACAAATTGCTTGTCGAAATTGAAGCCCCCAATTTTCAGGAGCTGCCCAATTTGAGGTCAGCAACTGTAACAAACAATACTCTGTCGATTTAGACTGGCATACTTGTACCTGTTACCAGTGGGAATTGACCAGCATCCCGTGTGTCCTTGCAGTCTTGTGCATTCACTTCACGAGGAGATCTCCTGAGGAATTTGTGTATACATGCTATCACCGGGAAACATACATGGCGATGTACTCCCACTTTGTCCGCCCCATCAATGGACCAATCGAGTGGCCTCCTGTGACAAATCTTGATTCAATTATCCCACGACCATTTAAAAGGCTTCGAGGAAGGGCGTGGAAGGCCGTGCAAACGTAGAATATGGGATGTGGACGAGGCCCTAAGCTGGACAGTGCTATCCAGAAGACATCTAAACGTCACTTGTAGCCAATGTGGGGGTGTGGGGCACAATTCCCGCACGTGTTAAGGTGGAGGTGAGTTTAGTACAGGGGCCGACAGAGGCAACAAAGGGAGAAGTAGAGCCAGAGGCAGAGGCGGCAGAGGAAGGTCAGAGGGCATATTTATGGGTTTCAGAGTCCCCGTGATAGCCCCCGAGTCAATTCCTTCCATAGTCCTTGAGACAGTCCCTGAGCGAGTATCTGAGACAATTCCCAACAGAGTTCTTGAGACACAGGTGAGGCCATTATCACGTTTACATTTTTAAGTGTTATTTGAACTATGATAATTTCATTTGCAATATGTTCTATAGGAGTCTGATGCGCAAGGTCCACAAACACAAACGTACACAAATGTGGATATTAACCTTCCATGATTGTACTGTACGCTATATATGTGCTTATATTGTACGATATATTTGTAAATTTTGAATTGATAAATATGATTTGGTTTCATAAATTTGAATTGATAAATTTGAATTTGTTTCATTTCAGCAATTTGAATTCGTATATTGGTTCCCTAAATTTGGTTGTAGAGTGTGCATGGAATTTGATTATAGGTATTGTAAGCAAGTAGCTGCGGTTTGTGCTCACAAACCGCAGGGCTTGTGCTGCTGTTTGTGAGCACAGCAGCCTCGGTTTGTGAGCACAAACCGCAGCAACTTGTGAGCAAGCTGCTACAACTTGCTGAAATTGTTGCACTAAATTCACCCAAGTTTCTCTATACACATTTATTTAATTATGTACTTGATTTAGGTCATACAAGATTTACTTTTCACTTACCTCACACCAATTTATAAAAATTTTGGTAGAGTCTCTCTTGTTTCTTTACTCCCCCAAAGCTATTCTCATACATCCTGCACAAAAATCCCAAGTAGTTCTATTATCATCCAAACATATAATTCATCCAGTATGTTACTTAATTTCACAAAGTAAATGTAAACTACACATAAATTACAACGAAAATGCAAACACATTCAACTAAACATAAATTACAACGAAAATCCTTACAAATTACAACAAAGTATCCATAAACATAAAGTCCTATGTTATCTCCTTCTTTCTGGTCCGTTTCGGTAGCAAATCCTTGACTGCATAAGATAAGTGCGGGTCAAGGAATACTTTCTCTGCTGTGTCGAACAACAGACGCTCATACTCAAAGGTTGCAGCACCGTGCTCGTGGAATTGTTCTAGAATAGTGCACTGTCTCATCACCCTCATCCCCGTACTCGTACACCAAAAGACGTCATACGGGCGGCAATGCAAAGGGAACAATTGCCTGTAAAATACACAGAAAGCAATATTAAGAATTTACACAAAGGAAAATACATACTGCTCTTTGTCAGTGGGAGCTACGATAATGAAGATTGCTTCCGACAT
This sequence comes from Begonia loranthoides, assembly GCA_022433065.1. Lineage (NCBI taxonomy): Eukaryota > Viridiplantae > Streptophyta > Magnoliopsida > Cucurbitales > Begoniaceae > Begonia > Begonia loranthoides. The sequence continues at coordinate 10,834,471 of CM039483.1, forward strand.
CAATAGCTGGTAAGCGAATTGAGTGTGCAAGTCAACGGAGGACATAAAACAAATATGCTTCGAGTGTGTCTGAAAGGTAAACAATACGTTAGATGATCTTAGTAAACATGAACAACAACCCGAAGAAGGGAGATGGTTACTTACGTGAATCCAACCAAATGAGAGTAGATGGTTTTCCTGATGAAACTCAAAAATGGCTGCCTCATCGATCGCATAGAACTACATATAAGTTCAGATGAGTACTGAGATAAAATCTTAAACACTAACATAGAAAGAAGGCTTCTCACCATATCCGGCATCCCGACTTGCTTGGGGAAGATGATATCAATGACGACGTAATCATCGTCGATCACCTTTCCCCCAAGAATTGTGCACGTCTCTATGTTCTTCCGAGTATTTGCCTAGACAAAGTTCTTGAACATGTCTATCAAATCCCGAGCCTGCAACAAAAATGTCAAAACGCCGTCAAACAAACAAAGCATGAACATGAACAAATACACATATATAACCAAATGAAAGACGTACCACACGCATAGTTCTAAGGGGTAGAGGATCAAACTAACTAGTCCCTTACACCTCGGCAGGCACGGCTGGACGAGTAGGTTGGCGGTTTACGGCACCGGTGCTGTAAATCAACAACACGTCATTACATGAAACACAAATAAAGTAAAAGCTGGACTTTACGTACAAAGTAAATAACTTAAAAATGGTATACGGCATCTGCTACTTCAGAGGACGATGACGAGGATGTTGTACCGGCTGATTGCCTCTCACGTCTCTTAAGTGATGCCACCACCTCATGGTGCCTCTCCTCTAGTCACATATGCCACTGTCCTGCTAGGCGATGCCTCTCTTCTACTCGCTCCTCCCCTCTTTGTATTTGGACCTGTTGCATTTGCAGGTGCTCCTCCATCATTTGCATTCTAGTCATCGCCATATGATGGAGCTCCTCCATCCTGCTCAACAAAGCGGACGTCTCCTTAGGCATCAAAGTAAAGTGAGATGACTAAGGAGGGGGCGGTTGTTCATGTGAGGGGGCTAAATGTTGAGGCTTTGAAGGGGGTGGAGGTGTTGCCTACTTCTTGGACTTGTGGAACCATTCCCCTCCAACTTGGGTGATACTCATTCGGTCCACTTTAGCTTTGTTGTACACATCATTGGCCGACTCTTCAATTCTTGGCTCTTTCTCCTAGATGGGTACCCTATACTGCTCAATGATCCTCTAGATGAGCCAGTTGTATGGTAGGTTCTTGGCTGGGTTGTTG
>CM039483.1:10836004-10978687 GCA_022433065.1 Begonia loranthoides
TAGGTATAGTTTTCTGGTGTATTATGCAGTTTCTGGTTTATGTTTCTAGATGCTATGCAGATGGTTTAAGATATATGTTTTATGACGTTTACATGATAAGAAAAGAAGCAATTTCATGACAATTACCAAAAAATTACTTTTCATAAGGATAAGTGAAGAGAGAAACATGATTTAGGTGTGTGTGTGTGTGTGTGAATATGCTGGTTTATTTCTTGTCTTGGTCTTCTAATTAGATTTTATCACTTGTTTCCATTGTTACATGCTAGTGCTATTGGCTTCATGCACATGTGTTTAGACTTAATAACTGAATGAAAGTAGAGATGATTTAAAGAAAGTGTAAAATAAATCAACGTGCTAAAATTGTATCACTAGGATGAAAGGTAATACAAATGAAATTGAATGAGAAGCATGAATTGTATTGTTCTGTTGTTAGTTCTTTCTTAGTTATTATATATATGCTCCTTGTTTCGTTATTGTGTAATGTTGTTTAAGGAAAAGTTAGATTGAGTCCATGAATAATAGAAACCAAGTAGGGAGTAACCACTCGGGTGGTACTCACATGCATGAGTGAGGAAGAACGAACGGAAATGAAAATGAAAAGAACCCTAAAAGGCAGGTATATGCTGGGATAAGAAGAACCCTAAAAGGCGGATATATGCTAGAACTAGGGAGTTAGAGTAGATGGGTAGTCCGAATCTAGCCTAGTTATTAGAATACACCCCTACCAAGATGGGAAAGGGACTAGTAGCTCACAGGGGGTTAGTTTCCGTACAGTTATGCCATCTCAAAGGAAAACCTCCAATCTCCATGCTTGATGTACGAGTTTTAACGAATGAAGGTAGAAAATGAACGTAATGATATGAAAGGGTTGGTTTGAGTGGCCCTCAATCCAATAAGGAGTAAAGAGAGAAATGCATAATTGTTTTTCCCCTATCCTTACTGAGCGTAAGCTCACGTCCTTACTTGTGGTGTAGGTAACGAGGGAGTTATGCCAGCAATTAATGAAGAGGACATTCCAGTGGAGCCTGCGGTTGGTCCGACAATGGCGTCAGCTGAGTAGTAGTATGATATGGTATGGTATGGTACGACATAAGAAAAAGATTTGTTAAAAATTCAATTGTGTTTTTGGGTTATGTAATCTCGATAACTTTGGATTTGAACTTCAATTATGTTTTGAATGTCATGTTTTGATTGCCATTTTCAGTCAAAGTAGTTTTCTCGTTTAAGTATGCTTCCGCAATTATTTATTAATTATTTCTCTCAAGCATGAAAGAATGAAATTTACTAATAATTCGGATTTGATGCACTCTGATAATACCAAATGATTTTAATTTAGTTCTTAAAATGGTTTAAGAAATCTGGGTTGTTACAGTTGCCTTCCCACACTTCAACGTCAATTTCTTTGATCGGGAATACATTGTTATCAACAAAAGTAATTAGCCGAGAGCAGAGAGTATTTTGTCGAGATCCGAGAGCTGAGAGTATATCGCCGATAGTCGAGAGTATATCACCGAGAGCTGAGAGTATACATATCATCAACAGCTGAGAGTATTTCACCGAGAGCCGAGAGTGTTTCGTCGAGAGCCAAAAGTATTTTGTTGTTTGACCTTGGTGAAAATGGCCGAGCCCTAGGACCCAAGAGTTATGTAGGCTGATTAATGAAGACACCGCTCAAGAAACTACAGCGGTCTCTTGAGACAGTGCTGCAGATCCTGGGTGAACCGCAGCTATTCAGGCCAAAAATAGCCTTCTTTTCTGGAAAACCACAGAGCCGCGGCAATTTGTCAATGAACAGCCACAGCTTCAGATCAACTTGTTAATGGCAAACGTGACAACGATGTTGGCTTTGTCATTTTCCCATACGTCAGTGGTTAATTTGTTAGAAAATAAAGGATAGTGGTTTACTTGTCATTGATTGCAAACCACAATGGTTAATTTGTCATTTACCCTAAAGTTTAAATAAAGTTTATATGTAATAATAATTATAAAATCAAATACATACATAAAATAAATACTAATTTTTTCAAAATAATTTATATTATCTCGACACCCCATGATTTAGTTTAAATTTACCGAACATAATCACATAGTCCAAACAATACTGTGACACACGAATCCACTAATTTGACTATTTAACCAAATACTTGTTCTTGGCATAAGACCTACGACACGTGACAAAAACCTGATCAACACTAAAAAATTGGACTTACACTAAAGAGAAAAATTTACTCAAGAAAATATAAAATTTAAAATTTTCCCCCCATTAAAGAATTTCATCTCCAAAATTCAACATAACTGACGAGGTCATCGAAAGAACAAGAGTACTTCTAACATGAACTACTAGAAAACTCCATGTTCAGTGTGGTACCCATAGCCCAAGAACTAAGAGAATCTTCCAATGAAGAACTTGAATACCTACGTTCTAGGCTTCCAACACGTTTCAATAGGATGAAGATCTAAAAATGCGATTGAAGCTAATACCAAAGCAAACACTACAAAAACGTACCAAATTCATGATGCAAAGTCAATTCAACAAGGACAAGGAAAGGTCACTCTAAAAAAAATAAAGGAGATGACTCGATCAATGAGTCAACAACGAATCAATTTCGTAATAGGAAGAACCCCACACGAATTGAAATGAGACAAATAAGGTTATTCGACATGTTATAGCGACCCGCACAACATCGAGCTGATGTGGACTTTTTGTAACACCCGAGATGAGATTTAACAAATTTATTCAACCAAAAACACACCTGAAAGAGGATAAAGGAAGATCCTAGTTGGATCTAGATTTAGGATATCAGTTAAAAGGCTCTCCATGTCTGAGCAATGCTCTAAATCGAGATCACAAGTAACAACACTCTCTGGCTTCATATTGTCCAAGCACAGAGCCCAACATGAGATTACTCGAGATTTGAAACACGCACAAAAACTCCTATGAAAGATATGGAATAAGACTTTGCAACAAAACCAAGACAACGTCGGGTAACTAAGCATCCATTGAAAAATGAATCTTGCGGACTCATGGGTAATCACTATGCCCTTATGCACCAGGACACAACTAGAAACTAAATATCTAGACACCATCGCAGACTACTTAATGCTATTTGAGTTAGGAACTATTAGCTATGGTACACTAAACAACCTACACTGTTAAACTCAGAGTGCACCCTGGACCAAAATATCCAACACAAACTTGACATGTGTCCTATTCCTCAAAATCAACAACTTATCCTACAAAGAAATGAACTATTTAATTAAAAGAAATGAAACAACCGACAAGAATTGGGTAGCCGATGAGGCTCAGAAATCTACGAGTTATAGCACAGCTCTAAACAACTGTTACTATCTTACATGAAACTCAAGAGGATTTAACCAAGACATCGAATGAACAAATCAACGACCAGCAACATTAGAACAATGATTCAAAAGTTTGGGAGGATGAGCAACAAAGCTCAACAAACAACCAGGAAATCCACTTCTCCACGGAAAAGTAGACCGACTCAACATGGAGAAACGACAAGCTCCGACAAAAAACAAAATAGAGTTTGAAGAGAAAACACCACCTGTCATAGCACACGAGCGTCAATGGAAACAAATGAGACAAAACACAAATTACAAGGATGCAAACACGCAATGACTCTCGTACGAAACAATTCTTTCAACCAGGATTCTAGATTCCCAAAAACAATTCAAACCTCCCATACAACACAGACCATGTCAAAATAGAGGCATAAGTAAGTTACGACAGAACTAAACTTCCTAATCGAGGGACATACCAACTAGTTCATTTGGAAATGCAACCCACATTTCTAGTAAATAGACACAATGGACCAGCCCAGCATTGACACCACTCGGCCAACCAAGAAAAATCTTCACTCGGTTTCAACTCCAACAACAGACTACACAGCACCCAAGAAAAGTGAATTAATTGACAAGACATGGAACCCAAAAGAAAAAGACAACATTCCACTTTTCAACGATACAAGAGATATTTATCATCAACAACAGTTCTCATCTCGCTAGAGATCTTGGAACAATTTGAAACACACCATTATAACAAAGGAACAACACAAAATGTGAAAAATTGACTTTAAGCAAATGAATTAAGACCTACACACTGGAAGGTTTTTCTACACGACAATGACAATGTCAAGTATCTACGAGGTTCCCACAACCCATCGATACAACTAACACTAGGAAAGAAACAACGTAAACAGAATAATATTATCAACTTGAATCAAACAATCTTTCAACAGAACGAATAGGTACAAGGATCGAACCACTATGATCCTCTGATATACTAAAGTTCATGAACCCTAAAAAATGATGAAAACTAGGAAAACTGATTTCAAGATGGATGTTCGAATTTTGACTAACTAGAAACATTGTTGTTTCATTAGTCAGAGTCCTTTAACAAAATGAGTGCGATAGTCACAGGAAACAAGTGTTTGATCATCAAGACAACACAACCAATTCTTAAGCTAATACAAAATGAGACTCTGTCAATAAAGCCTTTGCGTTAGTCGTCGTCTGGAATAATTCATTGAACGACTCCAGTTCCCAGACTAAGTATTTATAACAACTTACGCATAAGTCTATGCTAACGGTGGAATAATTAGAAACAAGACTCCTTCAAAGACTTTAACGAACGATCTCCAAACCAAAAAAACAAATAATACACGCATCAAGTCTAAGGTTTATGAGCAAAAAGTTTTAACTCAGACTAACAAGTTCCAAACAAGACGAGATAAGTTAAAGATTTTAGAAAATGACTGGGACTTGGATCTCATCCCAAGATGAAAGATTCAGATTTTGAAGCACAAATGCCCACTCATAAGGAAGACAGAAAGAACCCAACCGGAAGAGTTGAATTTTGAACCACACAAGCCCACACTACTCACGTGGATTGGAAAAGATAAGATCATCCTCTAGCAGACGACCACAAGATGCCTTCCTAGTAGCATCTTGACTTATCAATGATTTGACGAGGTGTTGGAATGATTTCATGCACAGTGGATGAACATCCAAAACATTACACTATTGATTTCTCAAGTGATCACTCTTAGAAATAGTGGAACCATGCTCTAATACCAAAAATTTATGTCACAACTCGGAGGCTGGCCTGACATAAATGCCAGGTCAAGCAACCCATTCCTTGGAGAGGACTCGATTGCCCAACCCAAGGATAGGTTTTCAACGGAAGTTTTAATATATAAATAAGTCTAAAACCCAAAATAAATGGATCAGGGTCCACAGAGTGATCAACAAGAGCTCTAGATAGTGTAAGAATAAACAAGAAAAAAATATTGTGGAGGAAACGAAATCATTTAACACCACAAAAAATTTAATATAACTATTACAACAAAGAAAAATCTTCATCGAGGACAATAAGGAGACGCCAAGAGAAAACCCAAATCCAAGGTAACCACACCACAAATGCCACACCCGACTATCATGAACTAAACCTAGGATGGATGGGTCGTTTGCTTTAGAAGGAAATCTATACTAAATGCAATGCATAGAAAAACTGGTTTTATCGTTTTAAGAAAACCGTGGATAAAAGAATCTTATTATCGTACATGGACTTTTGAACCACATTTTAAAATCACTTAATCATTTTATCCAAAAACAAGACCCACAGGCCATTGAGGAGGCATTTACAAAACTTACAGTATACATATACAACTATATCATAAAATAAGCTTACATCATTTTTCATTTAAAAATATTCTCAGTAAAAAGGGATAGTCACACAGGGACCATCCGACACACAGCATAGAAAGGCAGTCATTTGTCAATAACAACGCTACATGAGTCCGAAGAAAAAATTGTCCGTCATCTGGAGACCAAGCGGCAACACCATACGTACAATCCACAACAATATGAGTAAACACCCTGATCAGGTTTAGCGATTCGAAACCTAAGGATATGACACATATAGCTGTTCTATTACCCATTTCAACTTTAGGGATTCAAAATCCAAGGACATGTCAACAATGCCCTATTAATCATTTCGCACGTGCACTCAAGCAATATTCACAGAGTAGAAGATGCACGGGATAACCTCGTGATGCTTTGATAGCAAGATTGTCTAAAGTATCAAGAGGATTCATCCACCTAGATATACAAATAACAACAACAAAAATCAGAATACCATGTACTTTAAATTAAACGTGAGAAAACATACGTACATATATGTAAAAACAGACGTCTTGTTGAACAGTCCCCTTTAGATTTTCATATGTGGCAACCCACAAAATAATCGTTTGAAAACCATGATGCAATGCAGTACATAAAATATAAAAATTTCTACCTCCATGATGACAGAAGCCTAAGCGACCAGCCACACGGGCCATTGGACACAAGTACTGAAATCTATAAAATTGTTGAAACCTAAGACAAAATCTCAACCATCACTATAGTGACATAAGATAGGTTCTAATTGGGCCAAGGATCCCAAATTGATATGAAACGACAAATGGTCCCTAATTTAGAAGAGTCACACGTGCATCGATAACAAAAATTTGAAAGTTTAAATAGGATATATAAAACTTCTAAAATACTCAAACTAATAGACTTCCAAATTTTATTTAAGGAATAATTCTTATTGTCACAATATAAAGATTTCATCATTTCAATATTCAAAAATAAAGTTTTGACCTAACCTCGATATATGTGCAAAATAATTGAAATGAAATTTCAATAAACAGAGGTCACCCGTGGACTCGGAATATTGAAACAAGTCAGGAAATGGGGTTGGTTCAATTTTTTGAAATAGTTTGGCAGTCTAAATATGTAGTCAAACTGTCAACATATAAAGTCAAAGTCAACTAAAAAATCAATAATCAACAATCAAAGCTTAACTCATTTGTCATGTCAACAGTCAATCTCACATGAATAGCCAATGTCACGTCATACTTACTCAGTGCCACGTCAGCACTTTTGTGACTGACACGACAATTTTTCTAGCGATGACAAACAACATCAGATCAGAATGAGAAGGATCAGGTTTCGAGCTCTTGAATCCAATGGTTGTGTTGGTTTTCTGAGGCGATACTTGGAATGGACGGGATTTACGATTAAAGTCATGAATTTGTCTTTTTCGACGAAGCTTTGGGACCACATCCAGCAATGGATTTGAGCCATCTTTGGTTTCACAAGATTTTCCTCACTGAGAGCTTTCCAATGGTAGGTCAAACATCATGATCAGATGACAGGATTGTTGCCGGCAAGCATTTAAAGTTTTGGCTGAAAATTTTCTGACGATGATTACGACAGTCCCGTTCTCCCAAATGGCATGGTCATTTTTGACAAATAATATATCATAACGAAGCTTTCAATGCGAGCTATCGAGAAATGGTGGAGGCACCCGACATGACTATGGCAAGCATTGGAAGGTTATTGATGGAGTGAAAAAAAGAAAGGGAGAGAGAATGTTATTGATAGGGGTGTACAAATTGAACTGGCACCAAAGAACCAAACCAGAACCGGCGGTTTCGGTACCGATTTGGTGTTGTTTTTCCTAGTACCGAACCAAATTTTGATTCTGATTGAGCAGAACCAAAATTATCCGTCTGGTTCTCGGTTCTCGGTACCGACTGAGGGAATCAAGAGCTTCAACTGGATTAGTTAGGGCTAGGGCACCCTAACCCTGCACCCGTGTCCCGTAGACTTTCAGTCTCAGCACTCTGCTTCTCTCTCACGGTCTCACTCACTCTCAGTCTCTTAGCACTCTGCTCTCCCCTTCGGCACTCCCAAGTCCTGAGCTCCTGACTTCCTTTCGGCTTCCTTCCACTGAGAGCTCTCCCCTCCCTCCCTCCCAACCTGAACGGCATTCGTCTCCCCTCCGGCCCTCCCAACTCTAAACGGTGACCGAACGATGTTCATCTTCCAACTTCCTTTTGGCTTCCGTTGACTAAGAGAGTTCGCCAGACGCTAGCCTGGTCATTATTCCTAATACTGAAAATTTGAGTTTTCTGTTCATAGGGTACTCTATCCTCTTCGATTTGTTACTTGTTAGTAGTGTACTCTATTGATTTTTCTAGCTATCTGTTGGTTCTGATTTATTGATTTCTGTTTTGCTCTCTCTTGGATTTGTTAGTAGTGTACTCTGAACTCTGTCGATTTGTTACTTGTTAGTGATTTCTGTTCTGTTCTGCTCTCTCCAGCTCCGGCAGGAAACACTATAGTCCCCAGGATGCCATAAATTTATCCGTTCAATTTTTATTTAAGGGAAAATGACAAATCATTGATTTATATGGGATAAATATGGTCATATTGTGAGTATTTTTTTTCTACATTATAGACTCTGAACTAATGCACACAATTTCTTCATATTTTCTCATGGTGAGAAAGTAAGTTTTTTTGTCAAGCTACTAATGCTAAACAGGACAATGGTATTGGTCAATGTCAGCAATTTAGATGATAAAAGTACTTGTTTTTTATTTACTTTAGTTTGTCATAATCATTCTTTTTTCATGATAGGTCACTAATTATCACGTCATTGCCAAATTGGCTATGGAAAAAAGTGGATTACAGCGTTGTATGGTTTTGTCCATCGTCTACAATCACCCTCATTGTTCTTTTTTTTTTTTTTTCAATACACACTTCCTAAATTATGATATAAAAAAACTTATCCTTTTTTAATTGCTAAGTATTAAACTATAGTTCTCAATAAACCTTAAGCTTGAAAACATCCTATAAATCATTTGAAAAGTTTAACCTTGTTTGGTAATCTTAATTAAATATTTGCCCTCTTGAGAACAAAACAAACAATGTAGCTATATTTGCATTTGTTCTTGCTTTATTACATTTTAGACAATATTCAAATAGCAGTCTGATTTTTTTTAACTTAGGTTGGTATCTGTAGTTGATGCAAATGGAAAGAGCTTCATATGATCTTCCTGCTCTTAAGGTATTTTGAAATAAAGATGACCATTGTAGTTGTTTCTCTGAGCTTCTTTAGTCTCTGTGGTTCATGGTCTTTTCTACTGTTGTGTACTCACAAGTCGAGATTGGCTCTATTCAAGGTAACATTATGTTGGGTGGTCATTTGATAATAGTTTTTGATTTTATAATATTTGGATATTTTTAGTGAGTTTGACTCCAATTTTAAAGAGTTTTACGTGTTTTTTTAGAGAGTTTTATGTGTTTAGAATATTAGCAAATAATAAATTCATGCTTAAGTTCAAGGTTGTAAAGCTAAAAGGGCTGTTAGTTTTGAGCCATAAAATAAAAATTCTTTTGTTCTCTTTATTTTTTTCTCTTTTTCTTTTCATTTTGTTTTTAGTATGTATGAGAAAATCGTTGAAGTTTGGTCTCAGGTTGTAAAGTGAAAAGAGTTTATTTGTTAGTTTATTTAGGGTTGTTTTATTTATACTAGTTAATGTTGTGTGAATAATTAGGAATTTTTTTTTTTTGCATTTTTTATTTTTTCAAAATTTAAAAAAATATATTTTATATTCGTACCAAACCTGTATCGAATTTTTGGTTCGGTACGGTGTCCCATGGGACCTGTTCGGTGCAGTTTCACTTCAGAATTGGATCGAATCAGACAGTAAACAACCCTAATTATTGATGGAGATTTGGAGAGAGAAAATGTTATTAGTGGAGACTTGGAGAGACAGTGAATAAGAGAAAAAGTGAAATTGCAAAAAAAATGACGAAAATAAGAGAGACCACGGAAAGAAAAATGAAAAAATAATAATAATAATAATAATAATTTAGAATAATAAAGTTTAAATAAAATTTTTATATGATAATAATTATAAAATGGAATAGATACATTAAATAAATACCACATTTTATGAAATAATTTACATTATCTTAACGTCTCATGATTTAATTTAAATTTACCAAATATAATAGCATAGTATAAACTACACACTGACACACAAATTCATTGATTTAACTATTTGACCAAATACTTGTTTGTGGTATAAAACTCACCGCACATGAGAAGAATTTGATCAACAAAAAAAATTGATTTAAACTAAAGAAAAAAGTTTACTCCGAAAAATTTAAAATCTAAAATTTAGGAGTTTTACATTTACATCCACGGCTTCCATATGCGCAAGCAAGTTCTGCCTTTGTGTCTAAATTAGGTTAGCAAGTAAAGTATACTGTATCTCAGCTCTAGCACATGGCCACATTCGTCACTGTTTATGCTTACATCTTTGTTTTTTATATTGTCTTGGTAAAAGAAAGAATGACAAACAACCACGCAAACCAGAGAATTCCCTTGTCTTTTGCTGAAGCCTATAATTCTATGTCCTTTAGTCCTTGTTTCTGAAGCTTAGGAATCCTCCTTAAAATTCTCACACAAGATTATTAAAGTTAACGTTGTTTTAACTTTTATGATTCTCCTTTTGTGTTTTCCTTGGATTTTTCTCAAGTTCTTCCCTAGCTCCATGTATGACCAAAGAAAGAATTATTTGAGAAAAGTGTATATATTTTTTAATTTTTAATTTTTGAGTTCAAATTGCGAAGGTGGTGCCTGTCATGTGCGTCCCAGGTCACTAGAAAAAGATTTATTTTGTTATTTTTATATTTGGCGTTCTTATCTGTCCCTTTTTTTTGTTGAAAATTGTGGTTGTAATTTATCTCGTTTGGTTTCTAAAAATTATAGGTCTATTTGAATGAAGGTCTTCGATGCATGTTATATTCCAACTTAGAGATATTACTTCTAAAAGATTGCCTTGCTATTTTAAATAAACAAGTCAAATGAAATAAGACGTCACCATCACACTATGCAAGTCTAACAAATGAATATTTGTCCAGGTTATAATTCATTGTTACTCCCAACGGGCAATGATAACAATACACTAGAAGAAATTTACATAGATTTCACGTGAAGAAGAAAAAAAAACGTTACATAAGAATAAAAACAACACATAATGGAGGAGAATTGTAATGTTTCAAAGATAAAAATATAATTTTCTTTAGGAATCAAAATGGCAATTCAATGTATTATTTAATTTCTCCCAAAAAATTTTTAGGGAGAAACTGTTGCATTGACCATCATTTAAGGATGCATTCTGAGATTTTCATTCATTTTCAATTTTTGAATACTTTTTCCCTTGAAAAACAAAGGGTTGAGTGAGAGAAAGTTGGCTATAAATTGGAGTTCAGAGTTAACACATTCAGTATGAAATCTATAACCTTCATGTTGTCAAAATATATCATATTAGATCAGGTTGACATTTTATCTGTCAGATCGAATTGTTGGAAATTTAGAAATTCTAAAACCTAAGTTTGGATACTCTAATAAGGTAAAATCGATTCTCTGTACAATTTTGACCGTAAGTTGTGTTGTTTTGTTAAAAATGTTGGTTTTTGGTTAAAAATGTTGGTTTTCGGTTTGAGTATATAAAATTGATGGAGTTATGCATGAAATTATTTTGTGTTGTTAAAGTTGGAATTTTGAAAGAAAGTTTAGATTTTTTAATGCCTAAAAGTTCTGTGAAGCAGACGAGTTTGGTTCTGCAGCGGAAATGACTCTACTTCCGCAGCGGAACTACAATAAAGAGTTCTACAGTGGTCTGCATACGACATGTGTCTACAAAGGGATTTTCGTAGCGGAAACAGAAGGAAATGTTTATGCAAAGGCTTATGGAAGGCATATATCCGCGAAATTGCACATATTCATAGAAGTGTTCGTTTTCGCAGAAGTAGAACAAGGGAATGATGCTTTCTGAGCAGACATTCAGACCTGAATTGCAGTCGATCGGATTTTCAATAGTTTAAGGGAAATCCAAATAGATTTTAAATTTGATATTTCGGAGATTTTCCGTAAGTTCTCCAAGTTGGTATTTATCTCGATTATGGGTTCAAACAAAATTTTATAAAGGTTGGAAAAATATATTGATTTGGATACGCTCACTTTGATAGGTTCAGGAGATTAGCGAGAGATTAGGACCAACTGTGTAGTAGCCCGTCCTATGAAGGCAAAGACGACCCAAGATGTTGTTCAATATGAGGACCTAGCTTATACCAGTGGGGTGCACAATCTTGCATTACTTCAAAGAGTGAAAAGTGAATTATTTGTAAGTAAAGTTATCATCTCTACCTAGTACAACATATTTTGGACTAATCTCAAGTACAAAATCGTGTAGGCTTCGACCTAAAGTGGACAATATTGTTCTATGAGCACTAGGGGACTCCACAAATTGGATTCTCAATCATTTGTGCTTTGCTTGCCTATTGTTAGGTTAATTAAGGTAGATGTTTATTTTATGTTCAACATTACATTGTTTTTTTGAAAATTATTTTGAGACGTGTTCTCATATAAAAGTGACGTAACAATTTAGATGCCTCATCTATTTTTCATATATTACATTATATTTTCACTTGACATATTTTAAAATATTGCATTCATATTCAAAAGTTTTGAATAGTTTGGTTCATGTTTTTATTTCTGCAAATTCGGTTGTTAGAGATGTGTTTATTTGTTATTGTCAACCAGAGTAATGAGACAGTTGTATGTGTCATGTCCCTAGGCACAAATTCCTAAATCTGATTAGGGTCATTTGTGGTTGTAGCAATCACCAAGTATTGCCTTTATTGTTAATGTTCTTGGCATAATATGTTTGGAGCCGTGAGTGACTTCATTTTTATTGAAATGTACAGTATAGGGTTATTTTATGTTACTTACCACACTATAGTGGGTTATTATAGAAAAATACCCTACATTGTTTGGCTTAATGTTGTATAATTTGTTTAAACCCAACATGCTCATTGTTTTTACATTTTTTTTCTTATTAGTTGAATGTAAAATTTATCCTATTGAGTTAGTCGACTCAACTCATACAACCTCCTCTCATTATAGGATTTAGTCCGGAAGAACCTTAGTTGTCAAAGCAGGAGTGAGCTTTGTGATTATTTGTTTCTCTATTATTGTTATTTTTGAGAGATTATGTTGTGAGTTGAATAATTAGATTGTTTTATTTTATGGATTAAACTACTATTTATCTGTGATGTCACTGTTTAACTAATGGTTTACCCTTTTGGATGACCATGTTTTTTTTTATTTAAGTTGAGACTTCTGTTGTGTAATATCTAGCCCAAATGTACTGACCCAATAAAAAAAAACTATATTTGTGAAAAATACGTTTCTGGAAAACGTATATTTCCCCAGCACTTTTTGCTGCAGATTCTTCGCAGGGGATGGCAGATTGGTAGGCAATGCGATCTTCTCCTCTTTATTACCTCAATGATTGCTCTCCCTGTATTCCGTATCCTCCCACTCGGTGTCTAAGTTCAAGGCGGCTCTAAATCGGAAGATTTCGTCCGAGGTAAGACAAATCTCTATCGATTCCTTGAAGTTCAAAATCTTGGTCAAAAGTTCTGAAATTTATCTGAACTTGGAAGGTTTCACTCAAGTTTGGCGGGGGTGGAATTTTGGAATACCACAGTCGGCGAGTTTTTGGTTATCGGCGAAAGGGAATTGCCACAGTAAGCTCCGTTTCACCCGACTCTGTATTTTTTCTCAATGTCTTGATTAAGGCTATAAATTGGTTAAAATTTGATTGAGATTATTGAAGGAAAACGGAGTGAATTTGAGAAGAAGATCACGAGGATTCACAATTTTACAATTCAGGGGAATTTTGGTTGAGAGGTATTGAAAACTGAATTTCTCTTTTCTAATTAAAAAACTCTCAGTTGTTGGATATTGAATTGAATTGTTGGATTGTAATCTAGTATACTATTATATGAACAATCAGACGAAAATAAGAATTTTGGTTGTATGAATTCTATCGTTACAAGAACGTTTGGATTTAGCCCGTCAGCTCCGGTCGATGGACGACTAGCTGAGACAAGAAGTCTCGGCAGTCGCTTTGGGTTTCGTTGTCGAACAAAAGTCGTTTGCGGCGAGTATTGGAATCAAAGTATCAATGATCCTTCGTGGAGAAAATTCAGTGTATGCGAAAGAGGAACCCAGAAGAATCATGGGTTTCAAAGTTGGGCCTGAGATTGGACCTAAGGCTTAAACTAAATGACAAAAATTTACCAGGCCTTATTGGGTCGTGATCCAACTTTATTTTGGACTTAATTTTGGGTAATTTTGGATCATAAAAATTGGATAATTTAGCTCAAATAATTTTGGATAAAAGTTTAAATGATATTGGATATCTAGTTATAAAGTTTAACACTTAAACTTTTGAATAGGTACCTTTAATTAAGTTAAAATTTCGTGGACTTTTGGATTTGGGCCTTTTTGGATCTGAAGCTTCTGTTGGTAAAAGTCCACTTTGAACTAGGGATTATTATTATTATTATGCACTACATTTGCACTTTTTAAAAATAATTATCTTGAGATGATTCTCTGATTTTAACGATACAATCATTTTTATACTTGTCGGATTATTTTTATTATAAATAAATTTTCACACATTCCCCTGTACAAAATGTGTTTGTTTGTTATTGAATTGGATAATATGAGATATTTCAAATGTCCTTGGGTTCGAATCCCTAAAGTGCAAGTAGGTAATAGGACAGCTATATGTGATGTGTCATTGGGTTGCGAATTCCTAACCTGATCAGGGTATTATATGGCTTTTGCGATCACCGAGTATCGCTTTTATTTTTTATATGTCTATGGCATGGTGTGCCAGGAGTCCGTTAGTGGCTCAATTTTCACTGTAACTTTAATTAGTACAAAAAGGGCGTATTTTGATTACATACCACGTGGGTTGTTTTAAACACGTGCCATTTTGTACAATTTTCTTTAAAAAAATTAAATTTTGAAATGTGATCTTAAATTGTTAACTTGTTTAATAATAATCTTTTTAAATCTGAAAATTTTAAATCCCTACTGAGTTTAGTCAACTCATCTCTATAACAAATTTTCAGAAAATTATGAAATAGACTTTCAATTGCCGAGTCAATATGAAATCCGGCACAGTTGTTTAGTTTCTACGATTTTAATAACTTTCCTTGAGAGACTTTTAGTGAGGTGTACTCATTTATTTGGATAACTGTAATCCTTAAATTCTTAATTTATTTTCTGCACAGCTTTTCTTTTATTTGGATTATATTTCTTCATTATCTAATTTCACTTTTGGACTTGTTAAGCCCATTGCATTTTGGGCCCTGACTTTAAATGAAAAAATTTTAGTTTTTCGCTGCTAAATATTTAATTTAACTGAAATGGGTCGATGATTCGTCCATTTTGGGCAGGGTTGTTCCCCATTCTGCCTCGAGTCCCTTGCGGGTCGTGACATGTTGTACTATAATGTAATTGAGTTTGAAGAAAGGTTCGGCGACTTGGTTCATTTTTTGGTCAGGTCATTCCTTGTTCTATCTCGAGTCCTATTTGGGGCATGACAAGAATTCACTATATCGACAACTGATTACAATTATGATACTATTATAAAAAAAATACATGTATAAAGCATGTTTAATGACTCGATTTTCATTTGGGTTGGTCCAGGCCCATATTCAATAATTAAGATTTTTTTCGATATCTTATACATATTTGTTTAAGTAGCAAAATTTATTATACATTGATTTTATTATAAAAAGGGAAAATGACAAATCAACCATCGCGGTTTGAGGTCAATGACTGTTTTCTAACAAGTTAACCACCCACGTATGGTAAAATGACAAATCCACCATCGCTGTCCGCTAAACAGCTGACGGGCCCGCCATTTTATGCCTGGACGCCGACGTCCAGGCAATTTTGGGCCTGGACATCGCGGCGTCTAGGCCATTTTATGCCTGGACGCTTTATGCCTGGACGTCGGCGTCCAGGCAATTTTATGCCTGGATGTCGCGCGTCCAGGCCATTCATCCAGGGAATTTTTTACGTGGACGCCGCGGCGTTCAGGCCATTTTATGCCTAGACGCCGGCGTCCAGGAAATTTTTGGCCTAGACGCCGCAGCGTCCAGGCCATTTTATGCCTGGACGCCGCAGTGTCCAGGACCCACCCCACCCAATCATTTTCCCTTTATAAAAAGGGAAAATGAAAATTAGGACTCTCAGTCTCGACTCTCCCTTCCCGAATCTGAAACATACCCTAAACCTAGCGATTTGTGAGAACTGAAGGGAGAAGAGAAAGATATTTTGGCAAAGTTGAAGCATTTGTTGTCAAGACAATGGCGCATTGGAGTGCTTGGAGTGTCGAAGAAGCTGATATTAATCGTGAAGCTGTAGTGGGCCCTTCAGAGATATTATTGGCGAATGAAAACGAGGTATGTGGAATTGGAAATGAAGTTACAATTGTTTTGCATTCTGTATCTGCAAGTCTAAATGAAGAGGATAATGAGGACCTCCGATCATTGTGCCAATCCACTAGTGATGAAGACATTAACATGGCACAGAGTAAGTCTACACGCGAAGCAGAAGCACAATGCAGCTACGTTGGTATGGGCCTTGGCAAAAAATACAGTTCATTGAAGAAAATTAGAGAAGAAATTGTTGATTATGCATTGAAGAATGGGTACGGCATAAAATTCACCCTAGTGATGCTCATCGGTTAAGGGCTATCTGCCAGGAAGGATGCACATGGAGGATGCACGCGTCATAAATAGAACGTGAAATGACGTTTCAAATAAAGAACTACAACAACGTTCACAGTTGCTCCCGAAAGATGGAAAGCCGCCATGCCACTGCCAAATGGGTGGCAATACATTACTTAGACAGATTTAAAAGTCAGGCCAATTGGGACATATCTTCCATATTTGAGACTATCAGGAAGGACGTCAACGTCAACATCACAGCCAGCCTTGCTAGAAGGGCAAGAAATGCGGCCAAGAAAATTACCAAAGGTGATGGCAATGAGCAATACAAGCTCATATGGTCCTATGCTGAGGAGATTCGGAGGTCGAATCCCAGAAGTTCACTGCGTGTTGACCTTGATATGAGTGTATTTAAAAGGATGTACTTGTGCATGGATGCATGCAAGAGGGCAGTGTTGAACTGTGGTAGACCTGTTATTTGTTTAGATGGCTGCCACTTGAAGGGAGCGACTCCGGGCCAACTGCTTACTACTGTCACCATCGACGGGAACGATGGTATGTATCTGATTGTTGTAGCAGTCGTAGAAGCAGAAAATAGGGATTCATGGAGGTAGTTTATAGAATTGTTGCTAGACGATCTAAACACCCCATCTGGCAATGGATGGACAATTATTTCTGATCGACAAAAGGTGTTGTGCATTGCTTTTGAATTATGTGTTTATGTTATGCATGTTTTTTCCAATGTCTGTCTCATATTATGAAAGCTTGCAGGGACTAGTGCCTGCTGTGAGAGAGGTGGCATGGGAAGCAGACCAACGGTTTTGCATCCGACACTTGTATGCCAATTTTCAAAAACAATTTAAAGGCAGGTTGTTGAAGGATGCAATGTGGGCTGCATCAAGAGCCACAACAGTGAGGCAATTTGAGAAAGAGATGGCCAAGTTATTTGTCCTTAACCCGGCAGCCCATGAATATCTACGTGGAATAGAGGTGACTTGCTGGGCCAAACATGCTTTCTCTTCCATCCCAAAGTGCGACATAAGCCTCAACAACATCAGCGAGTCCTTCAATGCCTGCATCCTACCAGCCCGGGAAAAACCAATTCTAAGTATGTTCGAGATCATTTGAAAGGGCATCATGGGTAGGATTGTGAAAAAAAATGAAAAAAATGGCTCGCTCGACCGATCTGTTGTGTCCAATGATTAGCAAACAGCTAGCCAAAGTCCAACTTGCCAGTCGAAATTTGAGTCCCCAATTTGCAGGAGCGGCCCAGTTTGAGGTCAGCAATGGTACCGACATGTACTTTGTCGATTTAGACAGGTGTACTTGTACTTGTAACCTGTGGGAGTTGACCGGCATTCCGTGTGTCCATGCAATCTCATGCATTCACTTCATGAGGAGATCTCCTGAGGAGTTTGTGCATTGGTGCTATCACCAGGAAACATACATGGTGATGTACTCCCACTTTCTCTGCCCTCTCAATGGCCCAATCGAATGGCCTCCTGTGACGAATCTTGATCCAATTAGCCCACCGCCGTATAAAAGGCTTCCAGGCAGGCCCCGTGTACGTAGAATACGGGATGTGGATAAGGCTCCAAGTCGGACAGTGCTTACCAGAAGACATTTAAACGTGCATTGTGGTCGGTGTGGGGGTGTGCGCCACAATGCCCGCATGTCCGAAGGGAGAGGCGAGTCCAGTGCAGGGGCTGGCAGAGGCAATAGAGGGGTGGCTAGAGCCAGAGGAAGAGGCCGCAGAGGAAGGTCGGATGACACATTTATGGGTTTCAGAATCCTCGAGACAGCTCCCGATAGAGTTCATGGGACGCAGGTTAGCGCATTATCCCATTATGCTTTTAATTGATATTTGAACTCTGCTCATTTCCTTTGTAATGTGGTCTGCAGGAGTTTGATGCGAAAGGTTCTCCCACACCAACGTATACAAATGTGGACCTTAACCTGCCGTGATATAACCATTTTTGCTTGCAACAAATGTACATGACAGTCAAATGCCATTGATGTAATTATTTTGTTGAAAATAAAATGAGTTTGATAGACTTGCCAATTTTTTAAAAATTTGAATAGAATGTCCCTTGTTTCTTTACTCCCACATAGTTATTCGCGTACATTCTACACAAACATCCCAAGCAATTCCAGTATCATCCAAACATCTCATTCATCCACTAAATGTAAACTACACCTAACCTGCCAACATATCATTGACAACTTGACATACATTTTAACGTACAAGTACACAAAATCAACTAAACTACACATTCTTCTTCCTGGCCTGTTTCCGACGTAAATCCGTGACCAGAAACGACAAGTGTTTGTCAAAGGCTACTTTCTCAGCTTGGGCGAACAACGGACCCTCATACTGAAAGGTTGGAGGTTCGTGCTGGTGGAATTGTTCCTTAATGTGGCACTCTGGTATCACCCTCATCCCCTCAGGGGTACACCGAAAGACGCCGAACGGCCTGTAATGCAAAGGGAACAAGTGCCGAGCAATTACGTGGAAAGCAAAATTAAGAATTTACACTAGGAAAACTACATACCGTTGTTTGTCAGTGGGAGCTACGATAATGGAGATTGATTCCCGCAACAATGTTTGGTAAGCGAATTACATGTGCAGATCAACGGACGACATAAAACACTCTTGTTTCGGGTGTGACTGCAATGTGAACAACACATTATATGATCTCGGTAAACATTAACACCAACCTGAAGAAACGACATGATTACTTACGTGAATCCATCCAAGTGTGAGTAGATCATGTTGCTGTTGATAATGGAAAACTTCTGTGTCTGCTTCTACCGTCGTATAGCACTGCATATAAGTTTGGATGAGTAGGAAGATAAAATCTTATACACTAACACCCAAAAAAGGCCTCTCACCATATCTGGCGTTCCTTTCTGATCTGGGAATATGAGTTCAGTGACGAGGTATGTATTGTCGGTCAGCTTTCCTGCAAGAATTACGCATGTTTCAAAGTTCTTTCGAGTATTTGCCCGGACATAGTCTTGGAACTTACTCATCAAATCATGAGCCTACAACTAACGGTCAGCGTAACCATGAATGAACACACATATATACCAAAATGAAAGACATACCAGGCGCAAAATTTTAAGGGGCGGCAGCTTGAGAGGCACGGCTGGAGGAGTTTGTAAGCGGCTTCCAACAGGTTCGCTGCAAATTAACAACACGTCAGTACATGAAAGACAAATAAAATAAAAATTGGAATTCACGTTCAACAAAATTAACTTACAATCGGAATGTCGCATCTGGTGCGTCTGAGGAGGATGACGCACTTCCTGAATGGGTTGATCGCCTCTCCCCTTGCTTAAGTGCTGCCACCAACTCACGATGCCACTCCGCTGCTTGCACATGCCACTGTTGTGCTTGCACATGCCACTGTTGTTCTATACCCCACCTCTCTTCTATGAGCTTGGCCGCTTCTTGTATTTGGCCTTGTTGCATTTGTATCTGGTCTGCCATCCCTCGCATTTGGGTCATTGACATATTATGGAGCTCCTCCATCTTTCTCATCCAGTTGAGCGTCTCATCAGCTATCGAACTAAAGTGAGATGACTGAGGAGGAGGCGGTAGTGCATGCGAAGGGACTGAATGCGAAGGCTCTGAGCTGGGTGGATGTGCTGCTCCCTTCTTCCCCTTGCGGAACCATTCACCTTCTGTTTGGGTGATACCCATCCGGTCCAATAATGAATTTTTGTACATGTCATTGACCAACTCTTCAATTCTTGGCTCGTTCTCTGGGATGGGGACCCCAAACTGCTCAACGATCCTCTGGATTAGCCAGTTGTGCGGCAGGGACTTCGCCGAGTTGTTGAGCACCTCTTGCATGTGGCTCACGATTATATATCCAATGCCCACCTTTTTTCCCGTAAACACCTTCTCCAGCATATAGAGATCCATGCTGGTAACAAGGTCGCGATGCCCATTTCGAGGCAAAATGGTGTACGTCATGATCAAGTGGATTAATCCGGCAAAGGCATTCAACTCCTTTCCCTTTGGCTTGCTGTATTCGACAAACTCGAGATCCTGGTGCAACAATCTAAGCACCGCTAACCCACCTCCTTGTTTTACAAATGGTGGCTCCCGAGCCATATGATAATATTCCTCGCTTGGCTCATCCAGTACACATCCAAGCATCATGTTTACATCGTTGGAAGTGAAACTCAACTCCCTTCCAAAAACGTACGTCCGCACCTCTAATGGTTTAGTGGATATTCGCAAATTTGCGTAAAACAATCTTATAACTCTCTCGCAGTAACTGCCCCTCAACTTGCACAACTCAGCTAATCCAACAGCTTCAAGCATACGATCAATTCCCATTTCTGCGAAAGAGTCCAAATCTACTATTTTGGACACAATAATTCTACGATGTTGTATATCTTCTAAATACCATGTTTTGCAATTAGCGTTCTAGAATAATTCTTCTTCAAGGTCGGCGGTTTCTTCAACTTCCGCAGTTTGAACGGGTTCAACGGCCTCCACCGTTGCCTTCCGACGCTTTGACTTCATTTTCTTAGCTCGCGATTCCATGCTAATCATTGAGAGTAATTTGCCAACAGCTTGCAGTAAAATAAAAAATACAATCAAACAAAAAATTGTGAATAATAAAACATCCTAAATCAACAAACCACCAAAAAATAGATAGAGTGCAGTTTCATAAATCAACAAACACAATTTAGCTTTAGCCAATGGTACAAGCAGTTTCATAATTGGAACTAGTGTATCGAGTTTCTTCATACCATTATCCATTAGAATTGCATTTTCTAGCAAACAAACTCAATCTGATATTTTGTTTTTAAGAAAACTAAAAATAACTAACAAACCCAATATGATATTTTGTTTTTAACAAAACTAAAAATAACTAATAAACTCAATTTAACTAACAAACAAAATAACAAGGAAATTACCACAAAAAATAGACGCAGTGCAGGATCTACCACAAAAAACTAAGACTCTATCAAAGGAAGGCGAGAGAAAGGCGAGATCCGAGAGATAGGCCGTTCCGTGGTTGGCGACGCGTGGTCGTCGCCGTTCAGTGGTTGGCGTCGCGTGGTCGTCGCCGTTCGGTGGTCGACCTCGCGTGCTCGTCGTCGCCGTGCGGTAGTCGACCTCGGGTGGTCATCGCCATGCGGTAGTCGGACTCGTGGCCGATTGGGGGAGAGTAGGAGAGCCAATTGGGAGGGAGAGAGAGAGCAGAGGGTCGGGTAGGGGGTAGGAGATGCAAAATAATGAGCCCTAATTTTCATTTTCCCCTTATAAAAAGGAAAATGATTGGGGTGGGATTTTATGCCTGGACGCCAGCATCCAGGCATAAAATTGCCTGGACGCATAAAATGGCGGACCCGTCAGCTGTTTAGCGAACAGCGATGGTCGATTTGTCATTTTACCGTACGTGGGTAGTTAACTTGTTAGAAAATAAACCACAGTGGTTGACTTGTCATTGATCTTAAACCACCATGGTTGATTTGTCATTTTCCCTATAAAAAGTTCTCTAACTTTTATTTCATTGAGTTTTTTATAAGGAATTCTTCGTTATTCATATACTTTTTTCCATTAAGATTTTTTACGTAAATCTCAAAGTCATAATATTTTCTTTGGCCTTGTTTTTTATTTTAACAAATCAGAGCAATGAAATTTTAATGGGACCATGAATGAGTCCATATAGCGAGAGCGTTAAATGGTAAACAACCTAAGTGTTGGGGCTCATTCCTCCGTCTAGAGGTGGCTAACGAGCCGAGCCGAGCCGGCCGAGCCTGAAAAAGTCTGGCTCGTCGAGCCTGCAGAGCTTAACGAGCAAAGCCTAACGAGCCTGCCGAGCCTAACGAGCCGAGCCTTAACGAGCCGAGCGAGCCTAACGAGCCTTAACGAGCTGAGCCTAACGAGCCAAATATACATAAATAATAATATCTTATATAATGTTTCGTAATTGATAAATACTATTGTTGCATACTATTGCATACTATTGTTGCATACTATTGTTTCGTAATTGGTGTGAGGTATCATTTATTATTATAATAATTTATTATAATGTAAAAATACTATAATTAATAATTTAATTGAATAAATATTTTTATTGAATTGAATAAATATTTTTATTACAATTTCAAAATGAAAATGAAAATTACAATTTCAAATATAAATTACAATTTCAAATCACAACTTACAAGATAAAGAAAATATATGAAAATGAAAATTACAATTTCAAATTTAAATAAAAATTTAGTCTTCGACATCCAAATTTTTGAATTCTTCAACTATGTCATCTTCTCGTTGTTGATCTCTCGTCACAGCGTCGTTCCAATCCTTCATGCAAATGAGTGCCTCAACGATTTCTGGTGCAAGTCTTCCTCGTTTATCATCGTACACACGTCCACCTGCACTAAAAGCAGACTCCGATGCTACTGTAGAGACCGGAGGTGTTAGTAGATCACGTGCCATTCTAGAAAGAATAGGAAATGAAATAGAGTTGACTTTCCACCAAGCCAAAATATCAAAATCCTCGGGGCAAGAAATGTTATGGTAGGTGTTAAGATAAATATCGAGTTCATTTCTTTGTGAATTATAAGAATGAACATTGCTATCTATTTGCTTAAATATATCATACATAAAATCTTGTGGATCTCCACCACAAGCACCACTACTAGAACTAGCATGCATATCATATGAAGGAATTGAACGATTATTAGAATATTTAATTTCATAAGAAGAAAATAAATTATCAATTTCATTTCTTAATTGAGCACCATTAATTGAAGAAGAAATACCTAAATTAGAAGAAATTCTATCAAGCATTATACGCACTCCATCTAATTTAAATCTAGGATGCATTATGCATGCAAAACAAAAAATATGAGGTATGTTAAGCCAATATTTTTTAAATTTTTTTCCATTTTTTCAATTAATGCACAAAATTCGTTTATTTGTTTAAATATTTGAAAAGTACCCGTTAATTTTATAAAAATTGGGAGAACAAGATGAGTAGTGGGATAATAAATTCCCGAACATTTATTTGTAGCTTCATAAAATGGTTTTAAAAAATCAAGAAATAAATTAGCAATATCGCAACTATTATGATCAAGAGTAATACATTTTATTTTTTCACTAATATAAACACAAATAACTAACCAATATGGCTTAGCATTTTCTAACATTAAATAAGTCGAATTCCACCTTGTATCTACATCGGTTTTTAATTTTCTTGGTTTAAGTTGAGCAATTTTACAATATTCTTTATATTCTTATTGTCGCGTATTAGATGAAGTAATAAAAGAAATTGCAGATCGAATAGATTCAATATGTAGCGAAATATGTGACATGCCATCTCGAACAACTAAATTTAAAATATGACAAACACATCTCATATGAAAAAGAGTATTATGAGCCATATCTAATTGAAATAACCTTTTAAATTCAAAAATTGCAACATCGTTAGCAGCAGCATTATCTAGCGTAATACTAAAAATTCTATCTCTAATAGCATATTCTTGCAAAATTCCAACAATATATCTATAAATGGTAACGCCACTATGTGGATATTCACAACTACGAAATCCTAATATTCTTTTATTTAATTGCCAAGAGTCATCAATAAAATGAGAAGTTACGACAATATATCCTAAAGCATTAGGTGCACTCCATAAATCAGAAGTAATACAAATAGACATAGACGGAGCATTTGAAAAAAACTCAATTAATTCATTTTTCATATGATTATACATTTTAATAATATCACTTCGCGTCGTACTTCTAGGGACTCCTCTAAAACTAGGATTAATATACTCTTTCATAAAATTTTCAAATAACTCGCTATCAAACATAGATAAAGGTGCTTCAGATTGTGATATATATTTTGCTACTCCTTCTCTCATTTTATTATGTGAATACATAAAATTGCCACTGCCACTAGCATTTATGAGTGTTTGTGTAGGGTCTTTCACTTGCTTGTTAGCGTGACATTTTTCATAATGCCTACCAAGTGTGCTAGTAGAACTACCGGATACGTATGCATAATGTTTAATACAATATTTACATTGTGCTCTACTTTCTATTTTTCCACCAATTTTAATATCTTTTATTTCAAAATTATTCCATACCTCCGATGTTTTACTTCTTTTTTTTCTAGGTGACGATGTGGATGCATGTGCCGATGATTGATCAATTGCAATTGTGAGATTATCTTCCCTAATTTCTTCAATATCATCGTTAGTGTCATTAAAAGTGTCAATCAAAAAATCACGAGGATCCATAATTAAAAAAATTGACTACTACGAAACAATTAATAAATAAAATGATACCGCACACCAATTACGCAACAATAGTATGCAATTGTTGTGAATTGTGATCACCTCCTCCCCGAATACGAGTCCTACAAAAATTGCAAAAAAAAAAATTAGTTGTTTTGTAATACACATTAAATTAAAAAAATTAAAATTATAAAAATAAAATATACCTTTGAAATTGGGAGAATGATAGAGAGATTAAGCAATTGAGAAGGAGATATTGAGAGAAAAAGAGAAAAATTTGTGAAAAGATTGAGAGAATGTGAGAAAGTTGGGATGAAAAATTTGAGAGATAATGAGGAGTATATATAGAAAAAAATTTTCCAACCGTTAGCATTTGGCAGCCAAGTTGGCTGGACCAGTGAGCGGTGCTCACTGAGCACTGAGCCCTCAGGGAGGGAGCTTCAGTGAGCTCCAGGCAACGGTCTAGAGACCGTTGCCATCGCCCCTCGCCAACGGTCTTGAGACCGTTGCAAGAAACAGTCTGAAGACCGTTGCTTCTCTGTGAGAAGTTCTCACAAAGAAGCAACGTTGCTTCTTTGTGAGAAATCTCACAGAGAAGCGGCGAAGGCTTCTCTGCGTCGGGACAGAGTCGGCGAGCTCTGTCTTGTCGGCGATCGCCATTGACGCAGTCCTCGTCGTCGCGACTCTGTCCTCGTCGTCGCGAGCCCGGTCCTTCACGCGAGCTCTGTCCCTGTCGTCGCGAGCTCTGTCCCCGTTGTCGCGAGCTCCGTCCCCGTCGTCGCGACTCGTCAGCTCAGGCCAGAGGTGTCCCCGTCGTCGTGGTGACTGGTAAGCTCGGGTTCACTGAAGATCTGGCGGGCTGGCTCGCCTGCTGGCTAGCCGGGCCAGCCCGCCAGGCTCGCGAGCCAGCCCGCCAGGCAAGCTCGCCGAGCTCGCGAGCCCGGGTGCTCAGGCTCGGCTCGGCCCGTCTACCGGGCCCGAGCTGAGCCCGCTCGGTACTGTAGCGATCCGAGCCGAGCTCGGATCCCTACAGTACCGAGTCGAGTGGGCGGGCTGGCGACACCTCTACCTCCGTCACCACCACAAATCTTCGTAACATAACATATGTCAGCACTACGAACTTTTAACCACCATGAAAGTTGGGTCACCGATGACACAATATGAATGTTTCTTTTCGGGGTTCACCTCCCCAAGAAAAGCTCTAGAAAAGGTGACAATGGCGGAGTAGAAAAAGTTGGGAAATTGATAGAAAAATGAGGGAGGAAAGCGGTTGGTAGTGTAGTGAGTGGTCTATTTGAAGAGGGTAGTCCTTGTACAAAGGGAACAAGAGGTATCAGCATAGATCACGTGTATTGTGGCAGAGACAGACCCAAGATAAGAAAATAAGATTGGTGTCTATGATGAGTCCTTTTTTTCTCCATAGGATTGCTCTCTTCACATGGTATTTTCTCCGTTCTATTCCTTTTGTTTCAATCTACATTCCCCCTTTTCTGATTGACTGATGCTTTCTAGTTTGTCTCGAATATAGAGAGACAGTACTGCGTCTGAGGTTGGAAAAACTCAACAGCAAAATAACAAATGATATCAAATATTTTAAACTAATCTCGGTGAGAGAAGATAGAGGAGTAGAGAGAGAGAGAGTTAGAGAGACAAATATATTCGGTATTCTCTCTTTAAGATGTTAGGGTTTGGGAAGTGTGTTTTGGATGGAATCGTACCTAAAAGAATGAAAAGTTAAATGAAAGCAGACTAGCTTATTCTCTAATCTCTGCCAAAATGAATGAACATGCACATAAACGTACAAACTATTCTCAACAGCAAACTATTTTGCATCTCCACACATTAAACAAATGATAGCTAAAGATAGATATATGCTCAAAGAGAGAGAGAGAGAGAGAGAGAGAGATTGGTAAATGAGAGGGAAGAGATAATCTTTCAATATTGGGTAGGAAAGCGACTACTCGTTCGTCTCATCGATCCACATAAAATATTTTGGCTGCTATGGCTGATTCGAGGAGAGTAGCCCTATCTTCAGTTTTCTCTGCCTAAATAGCCAAATAATATAATAAAGACGGGAATGAAAACCAATGCTGTTCATGATCTCATTCAATCATACGTTCAAAAAGTATATAGATCTACAACAGATGATACAGAAAATGCATTAAAATGATTTCTTCATAATACTGTCTTGAGTCAGAAAAATAAATTTATTGTAATAAAATATCACAGCTCGTGATTGTGAGTGAGAGAGCCGAAGCATAACTGCGTTCAATCCACTAACTTTATCATTACAAGACAAATCTCAACTCTCAGATTCAGACAATCCCATGGCCGGCTACTTCACATGCCACCGAGATCCAACAAAAAAGAAAAAACCCTACATTCCCTTTTATATTCCTTTCTGCATATAATATCACATTCCTGTTATGTTTGTTCTAATTTTGATCTCTCTTTCTCTGCGTGCGTTTGTTTGGCGCGTGAATTTATGTTAAAGAAAGCACAGAGGAAGGACATGGATTATGAATGATTTAGAGCTTTTTCGTATCCATGAAAAGGTGATTCAGAGTCTCTGATTCTATAGGAAAAGCCTGAATCTTTCTAAGGAGATGTCTTTTTTTCTGGAATTTGACTTCGACTACGTTTTTTTGGGGATGAGTGTTTGGCTCTGAGCGGTCCTTTTTTCTCTCATGAGAAGTTGAGCAAATCCTCGAGGAAAAAGATTAGAGGTAATATTTTTCTGGTTTTATTAGAAGAGAATTCTTCCAAAGTCAGTTTGTTGTGGTAAAATTTATCTGCAGTCTGTTCTTTTTCTCTGCTCCCTTGTGTACCCACCTCTGGTCTGGTCTTTTTCCTTCTTTCTGATTTCTGAATTCCCACTTTTTCATTGCTCTCCGTCTAAGTTTTAAGTCTCTCTCTCTCTTTCTCTCTCTCTCACTCAAAAGTCTCAATGATGCAATTCTCTGAAACCCCACCGCCACCGTTGCACCAAATCAGCCCACCACCAAATTCCGCCATGAGAAAAAACCAAATTCAAAGAGCTCGGCCATGGCCGGGATTTCCCACATCCAAGGCATTGGGAAACTTCGGGGACACCAACTGCATGGAAGAATTGCTAGTCCACTGCGCCAACGCCATTGAAAGCAACGATGCCACTCTCGCCCAACAGATCCTTTGGGTCCTAAACAACATAGCCCCTCCCGACGGCGACTCAAATCAGAGGCTCACTTCCGGCTTCCTCCGAGCTCTCATTTTGCGCGCAGCCAATAGCGGAAGCTGCAAAATGCTTGCAGCTATGGTGAACGCTCGCGACAATCTGGCTATCGACACCCACAAATTCTCTGTCATTGAGCTCGCTAGCTTTGTAGACCTGACACCTTGGTATAGATTCGGCTTCACTGCAGCCAATGCAGCTATTATAGACGCCGTTGAAGGGTTCTCTTGCATCCATATTGTGCATTTAAGCTCAACTCATTGCATGCAAATCCCGACGCTTATCGACGCCATTGCTAGTCGTTACGAGGTTCCGCCATTGATAAAGCTCACAGTTGTTTCAGGTGCGACAGAAGATATACCCCCTGTACTTGACCTTTCTTTCGACGAATTGGGTTCAAAGCTGGTGAATTTCGCAAGGTATAGAAACGTAGCGATGGAATTTAGAGTGGTTCCTTCCAATTACACTGATGGATTTGCTAACTTGATCGAACAACTTCGATTGCAAAATTTAGTTTACTCAGAAAGTGGCGAGGCTTTAGTTATAAATTGTCACATGATGCTCCATCATATTCCAGAACAAACCCTTTCTCCAAATCAAAACATAAATCCAAATGCATTATCTTTTGAATCTTCCTCCTCGCTTCGGACAATGTTTTTGAAAGCCATTCGAAGCCTAGAGCCTACGATTGTAGTCTTAATTGATGAAGATGCCGATTTGACATCAAATAACTTAGTGAGCAGATTAAAAGCAGCCTTCAACTACTTATGGATTCCTTATGATACAGTAGATACGTTTCTTCCAAAAGGAAGCAAGCAAAGGCAGTGGTACGAAGCTGATGTTTGCTGGAAGATTGAGAATGTGATAGCCCAAGAGGGTCTTAAGAGAGTTGAGCGACTAGAACCGAAGAGCCGGTGGGTTCAGCGAATGATAAATGCAAATTTTCGAGGGGTTTCGTTTGGTGAAGATGGTGTTGCAGAGGTGAAGTTGATGCTTGATGGGCATTCAGCTGGGTGGGGATTGAAGAAGGAAGACGATGATCTTGTGCTCACATGGAAAGGGCATAATGTTGTTTTTGCAACTGCTTGGGTGCCTGCTTAAAGCTTAGGGATGACGCCATTTTTATTTTGTTCGTTTTTCCTTCTTAGTTTTCGTTGTCATAAGTAAATTCATCTCCCTCTCCATCTTTTCTTTAGCACTGTAGATGAAAAGGTAACCTGAGAAGGGTTTGGTTTTTGTTCAGTAGTTTAGTTCATTTTCTATGATGAAAACCACCCTGATTAATAAAGTGAACAATCTCCCTCCCTCCCCCTTCACCCCCCTCACACATTGAAAAACTCAAATTGGTAATATTCACCGACATGGCCCTATGATATCGCGATGTCTACTTGTAGCGCGTTAACACATCGGCAGACACTTTGTAGTTGTTTAACAAATAGAACTCAAATACTCGATCTCATCAAACCACAGCACACACACGGGACTAGTAACTATTGTTAGCTTAATAATAATTAAGCTTAATTATTTTGATGGTACGTGATTTAATTATCTCTAAGTTATTTATAAATGAAAAATATAATTCTTAATAAATATATTATTGATCTTCATTGAAAATATCCTCGAAAAATGGTATTTAAGTGTGCTAAAATATTTGTTGAAATTCTTGTAGTTAATGTTTAAATTCTTGGGCTCACAAGCTTTAATTTGAGAAAATCAAAGTGGCGGTCGATCGCGGCATAATGTCGGTCCACCAAGAAGATTACAAAGAGCTTGAGTTTTTCTGAAGTGCAGAAAGTAGTCGACCAACAGAAGTTGTGGTCAACCGTAACAATTACAAAGAGAGTGTGAAATTTTGAAGAACACAAAGCGGTTGACCAAGGTAGATAGTGGTTGGCTAGGAAAATGCCAGAGAGCTCTAGAATTTCTGAAGTGTAGAATGCGGTCAACCAGGAATAGTCACGATTGGCAGGACAAATTATAAAGAGCAAGCATTGTTTCGAAGTGAAGAACACGGTTGACCCGCAAAATGACAGAGAGGAATGTTTTTCTTCATCATGTTGAAGCAGTCTACCAGAGAAAACATAGGTCGATTGGTGTGGTAGACCAGAACATAACTTGGTCGACCGAATGCTCATAGAAAATTCCTAGCGGTCATGAAGCAGTCGACCGATGTGGTTGGATGGTTGACCACAACACAGTTCTATGAAGAAATCTATAAATAGAAGAGAAGTCCGTGGGAAGTTTACTGAACAAGCTATCTACAACGAAGTACTGCGAAATTATCTAGAGTATTTTGAGTCTTTACTTGCAAGCATAGGAACCTAATCTCTCATTTTATTCACTTGTGTTGTCTTTAGTGAGAGTAGGGTGTTTTTGTCTTAAACATTTCAAAAACCCACCATTTGTGCCTTGTGATCAATTTGTGTGTGATTGAGAAGCCTTTGTAAGGTTGGATTGACACCTAGAAGTTTAATCGACTGTAACCGAGAAGGTTGAAGTGAAAAGATCTTCAAGGAGGAGCCTTGAAGTGCAGACATAGACAAGACAAGGTTGGCTGAACGTGTTAACAAATTGTTTGCATCTCTCTCTTACTCTTTTACTTAATTTTCTTGTTTCTACATGCATATTAGCTTATGCAAAAATGAAAGCCCTAGATGAAATTATAAGCCAAAAAGGTCGACCTTAGGAGTCAGTGGTCGAGCTCCGCAACACACTGTGAGAATGGCAGTCGAACTAGCGGTTGACAGTTGAGCTCAGAAACAATTTGTGGAACTGGCAGTCGATCTCGTGGTCGATCTTTGTCTTGGAAAAACTACGATGGTTGAGTAAAAGCAGCAGGTGGTCGATCTTTCTGAAGGGAAATTTGATGATTGTTGATGGCAGTTTAAACGACGGTCTATCAAGGTGGGCAATTTGATCGACTGGTTAGCCTGGGGAAAAATTACTCCATTACAATTTTTTTATTCCTCCAAAGAACTCCTCCTTGATGAATCAAAAAAGGAATTCTCACCAACAAGAAAAGCGAGTTTGATTGCAATCTTCGAACTTGTTCACCAATCGAAATTGACTAGAAGATTTGCAATAATCTAAAAATCAAGTAATTCTCACAATACTTGATTTTAGTTTTTTTATCCAAGGATTTCAACAATGCAAGAAAGAGAAAAAATAGCCAAAACTAAAATGGATTTTTATTGATAAAAAACTGAAAACTTCTAAAGAGTTTGGTTGGGTATAAATAATCCACCATGAAAACAATTCTACTAGTAATAGGATTGACTTATAGTTATCTCTAACCAAACCTTATCTATCTATTTGAAATTTAAAATTACTTGAATTTAAACTGTCTAGCGAAACTTTAAAATAACTTGAATTTAAACTGTTTACGAAAACTTTACAATAACTTGAATAAAAGCTAAGTAAAGATTTGAATGAATTTGAATTAATTCTAATTTGAATGAATTCAAATTCGTGGCCCTTCATTCTCATTGGTGGATCCCTCATCAATATGCCAATTGAGCACATGTGTTGGCATCACTTCATTTACTTCTTTAGTCGTACCTTCATCATGCATCATAGGTTGGACTTCAAATTGAATCGGGCTTCTAATTTGGGTAGATGAAATCAGGCCTCTTAAATAGAAATGTAGTCCACTATTCGGCAGCCCTTTGGTACAGTATACAAAGTTCAAATTTAACAAAAAGGTCCATTATGGAAACCTTGGGTTGTCCGCTTCAATTGTTATGAAGAAACATTTTTTATATAAGCTCTTTAAGGTCGTCAAAGAGAATTTGACCTCAAATCTAGAAACTTTCCACCATAGTCTTTATCATAAATCCTTCCTTTTTAAATATTGACACCAAGATCAAGAATAGATATTTGGATCATCAATAATCATCTAGTCTTGCCACTAGGTATGCCAAAGTTGCAATTCACAAAATTTTCATCATAATTAAAAAAACCAACATCAGCCATATGATTAAAATTGGCAGTCCAAAGCCCCAAATCAATATCAATATCATGAAGTCCCTTAGTCAATTCAATTCTAGGAATCCAAGAAAATATTGTAGTGATTAGCATGTACCTCTTTGGTATAGCATCAGTTGTTTTGCTTGTGCTCAACTCTGATTTCATTAATAAAAGAGTACTTTTTTCTTCAATTCAAGATCTTTAGCAATTTGATCCGGACATAGAAGAACCAATTTAATCAATCTCCCATCATGTCAAAAGGAGTAGAGGTTGGTAAAGCCATCATGCATGGCCTTTTGTTGAATTGCCAAGGGCGCCCAAGTAACACGTGGCATGCATTCATTGGTACCACATCGCAAAGCACTTCATCTTTGTATTCATCCATAGAGAATGGAATCTTAGTTTGCTTTGCTACCTTGATGTCTTCATGGTCATTGAACCACTTCAATCGGTATGGTGTGGGATGTTTAGTAGTCTTCAACTTTAGTTTCTCTACAAGATCCATGAAAGCCACATTTGTACAACTTCCACCATCAATGATTAAGGAGCATGTCTTTTCCTTGATTAGGCAATGGCTAAGAAAAATATTCTCCCTTTGGCATGCTTCATCATTATCGTGATGTGTGGAGAGGTTTCTACAGACCACCATTAATAAAGGCCCCTCTTATGCATATACCATGGACTCTTCTTCCTCCTTTGTTGTTATTACCTCTTCTTCTTCACTCTCTACCTCATTGACTTCTCCTTGGATGATCATAACCCGCCAATTTGGGCATTGAGAAGAGATATGCCACATACCTAGGCACTTAAAATATTTAATGTCCCTTGCTCTTAATTAAGAAACAACCTCTTTTGAAACCTTTTCTTCCATAATTTTGTTGGCCAAAATTTTGGACGGGACATTCTTAAGATCAGACCTCGGTTGTGGATTTGTTGATTGACTTTGATCAACAAAAGGACAAGAAGGAATAAATTCTTTTCTTTTGCGTTGTCTTTCCACCTTGAGTGCTAATTGTATAACTTCATCCATATTGCAAAAAAAAATTGTAGCTCTACCACATTGCCGATATCAACATTCAAACATTTGATGAATCGAGCAATTGTTTGCTCTTTCGGTTCTTCAAGGCAACTCATTATCTTTAGCGTTTCAAATTCAGTGGTGTATTCTTCAACCGATAAAGTTCCTTGCTTTAGCCTTTGAATTTGTAGAAAGAGCTCTTGCTTATAGTGCTTGGGTATAAATCGATGCCTCATCAAACGTTTCATGGCCTCCTATGTTTGAATGTTTTGTTCTCCAACTCGAATCCTTTTTGCTTTGAGGTTGGCATACCCCGATAACTTTAAGGTTGCAAGTTGAACTTTTGCTATCTCCGAGTAATTGTGGCAAGCAAATACCTTTTCCACCTTTTCTTCCCAATCTAAGAACTCATCCGCATTGCATGTACCTTTGAAAGGAGGGATGGAAAGTTTCACATGTCTTAGTTCCTCGAAGTAGTCATTGAAATTTTATGGGCTATGTGGCTCGTCTAAATCGGATGAATAATCATGCTCCTTTGCGTAGTTCCTTTACTCAAATCGTCCATGATGCGCGAACGGAAAAGGTTTAGATCTAACCTGTAAATATGATGACAATGAATGAGGATCAATAGTCAGCGGATGTCTTTTCCTTATTTGAATTAGTAAAGTCTTCTCTCAGCTAATTGAGTTCTTCATGCGTTCCTTTCCTTCAACGAACAAGTAAACTCGTGATATTACTCATACGAGGGTTCTTTAGATGTATTTCACTAAAGGGTTTATAAAAAAGGAATCTCTCCGATTTCAAGAATCAAGCAAAAGCTTTTGTATTCAATTCTCTATATTCCATTAAACATAACACTAGGTGGCTTTTTATAGCCTTTTACAGAGCATAAATTAGGAAATGATAAAATATGAAACAATAACCTTAAATCTGCTCATAGAACAAGTTGTCCGATTTTCTACTTAATAGAAGCTAAGATAATTAACTAAAGATTATTTAATTAATATTTTCCTTTCTTCTTCCCCAATTCTAGATGTATTTTGGCAGCTCTTCCTTGTTGAAATCGTCCACTTGGATGGTTTCCATATCTTGAGTTTCTTGGTCTCGAAGTTTGAAAACTTGGATTTTCCTTAAACTTTGCTCTCTGTTCTTTGGGTTTTTGCCATAGCAAAAGGACTTCGAATTTAACGATCCAATATGTTCTAGAAATCTTAGAAAATTAGCTATAATCTTTATGAAGAACTCTTCTTGAATTAACATTGCCTCGAATGCCAAAATAGTCAAATACTCCTTGGAGGTCAAAGAAAGAAAAGTTTGGAAAATCTTTCCATTTCTCTTTCCATTGCTCTTGAACTTCCACCTATGTTTAATCTTGAATAACATCACGATATTCTTTGAGGCTTGATCAATAATAGAATGGTTCCATTTTGCATCATCCTCCTGGGGTTGATAAGGATTCGACCTCGAATCATGTCTTGTGTCACCATATTCTCTATTACCATAAAAGGAAGAATCATCGTGGGCTATCTTCTTTGCAATATCTTCAACACCTTCATGATTATAATAAGGGCACGAACTTCCTTTGTAGTAGGCTGATGTCATGAATATCTTTCCATGTTAAAAAATATCTCAGATATAAGATTCTCCTTTCTTGTCTTCGAATTATTATTAATGTAGGCCACAATAAGGATTGTCATAAAAATTATCTTGAGAACTCCTTTAAGAATATGTGGTCATAGAATGATCTCTTCATAATATTCCTTAATTAAATAAGAAGATATAACGTGGGCCTTGGAATTTGCCTTGGTTATAAGATCTCCATAAATAAAATAAGGAAATAATTCTTGTATGATGTGGTAGGTCAATAATATCAAGATTTGCACCAACCACTTTCCATATTTAAATAACATCTTCAAATTTTTGTGAATACCCTTTTATAATTCCATACTTTCTATAAAAATAGTTATGAGAATACCTTTGAGCATGTGGCCAAAGAACAATGTCTTCATAAAATATGGAATTGTCTTTTCCTTGATTTGACTTATTAGGAATCCAACAAACACTTTCATTATGCGTGATTTTCGACTTCCATGAGTTGTCTTGCCATTTTTGGAAACACAATTTTGAATTGAAGCATTGGCCACTAACTTCCTTTTTCCCTTTTTGTAATTGATTATATAAGGAAAATAATCCAACAATTTATTCTTGAACAATGATGTACAAATAGGTAAGTAGTTTTTGAAATAATAAAACCACTTAATTTCAATATTATCCTTGTTGCCATAAATGTCTTGCCTTATAATCAACTTAATATCTTCATACAATATAAAGGTTATCCACAAGATGCAATAAGTTTCCATAATCCAAAAATAGTAATTATTTTCTACTAAATCAATTTCTTCTATATCATAACCATATATTACTATCTTCCACCCAACTCTAAAAATCCAAGCAATTAAGTTGTCCAATGGCGCATACCTCTTTGTTGTAAACATAGTGATTTCGGCTCGGTTTTTCATTAACACATCTTGATCTTTTGTAACTTGCCTTGATTGTAGTGGGATTAACTTGCCTATTCTTCCACTGCCTTTGAATGCATAATAATTAGAAAAACCAGAATATTTATCATGTGTGTGCCCCGGTAATTCCAAACAAGGATCACGTGTATTTGCTATACCACAAATTGCTATATTAATAAAACTCCCATGAGAAAAATTAACCAAAGTTGGTGTTACCTTAATTTCATATTTGGCTCTCAACCAACTTAAACTTTCCTTAAAATTCATGGAAGACAATTTGTCGTCACACTTTCCACCTTTGATTAAAGAACATAGCCTTTGTGTATTTACACTTCGGTCATGAACATCTTGGCCCTTGTTAATGTGCCACCAAAATTTGTACAGGATGTCATGCATTAATAATTCTAAGCAATTTCCTTTAACCTAAACCAAAGAATCCATGTAAGCGCAAATCTCATCCTTAATTAATAAACAACAAACCTCGTTTGTGTTGGAACATGGAACATGAAAAGATTGCTCTTTTTGTGTTGTTGCCAAATAATCAACTTAGTCGTTTATCATTTTGGGTACTTGCTCTTCTTGATATTCTTCCTCAACTTGTTCTTGTGCTCGTAAATTAGAGAAGTGTTCTATTCTTGTTTCCTTGCCAACATATCTCTCAGTTTGTCAAGTGTTTGAAGCATTTGCTCGATAATATATTGTTGCTTCTGGGAAAATCTTGGGATTGGTAGTGAAGATGGAGCAAATTCTTGCCTCATTTAGTGCCACGTAGTGATATCTTCTTTCCATTGCATCCTCCAGCGGTATAACAAAATGTTCCACCATATTGAAGCTTTGCATATAAACCGTGAAGAAATAATTCTAACCAAGGTTGTTTCTGAAAGTGATGAACTTTGAATGATTTCTTCTACTTGTGTGTCCTAGTCCAAGTAATCTTCCTCATATGTTGATTTGCTAAAAGTAGGAAGGTTTGCTTGTAGTTTATCCTCATCCAAAATAGAGTTCCATGAGTAGTTTTATCTCCCCATCATTGTGTAAAAAAATATCATGAATTAGTTGGACATTTTAGCTCTGATACCAAATGATGCGCGAACGGAAGGGATTTAGATCTAACCTATAACTATGATGACAATGAATGAGGATCAATAGTCAGCGGACGTCTTTTCCTTATTTGAATTAGGAAAGTCTTCTCTCAGCTAATTGAGTTCTTCATGCGTTCCTTTCCTTCAATGTACAAGTAAACTCGTGATATTACTCACACGAGAGTTCTTTGGATGTAACTCACCAAAGGGTTTATGAAAAAGGAATCTCTTTGATTTCAAGAATCAAGCAAAAGCTTTTGTATTCAATTCTCTATATTCCATTAAACATAACAATAGGTGGCTTTATATAGCCTTTTACAAAGCATAAATTAGGAAACGTTAAAATAGGATACAATAATCTTAAATCGGCTCATATAAAAAGTTATCTGATTTTCTACTTAATAGAAACTAAGATAATTAACTAAAGATTATTTAATTAATATGTTCCTTTCTTCTTCCGCAATTCTAGATGTATTTTGGCAACTCTTCCTTGTTGAAATTGTCCACTTGAATGGTTTCCATATCTTGAGTTTCTTGGTCTCCAACTTTGGAAACATGGATTTTCCTTAAACTTTGCTCTCTGTTCTTTGGGCTTTTGCCATAGCAAAAGGAATCCGAATTTAACGATCCAATATGTTCTAGAAAGCTTAGGAAGTTAGCTATAATCGTGATTGAGAACTCTTCTGAATTAATGTTGTCTTGAATGCCAAAATTGTCAAATACGCTTCAGAGGTCAAAGAAAGACAGTTTTCGAAAGTCTTTCCATCTCTCTTTCCATTGCTCTTGAACTTCCACCTATGTTTAACCTTGAATAACGTCACGATATTCTTTGAGGCTTGATCAATAATAGAATCAGTGGCCCTCTAAAAGCCCCATGCTCCCTTGCTCGAGGGTTTTGCAGTGCTTGGTTGTCATGAGGCATCATAAGGCGCATTTGTTGACCATGTCCTTGAGTTGATCTTAAAAGGAAGTCTAGGACTCCCTTATTGGGGGTTGCATGGGTGGTGCATTTTGGGGAATGTTTCCCTCTTGATGTTGTGAAGCATTGGCAACACTTCTTGTCATCATGGTTGAAATAATTGAATGATTGCCTCTGATAGCAAATGATGCAAAAATGGAAGCCTTGGATGAAATTATAAGCCATAAAGGTCAACCTTAGGAGTCAGCGGTTGAACTCGGCAACACGCTGTGAGAATGGGGTCGAACTAGCGATCGGCGGTCGAGCTGGCAGCAATCTATAGAATTGGTGGTCAATCTTTGTCTTGGAAAAACTGCGACGGTCAAGTAAAAGTAGTAGGCAATCGATCTCCCTGAAAGGAAATTTGATGATTGTTAATGACAACTGAAATGGCAATCGATCAAGTGGGCAATTTGATCGACTGGTTGGCTTGGGGAAAAATTGTTCCTTTACAATTTTTCTATTCCTCCAAAGAACTCCTCCTTGATGAATCAAAAAGGGAATTCTCACCAACAAGAAAAGTCAGTTTGATTGCAATCTTCGAACTTGTTCTCCAATCAAAATTGGCTAGAAGATTTGCAAGAATCTAAAATTCAAGCAATTCTCACAACACTTGATTTTAGTTTTTCAATCCAATGATTTCAACAATCCAAGAAAGAGAAGAAATAGCCAAAACGAAAAAGGATTTTTATTGATAAAAAACTGAAAACTTCTGAAGAGTTTGGTGTGGTATAAATAGTCTACCATGAAAATAATTCTACTAGTAATAGGATTGACTTATAGTTATCCCTAACCAACCTTTATCTATCTACTTGAAATTTAAAATTATTTGAATTTAAACTATCTAGCAAAACTTTAAAATTACTTGAATTTGAACTATCTATGAAAACTTTAAAATAACTTGAATGAAAAGTAAGTAAATATTTGAATGAATTTGAATTTCATTCTAATTTGAATGCATTCAAATTAGTGACCATTTTTTCTCATTAGTGGATCCCTCATCAATATTTCAATTAAGCACATGTATTGGCATCACTTGATCCACTTCTTTAGTCATGCCTTCATCTTGAATCATAGGTTTGACTTCAAATTGAATCGGGCTTCTAATTTGGGAAGATGAAATCGGGCCTCTTAAATAGAAATGTTGTAATGACCCGGATTTCTTAACCGTTTTTAAGTACATTATTGATTACCAAAGTAACAAGTTTCAGAGTCAAATCTTTATTTTTAAGAGGCAAATCTTTTAAAAAATAAGGGTTATCAAAGTGCCAAAACCCGATCATTATCAAAAGCTCATTTTACCGTTAAATAGTGAAGAATTATTCCTTACATTTTGCGGAAGGGATATAAAAATTTGTTGGTAAAAATTGTGGAAGCATAATTATACAAGAAATTTCACATATGGAAAATGGGAAACTATGATGAATAGTTTAGCGGAAAAACGACATTGAAAACATTAATTTAAAAATCCAAGGTTTTGA
The DNA here is from genome assembly GCA_022433065.1 of Begonia loranthoides. Lineage (NCBI taxonomy): Eukaryota > Viridiplantae > Streptophyta > Magnoliopsida > Cucurbitales > Begoniaceae > Begonia > Begonia loranthoides. Next base: position 10,874,975 of record CM039483.1, read on the forward strand.
GTTTCCAAAAAAGACCTACATAATATTCCGAATAATATTTAAGTAAGGGTAGTAAAGGAAAAATTAACGTTCGTAAAAAGAAAACAATTCGACGTTAGCCCTTACAACTTTTTTTTTCTTCATTACTTAGTGTCATACTACTACTCCGCTGCCGTCTCTATCGGATCAACCACAGGCTCCACCGGAATGGCCTCCTCTACAACTCCTGACATGATCACCCTGTTACCTACACCACAAGTAAGGACGTGAGCTTTTCGCCCGTAAGGAAATGGGGGAAAAGAAATGCATATGTCTCTCTTTAGTTTCTTTCGGAATGGGGCCACCCAAACCAATTATTTCATTACGTTTCGTTCTTTGATTCATTCTTTACTCGTACTTCGAGCTGGAGATTGGAAGACCCGTATAGGATGGTATAGTGGGTAAGACCTAACCTCCTATGGGCAACTAGGTCCCGTTCCTGATAAGGTAGGGGCATTTTGTAATTGTCACGCTAGGACCGCTACCCATCCGCCTCCCAACTCCTTTATTCCCTTCCTTCGTATTTTCTTATCGTTTTACTTTCCTTACCACACATGTAAGTACCACACCCGAGGGGGTACTCCCTACTTTGTTTCTATTATATGAATGTATGAGGACACTCCTATCTAACATACATGGATACCATATAACAAATACTACAAGGAATAAAATAGCATAACATAACACATAAGGAAATTAAGTGTATTTGCGCAGAATGCTATGATAACATCCAAATGGGTAAGTTAAAATTTGCTAAGCATGATCATCCAACACACAAAATTTAACTATGCTTAAAAACGATAGAAATCTAAAGCATGCTTCAACATCGATCTCAATAAATAGGCTAATAGTCTTCAAGCTATTAAACGAATTCATGCTATTAAATGAAATCATGCTATTAAATGAAATTGTGCCATTAAGCAAAATCATGCTATTAAATGGAATCATGCTATTGAATAAAACGAATGAAATCATACTATTAATGGAGTTATACTATTAAACAAAAATTGAGCAGCGTACCATTATCGATTCTAGCAACGAAATGGAATAGCGAAAGCATGCTTCTTAAAGAGGAAGTAAACAGCAGTAACAATCTCAAAGAAAAAACGGCGAAACGTACTTCCAAATTCAAGATAAACAACAATATTTCTAATGGCGAGGTGGAGTAATGGGCATGCTTCTAGAGCGGTAATACGATGGTGAATATCATGGAACAAAGTAGCGAACATATGCTTTTAATTAATAGAACGGAACAACAATAAATAAATACCATCGGCTTTTATTCGATCACACCAAAAAGGACTAATCATCTAAGAACAGCCGTACATCGCAACATCTAGCATGTTTTTAAATCGACTATAACAGCAGGAATCAACCACAATTCATGCCTTTAATCTACCACTAGCAGCGGTCAAATATTGAAACAAAATAGTGAAAATCAATAATAAAAATTTGGAGCATGCCTTTTTGATGACAATATATCGCAACAAAGCAAACTAAACATATCCCCCAAAGGACGACTATAATAACAAAAGTAAGCGAAACAAACTACAAGTCATGCTTCTCAATGGCAAATCATAACAGCAGTGTAATATGAACGAGTTAAAACTATAGATCATGCTTTTCAATAGCGAACATACAGTAAACGTAACATATTAACATGCTAAATCTTTCGCCGCAACACCACAACACTATTGAGCTAGTTAATACAATAAAACGAGTCTACTTATATCTTAACAGCGGGTATGAAATATGATGGCCATGACAAAACGAGAAAGCATGTTTTACAAACTTGGCAGAATTACTAAATGTGGCAGAAAATGAACGTAGTAGTTGTATCAACAACGGAGGCATTATAACAAATATACTTACAATGAATAAATTCTAGAGTTAAGCAAGAATAAGGTGCAATAGCAAGTTATCAACATAACACTTAGTAAAAATGAATGAAATCCATATTGGCAGGAAATAGAGTGTAACCACAACCAAGGCAGGAAAGGCAACGTATAGGTCCACATCATTCATAGAGAACTTTTTGCCTCTTTCATAGATTAAGCATTCTTCAGACTTAATATTTCATAACTTATGAATCACACAATACAGTAGGGCCAATGAACTAATAATGAGATATTCAGAGAGCAACTGCAAGCAAAAACATCTACAAAACATGGAGAAATCCATTGGAGATAACAGTAGAAAGAAAACAATGGGGATGAGTCAATGAATATTCATAGAACTACTAAAAATCAAACCACTACGCACACAGACATCTACTGGGGTGTAGGGCTTCCTCAAGCCAAGATAATCCATTCCTTACCCTTGAAGACTCTCCTTCCTCGTACAGCAGTTCCTCAACTCTTCAGCTCCACACCCTCCACGCAGCGAGCACACCAGCAACAAGGAACCCAGTGAGGGGAAGGAAAAATGCGGGAAGGGAAGCTCAGCTGGAACTAAGTAGAGGGCTTGGGGACCATCCGTATGTGAGGCAAGGGAGGAGCAGGGAGCAAATCCTCTACTGCCATCTCTTGCGATTTTGTGTCGAGAGGATGTGTTTCTATTTGTTGAGTGTCATTTTTGTACTAATTTTAAATCAGTACTTTCGTTGTACAGTGAGGATTTGGATGAGAGGATGCATCCGAATTCTACTCGTACCATCCGAATTCGAAATTCGAAGGCAAAAATGACGTTCGAGATATCGTCCGCGTCGTCCAAATTCGGACAGATTCAAACGTACAACGTCTGCTTCGTTTGAGATGTCGTCTGCATCATCCGAATTCGTCCAGAATTAGGACAGATTCAAACGCACAACGTCCACCTCGTCCAAAATCGTTCGGAGTCGTCCGAAAAGACCAAAATCCCCTTTCCTTCACATTTTCAACTAGATTTTCATCCGAATTAATTTCTACGAAGTCACAAGTCACCACTTAACGTACATAAAGATGAGTTAGATCATGAAATTTTATCTGCAAAGTTTGCTTACATCGTTTAACAAAGAAATTAGGATCGGTTGTTATAAATGTAGTCCATTGTTTGGTGGCATTTTGACATAGCAAATGAAGTCCACATTTAACAAAAAGCCCCATTCTGGTAACCTTTGGTTGTCAGCTTCAATTTTTATGAAGATACCTTTTTTATATAAGCTCTTTAAAGTTGTCGAAACTATCAAGTAGTGCTCAGAGGTTGGATTAATGATTCTACATTTTATCACAAGACTTCTAAACTTGTGACTGATCTCCCACCTATAGTTTATCTTGAAGAACTCCATATGATATTTAGAAGTTAAATAGGGGAATCTCATATCTTGAATATATTTTCATCTTTGATCACCTATAAAAGAAATACTAAAAGCATCGTTAGAAAAACTTCTTGCTAGATAATAATTGGAGGGAATCCATGGCACATCATTAGCTCTAATATCTTTAGCAAAGAGAAAATATAATATTCAAGTTAGCAAATGACAATGCATGGATATGACTTATGCTACATTATTGAAAATGGATCATACGTACCTGTTAAATTACAACATGGTACGAATGTCCCTAAATTACCTTTTTTATATGATGAAAATGATAAACATAAATTTAGTATGAATGTTATGGTAATGATTACATTATATTGCACATTAAATAGAGATGAATTCAAAAGGGTGCAAGTATGTGACAATGCACATGAAATTTAGAAATTACATGAGGTTACACATGAGGGTACCAATCAAGTTAAAGAAAGTAATTTGAGTATGCTCATATATGAATATGAATATTTGTTATGGATAAATATGAAACTATTAGTTAAATGTTTACTTGATTTACTAACATTACTAATGGTTTAAAAGTTCTTTATAGAATTTATTCCAATGAAGAGTTAGTTAGGAAAATTCTCAGGTGCCTAGCGAGATCATGCAACCAAAGGTGATGGCTATCCAAGAAGCTTGTGACCTCAAAGTCCTAAAGATGGAAGAGCTCATTGGCTCTCTCATGACACGAGATTATTACGAAGGCCAATGAAAGAGAAGAACAAAAGGAGAAGAAAGTTTCCAAGCAGAAGGACATTGCTCTAAAAGCCTCACTGAGCAACCAAGGGGAATCTAAAAAGGAAGAAGAAGAAGATGAGTAAATAGCGTTAATGACAGAGAAATTCAACAATTTTCTTCAACAAAGGAAGTCACAAGGAAAAATGAATTTCAAGGGAGAACGATCTCAAAAGGAGAAAGAGATCACATGCTTTGAATGTGGGAAACCCGGACACATCAAAGTTGATTGTCCACAAGTAAAGAAGGCACCAAAAGCCTTCAAGAAGAAAACGTTGAAGGCAACATGGGTTGATAGTGACAAAAATTCAACATCCGGGGATGATGAGGTTGCCAATGTCTGCTTTGTACGAAGATTTTTTTCATAAAAGACTGCAAGTGTACAGTGTCAAGTTTTATAGTATAATGATAAATAGTGTTTTTGAATCGACAGGGAATATGTAATTTATTAATTTTACTAAGTATTGCTATAATTAATTCTAACTTTATAGGAATAATTAAGATTTTGATCTAGAGGATTGATTTCATAAATATTTGTCATATTATTTATTAGATTCAATATTCCATAATTGAACAATTATTTATAAATTGAAAACCCTAACTTGTTAAACTCGCTTCTCTGGAGTGCCAAGCTAACCTTAATTCCTAAAATCACAATTTCAATATCTCTATAAAAATTGTTCTTTTAGTCATTCAATAAAGTTTCATGTTTTTCTAATTGATTTTGTTAAACCCTAACACTCTCTTGAGTTATTAAACTTTTACGTTGTAATATTCAGATCCTATTTAAACTACTTCTCTTGAACATCAAACCCCAAACATAAAATCAGTCAATAAGTGACCAGCAAATTGAAAGCATGAAGAAAAGAATATAAAAAATAAATAATTAATTCAACCAATAGAATATTTAATCAGTCAAAATAACACTTCAAATAAACAATCTATCTCTCCTCTATAAGGAGAGAGTTAGTTCGACATAATTGAAATAAAAACAATGAAAAACGTACTAAACATTAGAAAATCAAAGAAAAGAAATAGATAGAAGAGAAAATCCATCTTTGGATGTCACTGTAATGGTGTAACCCGTGTGTTGGTCTCCTCGTCCGACGTTGAAAATCCTTTTTGATCACTCTCCAAAACTTGTCTCAAGGCTATCGAATGTGTTTCCTTTCGTCTGATGACTTTGTTTTTATAGAGCCGTATTAGGGTTTGCCAAAATCTCAGAAAAAATCTTTATAAATTTGAGGAATTTTTTAATTTCGAAAACTAATCTAGTCTTGGGCCACGGCTTGAACTTCTCTAAACCGTGGCTCACCCTCATTTTTGTTTCTATTGGGCTGCTGCTTTAACTGTTCTAGGACGTGGCTTGGATTCTCTTTCTGCTCTTGGGTCGCGACTTAACATCATTGAGTCACAGCTCAGACGTTGTTGTGTGACACCAATTTTTTCCTTTTATTTCACGGCTTAAACTTCTAAAATATATTATTTTCCATCTTTATTTCACATGTTCTATTCTTTATCTATGCTATAACATAAAATAGATTAAAATTACCAAAAACTCAAGAATAAGCATAAAACTTTACTTAGAATTGTAGTAGTAACTCTAATTTTCATAGAGTTATCATGCTTCATGGCAAAGGAGAATAAGGTGCATGACTCCTTTAGTGATTTAGATGATAATCTTGATGATAATGATTCGATAGTTGCCTTTGATGAACTACTTGAACAATTTAACATGCTTAAATCTAAATACAAATAGTTCAAGAAGGAAAACAAAAATCTAGTGAAAATGGATGTTAGTATTGTTTAATCATTTGAGAATGAAATTAGTGATTTGAAAGTTAAAAATTATGACTTGAATACTATTGTTCTTAAGTTTACTAACGAAAGTAAAAACTTAACACGCTATTAGGAAAACAAAAAGTCACTTTTGATAAAGTTGGTTTAGGATATCAATTCTTTTAAAAGAAAAAGGCTTATATAAGAATTTTTTTGTTAGTCCATCTACTTGCCATGCATGTAATACAATAGGTCATAAGTTTTTCTCTTGTTGTAATACCTCAATTTCCCGTAACAGAATTAAGGAATGATTTTTTAATGGAATATAAAACCCCAAAAATGTGTTGGAATAATTGGTGGTTTATGGTTTAGAGGATGTTGAAGCAGTGAAGGGAGTGGTTAAATTGGTAGAGGAAGGATTAAGGAAAAAAGATAGCAGTTGTTAAAAGTGATAATAAAATGGCATTAGCTAAATTATAATAGTGGCATTTTTGGAAGAAATAAGGTAGTGATGATTTTGGGGTATTGGGAGCTAAGTTGGATGATAATGGCGTTAGTGTAATTATTATACACTAAAGGAATAACAATGAATGGAGAACTAAGAGTTTGTTGAATGACGGGCGTTTGGAATGAAAAGGGAACGTCGTCGTTTTAGGAAGCAAGGGATGTCCCTAATGGAAAGTGGGACGTTTGAAACAAAAGAATAGATAACGGCTTTAGTATTAAGTGGGATGACATCGTTTGGAATGAAGAAGGAAATGGGAAGGAAGGGACGTCATTTATGGACAAAGGACGTCCGAAATAGAAATAAAAGGAACGACGTTATTATTAAGTGGGACAGATGTTTGGAATGAAGAAGGAAATGGGAAGGAAGGGACGTTGGACAAAGGATGTCTGAAATAGAAATAAAGGGAACGTCATTAAGATTTAAGTGGGATGGCGTAATTTGGAACAAATAGGAAAGGCTTTTAAGGAGGAATCGATGACAGATGTGAAGAACGGACAATGGATAAGAAATATCGAACAAACTATGGACCGTTAGATGAGGCCTGAGAAATATTAGATGAACTGTGGACCATTTGATTGGCAAGGGAGACCTCTGTTGCTAAATCAAGGACGGGGCCATGTGCTAGGCACGTGGAAATCAAAAAGAAAAATGGACGCATTATATGACCATTGGATGAGGAAGCGAACAAAGTAGGACGCTAGGATTTGAGATGAGGGACGTCCCTTATGGAAAATTGTTGTCCTTCATAGCAAATTGCATTTGGAAAATATTATAGTGAACTCTTTGAATAAAATGGGACATCCCTTATGGAAAATGGACGTCCTTCATACCGAATTGCACGTTTAATTTTTGGGAGTGGCAAATTGTGGCGATGATCAAATCTTTCAAAAAGGAATCTGCTACCTTCTAGCAAGTGTTTTAGCTTTCCTTTTGCAAGTGTTTATGATTTCATAATCCTCCTTAAGTGATAAGCTGGTACATGTGGCATTTTGATGTGGTGCCACCTATGACTTATTGGCGAATGTCAAGGACATTGAAACGTCTCAAGGAGATTTCTCTCCTTATTAAAAAGAAGACAGAAGTAAATGAGGGGGACACTCTGAAATTCCTTACAGAGAAAATAAAGAGCAAGGAAGAGAGGGAGAAAGGCAAAGAGAATGTGAAGAAGAGAAAGAAAGTTACTGCTTTTAGCATGAAAGGAAGCGTACGACTATAAGAAATCATCAAGTGAGGTAAGAAATAGGATGTGTGGCTAGTGGAGGCCTACATCACAGGACTTTGTTTGATTAAATGTTGTCATGAACTATTCTCCTTTGTTGTCTCTTGCTGTGAATTCTTGTGCCGTATTTTGGCCTCTGCTGATTTTAGTGTGATGGATAGCTTGGAAAATGTTGCGGTTGTTGTTAACCGTAAGGTATTAGATAATAAGGAATTACTTGAAATATTAACCTGTTGGTGTTGAATTGAGAAATTGGGTCATGTATGAAGTTGGTTAATTGCTATGAAATGTTGTTATGTTGTTAGATGATATTAGCTACTGTCACTATTTTTCTGTAAAGTGTTGTTCTATGAATTTCTATAATGTTGTCGTGTTCCATAATTCATGGAGAAAATGTTATAGGGTAAGAAATAGTTACTTTAGCTTGAGCCATGTTATTTTCTCATTATTATAATTCTATGTTTCCTTTTGTATATTCAGTACATTGATGTGAATTGAACATGACATGACATACATGCATCACAATTAGGACTTATGGAAATGTTGAAATATGCATGTCATGTTAATGAATGAATGAATAAGCGTAAATAGGCATGTAGGGATTGGAAAGAAAATGTGACAGTCCATCGATGGTGACACGCCCAATGGATGTATCTCCTCCGATGTAGGGAGAGAGTGATGGTTAAGCCACATGGACCATAAGATGTATCCTTTCTCTTGTACTAGAAATTCTCCACGCTTGCACAACACAGGAGATTGGTGACGGTCATTATGGTGACACCCCTAATGAATGTATCGCCTCGTTAGAGTCATGGTTAAGCTATATAACTATAGGATGTATCATTTCTCTATAACAAAATGTAAAGGAGTAGATAGGTTCTTCTCTAAGACTGACTGCATCAGCACGCATTGAACATGAGCATTGCATTTCATTATATTTCTTGTTGAGCGTTAGACTCATTGTTTTATCATGTGATGTAGGTATATATGAGAAACCAAAGAACAGGTCAAGGACAGTTGATGAAGGATTTGCACGGATGGATCTTGTGGCTGGTTAGGCTAATGAATGTAAAAAAATAACTTGTAAAGGTTTTGTAAATGTCTTTAATTGAAAAAGGAAGAAGTTATTTATTATATTCTAAAATGCTTTGTTTTATTTATTTAGTTTTCCGATGTGCTTTATAAAACATTTTCAGAAAAGATTTCTATTTATCGTATCGTTTAAAAATGAATTTTTCATAATGAAAAGTCTTCCGCTGTTTCACAAAAGAAAAGAAAAATTTTTAAATTTTACATGTTTTCAAATGTAAGAAAAACTGAGTCGTTACACTTGTCCTTTGAAATAAAATGATAGAAAATTATCCTCTAAATTAGTATGGATTCCTAAAGGAACCAAAACTAACTCTTAAGGACTCAAAAAAATTTGGATACCTAAGAAAATCGTTGTGGGAATAGAAGCTCAGGTTGTAAAATTGGAGGCTTAAATCTACCTAATTTTTGCTTGTAGGATGGGGATTCTCCCGTAAAGGGTAAATGGTACCTAGATAGTGGATGTTCAAGACACATGACAGGAGATTCCTAAAAATTTTCCTCCATCGCCAAGAAGAAAGGAAATGTGACTTTTTGAGGTAATCAAAAGGCAAAAATTGTTGGTATCAGCAATATTGGTAATTCTTCAAACCCTATCATTGAAAAAGTATTATTAGTTGAAGGGTCGAAGAATAATTTACTAAGTATTAGTCAACTATACGATAAAGGTTATAAAATGACTTTTGAGTCAAGACTTTGCATGATTGAGGATAGGTCTAGTGAAAAACTTTATTTTTGGGCTATCGACATGAAAATACATATGTTATTGACTTGAATAATGTTTCATACTTTGATGAGAAGTATTTTTCTGCAAATTCTTTTATTGGTTGTTGATCTTGGCATATGAGACTAGGGCATGTAGGAATTACTTTAGTTAAGATTTCTAGAAACAATCTAATTAGGAGTCTACCTAAGATCACATTTGAAAAGGACAAAATTTGTGGTGCTTGTCAAATGAGAAAACAAATAAAGAGTTCATTTGCTTCTAAAAAGATTTATCTTCGTTCAAATCCCTCCAATTGCTTCATATTGATCTCTTTGGTCCATCAAAAAATGCTAGATTTGGTTAAAAATTCTATGCATATGCCATTGTAAATGATGTTTCAGATTCACTTGGGTTTTCTTCTTAAGGTCAAATGATGAGGCCTTCGAAATCTTTTCTAGTTTTAGGAAAAAAGTGTAAGATTAGAAGAATCTCTCGATTGTTGTTATCTGTAGTGATCGTGGTGGAAAGTTCAAAAATGAAAGATTCAAACTTCTTTGTCATGAGTATGGCATTGAACATAATTTCTCTTCACCAAGAACCCCTCAACAAAATAAAGTTGTTAAGAGAAAAAATAGATCTCTCCAAGAATTAGTCTGAACCATGCTCAACGAGAACAACCTTGCAAAATATTTTTGGGTGGAAGTCGTTTTTTTGACATGCTATGTTCTTAATCGAGTATCAATTCGTCCCATCCTTGATAAAACTTCTTATGAGCTTTGGAATGGAAGCACTCCCAATGTAGTTTATTTTAAATCATTTGGGTGCAAGTGTTTTATTTTAAACACCAATGATAACTTAGGAAAATTTGAGTCTAAAATTGATTATGGGATTTTTCTAGGTTATTCCTAAACTAGCAAAGTGTATAGAGTATTCAATAAAAAAACTCTATTTGTGTAAGAATCTATACACGTTACTTTTGATGAATCCCTCTAACCATCAAACATTAGAGGAGTGAATGAAGACCTTGAAAGGGAAATGGATACCCTCAATTTGGGTGACAAAAGCAACTATTGGGTTTGACAAGGTTGATCATGTTTATAATCTCAACAAAGCACTTTATGAACTTAAACAAGCTCCTAGAGTTTGGTATGAAAGATTGAGCAAATTCATCATTGAAAGAGTCTTTAAAATAGGAAAAGTTGACTATATTTTGTTCACCAAGCACTTGGATAATTAAAAGCTTATTGTGCAAATATATGTTGATGACATTATCTTTGATGCAATAAATGAAGCATTTTGAAAAGAACTTGTGGAATTAATGCAAAGTGAATTTGAAATAAAAATGATGAGGGATTTAAGATGTTTTCTTGGTTTACAAATTAAACAATCAAAGGAATGAATATTTTTGCATTAAGAAAAATATGTCGACGAGCTCATCAAGAGATTTGTCATGGATACCTCTAAACCCTCTGGTACTTCTATGAGCACTTCCACTAAATTGGATAATGATGAAAGTAGTAAAAATGCAGACATAAAAAGATATCGAGGTATGATTGGATCATTACTATACTTAATGACAAGTAGACCAAATATTCTTTTTAGTATTTCCTCGTGTTCTCAATTTCAACCATGTCTGAAGGAATCCTATTTAAATGTCGTCAAGATGATATTTAAATATCTAAGTAGGACAAATGATTTAGAAGTTTGAAATCCTAAGAGAACTACATTTGATTTATTGGGATATACTAACTCCAATTATGTTGGGAGTTTAGTAGATAGGAAGATCACAAGTGGAACTTGTCAATTTCTTAGAGAATTGCTAGTATTATGGTTTTCTGAGATAACTTGTTGGTGATATGTGGAGACCAGAGGTAAGTAGTATTGTTTGCGTGTCGCCTAACGACCTATATTGCAAGGTGATAGGAGAACTTGTTTTCCTTGTATTCTACTAGTTGTTTATGTTGACTTGAGGATTTATTGTCTGGATTGAATTCTGATGTTCGATGATATTTTTATTTTAGTGCGTTTATGATGACTCGAGGATCTGTTGTTTTAGTTTGAATTTTGTCATAGATGATTCGTTTTGTTTATAGCTAAATGATAATGCTTCGAGGATGTGTTGTATGTTATTTAACATATAATGTTGCTTGCATATATTATATGTAAAAAAAAAAGAATATATGTAAGTAGATTTGTGGATAGACTATCCCAAAGGTTGAACCAATGGGCGCATAAGCTCATTAGTTAGTTCATGATTAATGTCGGGGCTAATAAATCGAAGGTGTTGAGGTCATTAAGCATTTATGTATAGGACTGCTAGCGAAGCTTCCGATTGATGTCAGAGCTATCTCGCCAAAGTTGCAAAGATTGTCGTGTATTGATGTGCATAGCCACTAGTAAAGCTTCTTATTGATTTCGAAGCTGATTTACCGTATGTGTTAGGGTAGTTTGTGCATTAATGTGCATGGCAATTAACAAAGGACTTGATTGATGTCAAGTCTATTTCCCAAAGGTTGGAGACTAGTAGTGGGTGTCCCATTGAAAAACCTATTAATTCTTGGAAAGTGGAAGAATAGAAAGAACAAAAAGAAAGATAAAGAAAGAAAAAATAATTATTAGTATAGTAACAAATATGGCATGCATGCATATGGTGAATGCAATTTGCTCATGATGTTTATATAGTGCTTAGGCTCATAGTTTAAACCTTGTAATATAGATGATGTTTATAGTGAAGATGCTCTGGTTAATGAGACTGTTGATAGAAGCAGTTGAGGATGAGTTTCCATAGGTGAGCTCTTCTAGTTGTTTGATGATTCACAACCCATGGGGAAATTTTATGAAAGGCAAAGAATTATGTAATAAATTTTAGGTATTAATATTTGATGTTTTCTTTGTATTAACTGGTGGGATTTGATACTAATGGCGTATGGATTTCGTTGGGTTTTCATACTGATGGTGTAAGGATTTTGTTTAATCAAACTATGTTTTTCGCTGTTTTTTATGATTATGTTAATGATATTTGACAAACCAGGTTTTCAAAAAAAGACTTAAAAATTTGGTATGTTACATTTTCTCCTCACTCGACTTTGGTTTGCCTCTCTAAATCTCAAGTTTCTAAAACTCTAACTATCGTGAATCTATGATTGCATTGAACACTCCATCTCTCTAAGATTTTCATAATATACTTGGAACTACGCAACCTAATGGCACCAACAGCTTCTAATGTTGGTGGAAAATGGAAGAGTGTTATGAGTTGAAGCAGTGCTTCTTGACCTCAATCATCAATGGAATATTTCTCTCCTCTGTTTAAGACAGCTGTACTAAAAAAATAGTATGACACTAACATCAAATTGTGTAATGACTGAAAATTTGTTAGATGTGTATGTCAAATTTATTGTAGAGAAATAACTTGTATTGTTGATAATAATGTGATGCATTTTGTTTATGAATGAAGAATTTTATTGTGAAAGTCAAAGTTTGGTAATTTAAGGTGAATGTTGGAATTATAGCTTGTTATCTTATTGTTGAGAATGAATTTAAACTAACGTTTAGTACAACATTTCACCCTCAAATTGACGGACAGTCTGAGTAGACAATTCGAGTGCTAGAGGACATGTTACGAGCCTATGTACTTGATTTTCATAATAGCTTGAGTAAAATGATGTCGTTAGTGGAGTTTGCGTACAAGAATAGTTATCAGTCCACCATTAAGAATGCTACATATGAAGCTTTGTACTAGAGGAATTGTAGGTCACCATCGTACTGGGATGAAGTTGGAGAAGCAAAATTACTCGGTCTAGAGATTATCCAGCAAACTGTAGAAGTGGTATCAACAATAAAATAGAGAATGCTAGCAGCCCAAAGTTGACAAAAGAGTTATGTTGACTAAAGGCGTAGAGAGCTGGAATTTAACGTGGGTGATCAATTCTTTTTAAAAGTTTCTCCATTTAAAGGGGTAATGAGGTTAGGGAAAAAGGGAAAATTGAGCCCAAGTTTCATAGGACCCTACGCGGTGAAGGAAAGGATTGGGGCCACGACCTATAAATTGCGATTGTTGACCACAATGGAAGGGATTCATGATGTCTTTCACATGTCAATGCAAAGGAAGTGCATGGGGAATCCATCCAGGGTGATTGCGCAAGAGGACATAGTGGTTCTACCGACATTAAATTATGAGGAACAACAAGTTCAATCCTAAATTCGGCTGTATAATGCTTAGACATAAGCAAATCCCACTAGTGAAGGTACTATAGAGGAATCATACCATTGAAGAGGCAACGTAGGAGAGGGAAGATGAAATGAAAACTAGATATCCCAGTTTATTTATGTAATGAAATTTTGAAGAAAAAATTTTAAATTATGGGGGAAGGGTTGTAATGACCGAAAATTTGTTAGATGTGTATGTTAAATTTATTGTGGAGAAATAACTTGTATTGTTGATAATAGTGTGATGTACTTTGTTTATGAATGAAGGATTTTATCGTGAAAGTCAAAGTTTGGTAATTTAAAGTGAATGTTGGAATTATAGCTTGTTATCTTATTGTTGAGAATGAATAGTTGGATAAGAATATCTGTGGAATAATGTTGGGATTGTTGAGATAATTAGAGAATTCTAGAAGGGGAATTTTGTGACAAAATGCAAGAATTTTATAGAAGAATAATTTATATATATATATATATATATATTGGTTACAGCAACAGGTAGAAATGAACTATGAAGGTTGGAGGAAAATTGGTTTTAGCGGTTGTTCGCTAGGGGGAAAAGGTTGCGACAAAGTTTGGAAGGAGAAGAGAGATGGCTATCGTCGGATAGGAGGGCAGATGGCATGTGGGCCGTTGGATGGTGACTGCAGAAGGTATAATGACCCCGGAAACATTTGAATTGGGCAAAGGAAAGCACTAACCAAAGTGAGATTTATCGCGGACCATCAAATGATAGAAAAGATGCTCCCGCAACACAGAAAGATTCCATGGTGGGAGGAACCTCGACCCTCAAATGGAACGCATGGGGAATGTGGACCATCGGATGATGGAGAAGAGGTTTCCTTGGCTAGAAATTAGTCCTCACAAAAAGAAATGCTACCGTACAATTAATCGAACGACAGCGTCAAACTAAGAAAAAAACACGGCAAAGTGAAACATCATCATTTCAGCTTAAGCACGCGCTGAACCGGCAAAATTGATGAAGCATAGGCATCTGCTACATCGAATGCACCCATAGTTTTCAACAAAATAATACCATTTTGGACTTAGATCATAGGGAAAACCTCGATGGGCATAAAAGCGTACATATCCGTGCAAACGCTTCCGCGTATGGTGATTTTTGTGCCCTAACCGTGAGTATAAAAGCAAAAATTTTAAAGGGGCAAAACTTTTAGAGCTTTTGGACACAATGAAGGGCTGAGCTGAGAGAGAGACCTTCTTCTACTTCTACAATTAAGGTAAGTAATGTTGCTTGTGGATGGCCTCTCGGCTTACAATGCAGGGTGGTAGGATGTCGGTTCTGTTTTGCATTTGTTGTTTTGATGGAAAAATCCTAAGAACTTGTGTTCTATAGATTATGCTTATTTTATGCTCCCTGTTTTATTTGATGGCTCAAGGATATCCAGTATGTGTTGTGTTTATTTTTTTATGCTACGGTTTTGATAATGAGACTTGAGGATTGTATGTTGTTCACTATTTTAATGATGGGTTTTGAGGATGTTTTGTGTACTCACGGTTATATGGGAACTCTCGATTACGGTAGTTTGCTTACTGTTTAATGTCTATTTTCTAAGGATATGTTGCTCACTGTTTTCCTGTTGATTTTGAGGATTTGTTGCTTTGGTTGTTGTGTTTAGTTTACACTTAGTGAGTTGAGGATGTTTTGTTATGCAATGTGTGAAGATAGAAGTTAATTTTAGTTCCAATTTATGTGTTGTTTTTAGGAACTGTTAGTATACTATTCATGTACTATTTATGATTACCAAATGATGAAGTTTTGAGGATCTTGTTGTAGTTGTTAGATGAGTCTGCCTTACGATGATTAGCATGTTGAGGTTTAGTTATAGCTGATGGGTGATGTTCTGTCATTGAGGATTTGTTGCTGCTGCTGTTTTAATTATTGCATATGTTGATGATATGTTTTAAACTTATAGATAAACTTTGTATTTCACGAAATGTCACGAAATGTCATGTTCATGGTCAAATGCATTTCTTGCTAAGTCTTAAACTTATAGATAAACTTTGTATTATATGTGACGAAGAAAAGACAGTGTTTGCCTCGAAAGATGTATAGGTTAAGGAAGCTTACCCATGAAGGAGACTTGGCAGTTGTTGGTCATTTCCATGGTTTACAGTTGAGAGTGTCAACCAACTTTTGTGATGACTTATGTCAAAAACTATTATGAATTTGGGTTCTTTATGTCAAGTAGTGGATTTTACTTAAATATTGTAAGGGGACTTTTAAACTTGGCTTTTGGCAAAAGTTATGTTTTAATTTAGATGAAATGATCTTTCGTTGCGAAGATTTTATAAATACACGGTTTAATTGTTAGATTTATAAGTATGGTTTTATTCCAAATGGTATTTAAGTCGCGTTTAATTATGGTGGTGATTTTAAAATATATATACATACACATACATACATATATACATACTTACATATATACATACATATATATATATACATATATATATATATATATATATTACAAGAATTTACTACAAATTTAAGTTTTACAAAAAGGGGCGTTACAAATTGTGTTTGGTTATTTGCTCTAGGATAGTTACATTTTCTACTTTTGATTCATTGGGTATCTAGAAGTCATTTAAACACATGGGCATTGATGGTTTATGTAATTTAGACAGTCCATACTATGAGAGAATTTTAAGGTTGTTACATGCAACTTTGACCTTCTCTCCATAGCCGATAGTGATTAAGAGTTATATTCTTGGAAAGAAAATCACTCTAACTCCAAAAAAAATTAACGAGTTGATTGATTTTAGAATAGATGACTTGTCAGATGAGTATTTCAACACGTCTTAGGACTCTTACTTTGCGAAGTAAGGGAAAGGATTCAGACTCCTTTGAAAAGTCCACAAAGATCCCAACACTAGAGTTCAGTATAAGCCAAACTCAAAGGATCTAAGTGTTCATGCTTGAGTTATTCATCATATGCTCATGTATAATCTTTCGCTTAGAGATGATCATTAGTATCATGTGAGTTGCATGGACCTATACCTTTTGGAGAAAATCTACAATGGATGAAGATTTAATCATGCATCTGTCATATCACACCACTTTATTGATGTTATTGGCAACTACACAAAATCATTTGCGTAAAATCTTTTTCTATTTAAGATATTTGAAGATAAAGAGATTGCAACTCCTATGAATGAACCAGTTAGTTAAGTAAGGGTCATTGACATCTACAACCAACACACTTTAGCATGTATGGAAATCATAGAAGTTCGGGGTATGTGTGTTTTCAAGATTGATCACATTGTCTCAACTTCAGTAGCTCTAGTGACTCAACATGAGGAGTCCATTGAAGATCAAGAGATTCCAAGGGGAGATGAAGCTAGTCAATCTTACCTACCTACCCCACTTGTTCTCATTCAGAATGGGGAATGTCAAATGCATTGAAGAAATATTAGATATGTTGACTACATGCTTTTCATGTTTTAACACGAATATAGAAAACCATCTCCCGGATCAAAGTGCCTCATTGTTGTGATTTCAAGTTAAGAATCGGTCAATATTTGATGTTATTGATTTTCATCTTGAGGATTTTATCGATAATTGTTGGAACAACGCCTTCTCTTTCGAGCCTAGACCTCTAGCTGGTCCTAGTTGTCATCCTTCCTCCAATGTCGATCCTCTTGTTGATGATTAGGAGTAGATACATACATATTTGTTCTACTTTTACACTTGCTTACATTGTTTGGACTTGGTTGTTTTGTTTATTGTGTCTATAGGTTTGGTTTATATGTTCTTGTTGTGATGATATTTTGGATTGCTAGATTCCCTAATAATATTTGTGTTTCGATTATACATGGATAGATCTCTTTTGAATGTGAAATATATTTGTGTCTTGATCTAATTGGTTTTAATGCTAGCTAATGACAAAGGATGAGAAAATATAAGAAAAACTCTACCCAAAATTTTAAAAAATATAAGGTAAAAATCCTCAAATTTTAGATTAAAGGGGAGAAAATATAAGAGAAATCCCTCAGCCCAATAATTTTTGAAAAAATCATAAACTTAACACATTTATGCATATATTAAGGGGGAGCATTGCAATTTTTGCATTTGTTAAGGGGGGGTTTACTTTTAATTTTTATATTTAATTTGTTATCATAAAAAAAGGAGGGATTGTTAGTTTAATAGGATTTAAGTTTATTTGTTTTTGATAATTCAAGTGCTTAAATTGACAAATTTACTCTAAGTTTATAATTTTCTTACTCACCTTAGAAAGACTTTTGTATTGGGTATTAGAATGTTCTATCATGTATATTGAGTACATGCATCATGTTTTAAATTTTACTCTTTAAACTTAAATGAAAATGATCGTTATATTTCTACTTGGAGTTTTGAATAAGTTGTTGGGGTCAATCAAGCGTATGTTGCGGTAGCCCAGTCCCAAGCAATGTCTAAGATAAAGACTTACACAGTAGCCCAATTCCGAGAGCATATTTGAGAATCATTTCTTGCAATAGCACGAACCTCAATTGTTGTACACCGCAGCGATAGACCAAGGAACTCCTACAGTAGCTCAATATCGAGGCATGTAGTTTTGAAGCATAACGTGCGATCGCCTAAATCTTATTTGCAATATATGGCAACATATGCCTAGTGAAGCCTTGTGGGAGTTTAGACCCAAGACAATTTCAAATTGAGGACATATGCAGTAAATCAGACCCATGATATGGTAGATCAAAAGTCGACGTGCTTATCAACGGTAGTCCACTTACCACAATTTTGTCTCTAATGGATACATCGCAATGGACCGGAGAGCATCAATGGTCGACTGGTGCTTGAAGAAATGTAGTTTGTTAATAAATAAAAGCTTCATCCGATGTGGAAACAACCAAACTGCTGAACAATTAAATTGAGACACTCAAGTATATAAGTTTTCGAGCTACCTTCTAACTTCCACACCACTTCATTTAAGCTTTTACATTTTAAGAAAATTAGGTTTTTGCGCAAAAAAAAAAAAAAAAAATTATTCTTCATTTATTGTTGAAAGAAAAGGGTGCAACTCTAGAAGTGTAAAGAAAAAATTGACACCTAGAAAATCAAACGAGTATCAGAAGAGTTAAGAAAAGAAATTTTCAAGGCAAGGAAGAGTTTTGGAGTGCAAACGTAAGCAGTTTGGACAAACCGCATTAATAACTGTGTTTGCAACCTTTCTTTCTCTTTCTCTCATTTCACCTATTTGTTGATTTGTTAGTATATTCAAACTAGTATATCATTGAGATTGAAAGAAATTGATTCGTCTAAAGTTGCAAAGTAATTAGATTTTTAACTAACTGAAAAAATTTAACAATCTAATTAACTCCAACTCTTAACTTATATCGATCCTATAGGTGTTTTGTCTGGCTGAACATACAATTGATCAAGTATTTGTCTAGTCTTATTACGAAATAATGGACGACTTACGATGTTGTCTTTAAAGGAGATCCCTAATTGTAATCAGAATGTTTATAGTTACGAGGTGATGTTTTGGTTATTGTTTTTATGTATGTTGTTTGGTTCTAATGTGTGACGGAGATCATGTGATAATGTTTCTTAAAATAAAATTATGTTATGGTATTTCCTTTATATTGTAAAATTGTCTTAGAAAATGGCATCATTGGTAGTTGTCAAAGTTATATTTTTAAAAAAAATTTAAAAATGAAAAATCCATGAATGTATTTTTGCAAAACCTTCTACACGTAGTAACTTATAATCTCTACCAAGTCTAGTCAGCCTACTCTACGTTATTACTATTTTCTTTGGAGGAAAGAACTAAGCGGAACAAGACTAAGGACTTTGCTAGAATTTAGAAAATTTTAATTATTGGAAAGTGAACTCTAATAGGAAGTTTTACTTCGGGTATTTTATTATGCACAATGTTATGTTTTAATAATTAGTTTATTAGTTAGTCTGATTTTGCTTATTATGGAAATAGTTCAAATTGGTTAAGGGTCAAAATGCAAAATTAATTAACTTAAAAAGGATTTGTAGTCTTTGGTTGATAATCATTGAACCAACGTAACGTAAGATTGTTGGATTCTTGTTCTTACAGAACTAGAGGACTGTTCCTAGTCAATTGTTTGACTCCTAGTCAAAGAGTGGCATTTGTTCTTTCCTTTTCATACAAACAAATTATAGTTGGATTGGCATTCCAACTCATTTTGTCAATTCAATAATAAAGTTTAGGTAATTATCATTATGGTTCTTAAAGTAAGAAAGTATCTTTAACTCAAACTCCAAACTCAAAATTTTAAATTTTGATATCTTATTGAGGCATTATTAACTAATACTTCATCTATTACTCTATTTTTAAATCATTCGTGATTGCGCTTATCTCACATCTTCTCAATTACAGCCAACCGAGTTAAATAACCCACACAAAAAAAGAAAAAGAAAAATACAGAATTCTCACGCCTTCTCAAGACACTGTATATAAATTTCAGTAAAGAGAGCTAAATAACCCACAAAAAAAAAAAAAAGAAAAGCACAGAATTCTTTCTAAAAATTGTTGTGAAAAAACTACTTAAAAAAGTATATTGGGAAGATCTTTCCCCTCCAGCTCTCCCGCATCCTCCCGTCTACAAGACCTGTGCTCTTCAAAGCAGAATCCCTTCAGGCCACTCTGTAATTTTAGACCAAAAAGATGCGGACCCTTCGTTGAATTAGAGGATCCTTAAGTTCAACTGATCTGATCAAAGCTTTGTGGGTAAGTGTGAAGCTTCGTCGCAACCGCCATTAATGGACGAGAAAGAATAATGAGTTCGCGCCCTCGTGAAAGTTCCATTTATTTAGGGGACTAGCCTTCAGCCCAGTGGACATTCTTTTACTTATATCCGTAACTTTTGGATAACAGATCAAAGATGTGAATCAAATATCTACCAATTGGAATTTGAAACGTGGCGTTGTGGGATGTTTGAGGTTTGAGTTAAAAAAGGTCATTTGCCTTGATGTCGGGTTCTTTCCTTCCATGTTCAACTCTTTTGTTAACGAATGAATGAAGTGACACGAAAGAATATTGGTGGTTAATGCTTCAAATAATAAGGTAGGGAAAATGACAAATCAACCATCATAATTTTTTATCAATGAAAAATTAACCATTATAGTATATTTGCTAATACGTTAACCACTAATATATGAAAAATTGACAAACCTAACATCGCACTCAAGTTAACCACTAACAAAACTGATCTGGACACTGCGGCGTCCAAGCATAGCTGCGTCCAGGCATAAAGGCCTGGATACCGTGGCATATCTGGAACTCTCTATTTGTCATGCATGGTGTTCTCGATCAATTGTGTGTCATGATTACTTCGAATTCGTTATGTATATGTTTTACGAATACAATGTTTTTATTGGTTTTTTGACCTCTGCACCTTCAAACTAGCATAACTTTTGCTACAAGTATCAGAATTGAACGCTGGAGGTATCAAATCGAAGCTCTCTCAGATCTCTATAATTGTCATTGGGTTAACCCCATGACCGCCTTTCTCAGCCCCAAAATCAATCATTCAAGCCCTCAAATTTGCGATCAAACAAATCCTTGGAGTTTGAAGGTGCAGAGGTCAAAAAACCGATAAAAATATTGCATTCGTAAAACAAATACATAACGAATTCGAAGTAATCATGAAACACAATTGATCGAGAACGCTATGCATGACAAATAGAGAGTTCTAGAGATGCTGCGGTATCCAGGCCGGCGTCCAGGCTTCTTTGCCTGGACGCCGCGGCGTCTAGGCTCTTCTATGCCTAGACGCCGCTGCGTCTAGGCTTCTATGCCTGGACGCCACGGCGTCTAGGATTGTTTGCCTGGACGTCGCGTTGTCCAGGTCCGTTTTGTTAGTGGTTAACTTGAGTGCGATGTTTGATTTGTCAATTTCTCATACGTTAGTGGTTAACTTGAGTGCGATGTTCGATTTGTCAATTTCTCATACGTTAGTGGTTAACTTGTTAGCAAATATACGACAGTGGTTGACTTGTTATTGATCAAAAACCACGATGGTTGATTTGTCATTTTCCCTATTAAAGCATTATAATGTAAAATTTAAAATTTAGAATAAGAGTGGAAGAGACCTTCCTATTTCACAAAGTATATTTATAATTATTCAAAATTTTAACATATTTTGATTTGACATTGACTTATCCTACTCAATTATTTCTTTACTTTGCATTGTTTATCATCTTTTTCTTTTTTCCTCTTAATATTGTTGATGTTTTAGTTTTTGGAAAAAACACAAAACAAATCATGTATTTTGGGGTCAACAACATACTAAATTTCAAAGAATTTTTATAGATAATTAAAGTCTTGAACTATAAAAAAGAAATGACGTAAACCTTGTAGTCATGTTTTCTGTAAAAAAAAATGTCAAGGTAAACACTATATTTATGTTAACGTCAAGGACCGTCCAATGGGGATGTCCAAGGATCAACAACAAACGTCCTTCATTGATAAAGGACGTCCAAGGCTGATCCACGAGAACGAACATCCTTGGGGCCATCGTAAGGTCAAACGACAACATTGTTGGCCGCTAGATGAAGAGATGGATGTCCTTCAACGAGGATGGATGTTCAAGATGGAAGGAGAGGCACTGGCAGATGAAGGGTCATACTTGTTAGATCGAGGGATGGGCGTCCTTGAACGAGGATGGACTCTCTCAACTTACAACGGACATCCCTCGTTCCACAATGAACGATTTGGATCAATTTTGGTTTGATTGGGATCAGTTTTGAACACTCCAGAATCAATTTTTGGTTCTAATATGTTAGAACCAAAGTTTTCAGTTCGATTTTTGGTTTGTCTTTTGCAAAACTAACAATAACCAAACTGAGCTGACGAAATTTGAAATTAAAAAAAAAAAAAAGGAACGAACTTCATTCCGCTGCAGAGTAGAACGAACTCTCCGCACAAAAATGACTTTGTTCCTCACCGGAACTAACTATTTCAAAGTGTGAACCGCAAAGGGTAAGGCGAAAAGTTGAACCCTTTCAACTTTAAGAATCGATTTGCAAGGAGTGAAAGTTTCACTTGGTTCAATGTTCTGCGGCGGCTCGGTGCTCATGACTGACGTCACTCTCTGTTGTTTGGCACTTCAAATTTCCCTTCAATTTCCATTCCCTCAGGCCTCTTCCACCTATTCGGCACGGTACAGCTAGTCCTAGTCGTTTCCTCGCCTCTAGGCTCTCACATTCTCTTAGCCTCGAGTACCCTATTCTCTTTATTGTATTTCACTTTATTGCTAAAACTGTTAAATGAAATTGGCTTACTTTGATTCTAGAGTTGGTTTGCTTCAAATTAATTTTGCATTTACTTTATTGATTCTCTTGCAATTTGGTTACTGATTCTGCTGCACTTGGTTTAATGTTCCACTGATGCATTTGGTGGTTTACTGATTCTACATTTTGTTTTAGCCTTCTAAGATAGAAACATTAATGAAACTGTAGAGGATCCTACTATTAACTCTATTACTTGTCAAACTAAGAGAAAAAAAATTAGAAGTTTGAAATCATTTTACTAGGATTGAAAGTACTGATCATAGCATCCCTATAGTAAAATGTAATCATTGTTCACAGACATGCATGTCATGCATCGAAGAATGGGACATCAAACTTGAAAAAACACACAAGTTGTAATGACTGAAATTTCCTTGAATGGATTTATAAATATTTATCAGTTGATTTATGGGTGAGATATATTATTTCATAGTTTATTGGATCAAAATAGTGATTTAAGAATTCATTGCCTTTAGAATTTATTAAGATAGTTCATGGCCAGTTAGGTTAAATTATGATTGACAACATTGTTAATGGAAAGGGAAGGAATAACGGCATCTTTGGAGTGTTTACCCCGCAGGAAGAAAGAGACTGTATGAAGAAGGAGAATAGAGAACAACAAGAAGGAGAATAGCGGACAGCTTAATGGTCATTGGATGGAAGGGATAAGAGAAAGTTGGCCGTTAGATGAGATGTCCACTAAAGGGGAAACACCCACAAATAGGATCGAGTCTGCAGAAGGATCAAAATGAGCAAATGAATTATGGATGGGAAACGCGAAGTAAAATTTGACTGTAGGATGGGAAACGCAAGTAAAAGTTGATCGTTGGATGGGAATGGCTGGAAGGAAAAGATGCTTCCATGGAAAGGAAATATTCCTTTTGGGAGAGTGGTCGGCGATTGGATTAAAAAGGGAGGAGCGAGTGAAGCATCGATTGTCAAATCAAAAGGGTAGAAGGGAAGATGCTCTTGTAGAAAGGAAAGATTCCTCTTTAGGAGAGAGGTTGACCATTGGATTAGATGAGAGGAGGGCCTCATATTAAGAGAAAATTGTTCCATGGAAATAAAAGAGTAGGGGCCGCACAGATAGGGTTAAATGATGTCGTTTGACAAAAAGAAACGCGGAAAGATGTTAAGTGATGAAAGCTAAACGTCGTTGTTCCAAGTTAAGGAACATGTCTACGGTAGTGAATGCGTCCAAGGTAAGAATAACTAAGAAGGGAACGATGACATTTGGATTAATGAAACCTATTAAGAAGTAGATGTTCTTGAAATGTAGACGTCCGTGGAAGGAAATGCATCTAGTATGACAACGTGACGGCTGATCAATGATTAATTTACACTTAAGAAAATGAATATTCGCTGAGAATATTCTCAATGGATGCAAATGTTGCTGTCGCGGAAGCATAAGCTTCCGCAATAGAAAAACTATCATTTTCGAACTGCTTTTGGGCATCTAACAGACTTCGAAATGGCTAAGGTCCTAACATTTAGTGTAACGCCCCGTTAATTTAAAAATATTTTTCTCATTTTTAGAAATACGTCATAAAATTTTTCACTTAATTTATTTAACAATTGAAACTCATTTTGAAAGAAACCAAAATCAGAGTAAGCTTTGCAGAATAATACTAAGAATTTAAAACATAGTTTTCAAGCGTTCTTAACAAAAGTTACCAAAGTCCCTATTACAATGTTATAAATTATTCAAAACACCAATAATAGAAAATTACCAAAATACCCCTCACTCAAAATACCAACTCTCAAAACATGTGATTTGCACCCAGCAAGTCAAATTGGCTAATAACACGAGGGATCATCCTGGAACTCCTCTTCCTCAACCAGTACATATTCTTCATTAAAATCATCACCTACATTACGGGGGAAACAATGAACCTAAAGCCCAACAAGAACCAAAATTAATGCAATGCGAATAATGCATATACATATAATGCATTACAGAAGAGAACTGTTTCTCTTATGAAAGTTAAGGTGGAATACTCCCTAGAGACATGTGGCCTAAGCAGTCACTCCGACGAGGAGATATACCAATCGGGGGTGTTACCACAATCAGGTATCCTCACTTTTGTTAAAGACGTTGGGGGTTTCAGAACGGGGTAATTGTGAACCCTAGAATCCACGTAGCTAAACTTCTAAACCTACCACTCCCTACGTGGGAGGAATCTAACGTATGGAAAGTCACAATTCACTCGAACCCCCACACGCCTATTTACGTATATTAGGATGACATACGTAATGTACAGAAGTTTATAAGCCCTAAGATGATGCATCAATGCCAGGTAATAAATCATAGAAATAACGTGCAAGAGAGCATCCAAGATATAAGTACGCGAAAGAAAACACAATCATTAATTCACAAGTGAAATCCATCGTAGTCATTCCTTACTATTAACACACAATTAAATTAACATAAGCATTTTCACAATTTTGCACGGTGAGAGCAATGTCAGTTATCGGTTTATTTGTTGACCGTCATGAGCAAGAACCATAACTCTAAATCCATTTACAAGGCTCAGATATAATCCGACCACTTATATGCACATAAACATAAACTTGATGAACACGTTTATCATTGTGTATGCATCGAAGCTTCGTTTCAGTAAGGGTTCATAGCAACAGGATTTTTTGATGACATTGATGCTAATTATGAAACAAGAGAACAATTCATACCATTTCTACTTCAACTTAGCATGCATTACAGTAACCAGATTCGACTGCAACTAATCAAACAATTTGATAGTTTCAACTGAAATGTTCAAGGACACTTTGCATCGTGAAAGCTCCTAGGCTATCATATAGAGCATAATAGATTTGAATTCAGCAACATACAGAAATTATCATCTCCAGTCATAAATCCACAACAGCTCATTTACATTCAAAGTAACCCGTAATGTAGGGCCACCTTTGGCCAATACAAATTCCAATTCTTACCTCACAATCCCAGCAGTTATACATAACACAACAGCCCAGACAATGCTCTATCCTTCAATCTCCCAAGATTCCTTTGCTTCAACCCACGGTGCTTCAATTCTCAGATGATCAGTAAGACAAAGCAACACTCACTTTTTAACACTCAACACTCAATTTACACTCCCACATTCTACTTATGTTTTGCAATCGGGAATACAGGGGAGGGAAGCTACCTCTGATAGACGGAGGGGAGAGAAAGAGAATTAAGTGACGGCTGAAGATAGACTGAGCAGAAGAAGATAAGCTACAGGGGAGCTGCCCATCACACAATCCAATGGAGGGAAGGTCCAATGAGAGAGAGCCATGTGGAATGCCTTCCGATCCTATGGGAGAGGCCAGATGCTGCAGAAGGAGGTTTGAGAGAGAAGCTTCCATCGTGTAAGACACGAAATCAGAAGAAAGAGAAAGAAAACTTTAATAGATTTGCGCAGATTTTAGACTTTTTGGACGTTATAAGTCGTCCGAAATCTTTTTTGGACGAGACCAACGCATCCGAAAACGTACAAAAATCGGTACAGATTCAAATCGACAACGTCCGCAGCGTCCACACCAGATTTCAGACGAGACCGAGGCATCTGTAATCGCACAGAATTGAATACTGATTCAAATCAACAAGGTCTGTGCCGTCCACGCTAGTTTTTTGGATGAGATAGAGACGTCCGAAAACTCGACAAAACTTGTACAAATTCATTTCTATAACGTCCGTGTCGTCTGAGCCATCTGGACCTCGTCCGCAAACCCTCCAGCTCACATTTTCCTTAATTTTTAACACTTGGGTAAATTTTTAACATTAACCCTATACTTTTCAAGCATAATTTAACGTATATCATCATGTAATATGACATGAGATGTATACATATTAGCTATCAAAATTTTAATACATCGATAAACGGTAAAAAATATATTTTCGGGGTATTACATTTATAGGCTAATGATGGACTCTTAGACGCATATTTTGCCACGAGAAGGTCAATACGTAAGGGATGGAAATATTCAAATTAGAAAAATTGCAACATGTTTACGGTCATTGAGAAGTAGGAACTTTCATTGGTGAATCACAAGAGACATTTCTCGAATAAAAAGAATGAATTACAAAAATAGCTAAGGAGGGATATGGACATGATGTGTTTGAAGAAATAATGACCCTTAACTTCAAAGGGTATCAAATGTGGACTTTGCAATGTTGACTCTCCATTTGGTGGAAATATGTCAAGAGCTTTCCAACGACATTATGTTAACTGCCTTGGACTTTAAAATGCTCGATACCAAAGTTTAGATGGGTGAACGATGATGTTTTAATAAGGAATTACTTAAGGGAAGGATGAGTTGGACAACAGCCGCTAGATGAGTTCAACGGACGGTTGAGATCAAGGATGGGGAGAGAGAGTAATGCGGAAAGAGCAGAAGTAAAGACTCCATAAAGCACATGTTTTTTAAAAGGAACGCAGTAGAAGGGAGAGCAGTTGGATGGAAAGGGCGCACAAGGCGACAACCGTAGGATCAAGAAAAAGATGCACCCGAGAGATAGAAAGATCCTGTTGAGGGAGAAAGGATGACAGTTGGATGAAGGAGCATGATAAAATACCGATTGTTACATGTTAGAAAAGATGCTTCCACCGCATGAAAAGATTCCTCCTAGGAGGACACACGGACTAGTGATGAGTTAAACGGTGTCGTGTGATCAATGAAAATGTGAGAAACGGGTTAAGTGATGAAGCTGAATGTTTTCCTTTAGAATAAAGTGTTCATTGAACAGGGGAAATAGTGGAAGTGAATGCGCCATCAATGAATAGTGAAAATGCGTAAAATATCATCATCTTAGAAGGATAATCTGTGAAGAAAAAAATGAGAGGCGGAGCAAAGGCGCCTGCAGACCCAAATGTGTCTAAAAATCATGTAAACAATGCCATTTGGTTTACGGGTCATTGAGAAAAGGTGAGTGATGTAGGAGCGTATCTGTCCACGGAAGGGAACACAGTCGTGACATAGATAAAATGTGGTCTTTTGGGTCAGAAGTTAACGAAGAACAGTGCTCACCCCAAAAGTGTGGGTGTCTGTAGAAGGCAACGCCTCTGCAAGATGAAGGGACGATGTGATCTGGGATGAAGGAATGTCTATCCACGCCGTAAACAATGGGTATAAAAGAGGAGCATTTATGACAAGTTGCATTGTTTTATTGGTGTCGGCAATGATGGGTTGTCCAAAGCTTCTGCGTGAAGGCAAAATCATTGGAAGAGGAGACAAGCTATGGGAAGGGCTTTGTCATGGTTGTATAGTTTTCTTCATTTTTGAAGCTCGAGGTAAGTAATGCTTGCTTGTGTATGGCCTCACAGCCTACAACGCAAGGTGCTAGGAAGCTCGATCAGTTTACTTGTTGTTTTGGGTTCTATTTTGTCACTACTTTTATTGAAAACTCTCGAGGGTATGTTGCTTGCTTGTTGTGTTTATTTATGCTTATGGAATTGAGGATGTGATGCTTCATTTTACTGTGTTATTTTACATTCAATGGACTAAGGATGTTATTGCTCTGTATGGTATAAAGATAGACATTGCTTATTTCCAGTTTATATTGTTATTGACGATCAATTATTTTGCTGGTTGAGTTACTGTCTCTGGTTACTATAAAGGATGATGTTGAGGCTTAATTTTTATGGTTTGATAATGCTAATTTTTTGGTTCAATGATAAAAGTATTTGAGGATATGTTTTTGTTATTTGTTATAGCATGCTCTGCTTGGTGATTTCTTTCAAGGATATGTTCCGCTGCACTTTTAGGTCATGTTCATTCATGAGTCTGCATTTAGGAAAGATAAAATGTGTAAAATGTACGTAAATGGGAACTGAGCTCAGGATGTCCTAAAAGGGTGGATTGGTGGAACATTAGCCCATTAGCTTACTTTCAGTGCAACCTGGGGCTGACTGGCACAAGGGCTGCTAGGTCGTCCTCCATTAAATTGCACGGTAGCTAACGGAGGACTCCCAAAAATGGTGGAGTTTGTCTTCACAAGGGCTGAAGACTCTCCCAAAAGGGTGGAGAAAGGTGGTGTATGTTCCATTGCCAAGTCTACTCATCCAAAAGTAAAAGAAAAGAAAAGAAAGTCAATGAAGAAAGAAGAAAGAAAGAAAGACAGAAAGAGAGATGAATTTATGTCATGACATGTTATGTTCACTGTCTCATGCATTATTTGCTAAGTCTAAGACTTATAGATGAATCTTGTGTTGTAAATAATGAAAAAATGGAGGAAGTTTGCCCATGGTGAAGACTAGGTGTTGTTGAGTTGTTTGACCGTGGCTTTATGGTTTGAGGCATAATAATCAACTGTTGAAATGGTTTTTATGAAAATGCTTTTGTTTGGTGATTTGGTTCACTATTGGATTTTACATATAAATTGTAAAGGATTTTTAAACTTGGGTTTTGTAAGGATTTTGTTTTAATTTGATAAAAGTCTTCCGCTAGAAAGATTTTGTTAAACGCATGATTTAGTAGCTAAATTAAAATAAGGTTTTTATTTTAATATGTTGTGAATTGTTAAAATGTCTTTCGTTGTAAGATGTTGCAAATGCATGGTTTAAAAAACTGATTTAAAATATGGTTTTATTTAAAAGGTATTTAATGACAGCTTTCATAGTTGAGATTTAAAAAAAAAAAGAATTTGTTATAAAATTTACGTTTATAAAAAGGGGCATTACATTAGCAGTTGCAAAAAGTTATTGGCAAATGTGGATATGAAGAAAAAGATTTTGAGTTTAAAAAATGTGGATAATATGAAACCTGTAATATCCAAGATCTTCGTTGAGCTGAAAGCGTAGCTTGAGTGATAATTTTAGGATATTATGAGCTAAGTTGGACAAGTAAAGGTATTGATCAAGAGAAGCGTAGTTGGAATAAGTTAATGACGATATCCCGTTATGTTTATAATTAGTTTAAGGGAAGGATTGAGGTTAAGTAAGGAACTGCCTGATGGTATTAGAGTTATATTAAATGATATCAAGTGGATTGATAATTAGTGAGAATATCAAGAGAATATATTTTGATACATTTGGACATACTAAGGTTGAAAGTATGAGATTTATACCACTTTGGGGCATGTTGGATTAAAATGAATGGTAAAATATATATAGTATATGATAAAGGTTATGTTAATTGGAAGAATGAATTATAGTTTATTAGGAAGTATATATATATATATATATTAAAGAGGATATGGATATATAAATATAAATATATATGTATATTGTTTAATATATATATAAGTTGGAAAAAGGATTGTGGGTGGCGAATGATTAAAAATGGGTATGAGATTTGTGGTTGCTTGGTTGAAATTTGTGGTTGATGGAGATCAACTGCAAATCAAAATGGAGATCAACCTGCAAAATCAAAATGGGTATGGAAAATTGGTTTTTAAAGTGTGGTTGATCATGGTCAAATCAACTTGATTTTTGTTAAAGATGAAGTAATGATAAATAACGTGATTAAAACATATTTCATGTAACACCCCGATATTTTTAAGTTG
Organism: Begonia loranthoides; assembly: GCA_022433065.1. Classification (NCBI taxonomy): domain Eukaryota; kingdom Viridiplantae; phylum Streptophyta; class Magnoliopsida; order Cucurbitales; family Begoniaceae; genus Begonia; species Begonia loranthoides. The sequence goes on from CM039483.1 coordinate 10,905,308, forward strand.
GATAATTATCGGGTTATTACTGAGGACGTTCGGAGCGTCAAGTCAAGGAATATTTCCGTTACGTTTTTCTCGTATACGTGATATAATCGAAGTGTTGGAGTTGAAAATATTACATCGCGTATCTATACGTGTCATTTTGTGATGTCTGTTTATGGGGGAGAACTTAAGGGATAAGAGATAATTTCAAAAATGCGAGAAAAATGTGTCCAGGGCATTTTCGAATGCTGCGGACGACAGTTCCAACGAGTTATGACGTCCGAAAACATCTCGAACGTTGTCCCGAGAATTGAGACGCCTTAGGACATAACTTTTGTTGTGCATCGAGATTTCGGAAGACGCGGACGACACATCGGACGAGGCGGACGTTGTGCGTTTGAATCTATCCAAATTCTGGATGAATTCGGACGACACGGATGACATCTCGGACACCATTTCTATGTCCGAATTCTGAATTTGGACATTACGAACAGAATTCAGACACATCCTCTCGTCCGAATCCCCCCTGTATAACGACAAGAATGAAAACAACCCTCAACCAATAAGAACCTGACTTCCCGACAAGAATCCGACCCTAGGCCACGGGAGGTGATCTCCCCCCTGTCCAGCCATCCTTCCCCTGCCTCCTACTCATACGATTGTCTGCCCTCCAGTTAGCTTAAGTCTCCTCCTTTCCCCTTTCAGCTCATTTAGATCTAGCAAAAAAAAAAAAGGGAGCTGCGTTAGAGGAGAAGTGCAAAGAGTGAAAGAAATGTGGAAGGAGTGACCTGCGAGAGGGACCTTGGGTGAGAGGGTTCAGCATGAGAAGAGAGTTCAAAGAGGGAGAGCTGAACTAGTGAGTGTTAAACCGTGAGTGAGTTGCTGTGACGCTTCAGTTGCTGGGAAGAACCGTGGAGGCTTGGAGTGCAGCTAGCCCTGCTTGTGTCTTCATCAACAAATGGGTAAGGAAAAGGGGAGGGGGGGGAGGTGCTTTGGCCATTGAGGCCCTACATCACAAGTATGGGTGTGTGTGTTTTACGGTTGTTGTTAGTTGTAGTTGCTGTGATGCTTCCTTTTGTTGTTTGAGCTTGGTTTATTGCCTATTATGTGGTATAAATGCTAAGATGGATGAGTAGAGAATATGTTAAAGAATGATGAAGGTTAAGGTCTAAGGGTGATGGATGTTAACTAATGAATAACAAATGCTTGAAGTTGTGTTAGGGTAAACGGTAAGTAGGTTAGGTTGTCTTGAAATACTACTGTTAACTATTGATAATTGATAGTGTTACCATGTTCTGTAGATTTCCTTGTTGATATTCCTCTTTATTGTCTTGATTTCTAAATGATGGACTCAATGCCTACTGAATGAAATGTGAAACACTATGATGTGATTTGTTAACTGAACAAACAAAGGGAAAAGGTCTAAGAAATTAAGATGCACGAACGTTGTAAGTTATTTCAGATTTTTATTGTTTTCTCTGAATGTGGATTGTGCGCTAGATGTTGGACAATAAACTTAGCTTGTAAGTGTTTATTTCTTGGTTCTGGATAGAAACCTTCTGGTTTTAGTTTATATAAATTCATTTAGCATGTCTATTGTTGAACTAAATTAACAAGCATGCCTTCATGAAATATTCGTTAAACATAACTCCACGAATCGTTGTACAATTTTGATGTCATTAGTAACTAGTCATAAATTAATCAGCATATTTTATTTATATGTCATAATCTTGCCTATTGGAGAATGATTAAGCATGTCTAACGTTTTAATCATCTTGTACGAAATTTTAGTAAAACCTTAGCATAAAAGCATGTAAATTGGTAAAGGATTAACTGTTTAATTCACTATTAAAAAGAGGCTAAATCACAGTACGAAAATGTGGTTTGATTGTCATCAAAAGTATGTTAAATTATATAAGTATGTTTGACCATCTAGAGGGCACGCTGACTTAACTTAAGAAAGTCATTTGACTCAAACAAGTTTACTTAGTTTTATAACTAGAGTATGAAATCAATATAACTAATTTTTAACCAATCGAGTTAAGTGCTAATCAATTAATTGATTTAATTCATTGAGCATGTTAATGAACTAAGCCTAGTTAAGTAAAGAGATGGATGTCTAGAACAATTAACTGAGTAATTAAACTCGAGCGAGCATGTAAATAATTAAGATAACATGTCTTCTCCTTTGTTATGTGAATGTATGATTTATAATTTTTTTGTTATTGTACTTTGGTATGGTATTGCTTAGTATGTCATTTTTCGTTAAACTAAAGCATGATTAGTTGACACTAGATCTAAGTACGATTAGTTAACTAAGATAAAAACATGAAATCAACCATTGAGCATGTTAATTAATTTATGCCTTACTTTTATATGCACGTCGCTTGTTAGTTCATTATTTTTCCAGTATTATGGTGATTTACATATCCAAGCATGTATCCATTATTGGTTGTCTAAGCATGTTTCCGTTAATTGTTGTTTAAAGCATGTTTGCATGTTTAGTTTAGTTTAACGAGCATGCCTAGTTAATCGAATTCATTGCATGTCTCTTTATGGTTTATTTATTATATGCGCAATTTTAATTATAGATTGCCTTTTATTTCAATGCGCACTTCAATTTTATGAATGTTATGTCATGTCATCATGCATCAAGATAGGTTAAGAATGTATGTTCATGCATCAAGCTAATAGAAAAGAACAGAACGCATGCATGAGTGAGGAAGATGTAAGAATGAATGATAGAATAATAGAAAGTCGGGTCCGGCCTGGCAGCTAGTATGCCCACAAGAGGCTAGTAAGTAGCCTGGCAGCTAGTATGCCCATAGGAGGTCAGCCCTAGCCTGGTAGCTAGCATGCCCACAGGAGGCTAGCATGAGTGAGGAAAATGTAAGAATGAATGATAGAATAATAGGAAATCGGGTCCGGCCTGGCAGCTAGTATGCCCACAGGAGGCTAGTAAGTAGCCTTGCAGCTAGTATGCCCACAGGAGGTCAGCCCCTAGCCTGGTAGCTAGCATGCCCACAGGAGGCTAGGTTATAGCCTGGCAGCTAGCATGCCCACAAGAGGCTAGGTTATAGCCTGGCAGCTAGCATGCCCACAGGAGGCTAATTGTAATCTGGCATCGAGTATGTCCACAGGAGACTAACTCGACGAATGAACAAATAAAAGATAATAATTAAACGAATGACTTAATGAGAAGGACTAAAGAGTGGCATTCATGTTGCATTAACCTTTTTCCTTACTGAGCCATTAGGCTCTTATATTGCTTGTGGTGTAGGTACAAATGATGAACGGATAATAAGTAGATGACAAACATATAATGAAACAAGGATGGATGATTTCGCATGCATGAGACTCGGGGCTGGCCAAACAAAGAGAAAGCTGAGTAAACGAGTGTAATCAAATGATGTTTAATTGGCAGATTCATTTCTTAAACGTAGTGTTTCAATTATTTAGTATTTCCTTCTGAACAGTTTCTTTACGCTTCCGCAAGATTTTAAACAAATGGTTTTATTTTATTATTTATGCTTTTGCACCTTGTAATTGGTTTTCCCAAACGAGTTTCAAGAAAGAGTCAGTAGCGATCCGATTAGACACGCTCTGATACGTATCGTTTTAAAAAGAAAATTTTCAAATTTTTAAGCATTTTAAAGGATTTACGAAAATCCAGGTCGTTACATTTCGTGAGAGTGTAAACTACGGTCGATCGTGGCAGCAGTTCAGCAAAGGGAGATCATCCGCTGTGATCGTCTGCAATTCAAGAACAAAGGAAAGTGCGGTTGATAAACTAAACAACGGTCGATCGTCCTTTATGAATAATTGATCGACCGCCATTTATTGAGAAATAATCTGGAGAGTCATGAACATCTGGAACGTTGCTGAACTTGAAAGAGGACGACGTTATACGCGTTGAGACATCAGAGAGACGTTGATAATTATGAGAGTTTCCCATGGCCTTCCACCTTCAAGGAGTTACTGGTGGACGTCGAAGAGTCATCCTTGTTGTCTATAAATAGGAGAGCTGTAGCAGCGTGAATTGGAAGAGTGAAAAAGCTGGGGTTACTTTGCTAAAATATTGAGAGGTAGTTGTAAGTGCCGAGAGTTGTGTGTGAAGCAGTGAAAGATTGTTAGTAGTTTTGGAGTTTTGTGATGTTATGCTTCTGGAGACGTGAGTGATCTGTGAGTTTAAGGTTGAAGAGAAGAGTTTGAGGGAGATCAGTTGTGAGAGTGAGTCGCCAGTGAGGGTTTTAGTGGTTATATGTGTGAGAGAGTGAAGGTTCTCCGGTGTGAAGGTGATAAAGAATAGTGAGGTGTTGGAATGTGAAGAGGAGTTCCCTTGGATTACTAATTCACGGTAAGCAATCTTCACTCACTTTTGTTGAGATTTATTCATGTGTATTCTCTCTATTAGTTATTATTGGATAAGGAAATGCTGGAATTTGGATAGTGATTATTGTGGTTGAAGTTTAAGTGATTATGAATATATATTATGGATTAGGGTTGGCTATTAGTTAGAAATGGGTTAAGCAATTAAGCATGTTTAATAGCTAAAAATGATGTATTAGGGTGTTATTAATGCAGTTGGTTAAGGTATTATTTTGTTGGACGTTGAAGAATATTGTTTGGAAAATAAATAGATAATCGAGTATTATTTGCGAAATAAAACTAAGTTAGGAATTTAATAGGCTTGTTAACAATGAACAAAGTAATAAATTGTTGAATAAAGTCGGAAAATAGTTTAAAGAATATTAGTTAGAGATTATAACTGTTAACTTGATCTTTGGGAGGTGTTAAATGAGACTTACTCGCCGTTTGTAGTTGGAAGATGAGGATTTATTATTGATAACTTATAGATTTATTATGATTAGGTTTCAATAAGGATAACTCTAAGTGTTAAACTGTTAAAGCTAAGGACTCCAGGTACGTGCTATTGCATGTGCTTTGTCCGAAATGACCTACATCTTAGGAAATTAGGGGTTTGTTTGATGTTTGTTTATTAAATGCATAAGTTATGTTATTGTATGAAACGTATATTATTTACTTGCATGTTTATTAGAATTAAGTTCAGTTCCTTAGATAGGACGGCTCACGTTTAAGGATATGATTAAGGAACACGTCAGATAGGATTGTATGTGCACGACATCGTTAAGACATGAAATTATAAAGTACACGAAAATGAAATGTACGTAAACAACTGTGGATCGGTTAGATACGCCTGGCATAAATAACAAGTAAACGACTGTGGACCAGTTAGATACGCCCGACACAGATAACAAGTAAACGACTGTGGACCAGTTAGATATGACTGGCATAAATAACAAGTAAATGACTGTGGACCGGTTAGATACGCCCGACACAGATAACAAGCAAACGACTGTGGATTGGTTAGATATACCCAGCATAGATATCAAGTAAACAACTATGGACCGGTTTGATACGCCCGACACAAAAGCCAACTGTGGTCCAGTTTGATACTCCTGGCACAGATGTTTATATGGTTCGGTATGATACACCTGACATATAAATAGTAAACGGATGTTTATGTGGTCCGGTATGATATGCCTGACATATAAACAGTAAACGGATGTTTATATAGTCCGATTCGATACGCCTGTCATATAAACAGTAAATGGATGTTTATATGGTCCGATTTTGATACGCCCAACATATAAGCAAAATAAAATAACGATAAGACATGAATAGTAAAAGAGAAAAGAAATAGAAAACCTTATGCAATGTTATAGTAATTGTATGTGAATTCTATATTTTATGTTTATATCACGTACTGAGCGTTAGGCTCATAGTTAAATCCTATTGATGTAGGTAAGGAGCAGATGAATGGATAAAGCTATTGATGGGCGTAGCTGATGGAGTATTGTTGTGTGGACGTTTGTACTGTTGGGACATTGACCTATGGTTATGGCTCACATAATGGAATACATGTTTTAAAGACTTTTAAATATTTTATGATTTTAAATAAATGTTTTAAGTAATGTTTTTATTTAAATAATGGGTTTATGGTATTGAAAATGCAAAAGACTTCCGCTGTATATTTTATATGATTAAGACTTCCACTGTATATTTATGACTCTAGTTTCATTACGCAATGGTTTTACAATGGTTTTAAAAGAAAAAAAAAATTTTTATATTGAAAAGGTTATAGGATGTTACAAAACCAAATATGTCATGTTTTAATGTTGCAACTTGTCTCGAACTACTTACAAAAATTATTATTATTGATGAATTGCCTTTAAAGTTTGTTGAAAGAGAGGGTTTTAGGGCATATTCTCAATTAGTACAACTAAAATTTGTTGTGCCTTCTAGAACTACTATTGCAAGAGATATTATTAGTATTAATGAGAAAAAAAAATGAAGTTGAAATAATACTTCAGAAAAAATTCTCAACAAATATGTTTGACTACTGATATATGGACTACTATTAAAAATTTGAGTTATATGGTATTAATTGCCCATTATATTGATAGTGATTGGACCATGTATAAGAAAATTATTAATTTTTGTTTGATTTCTAATCATAAAGGTAAAATTGTAACACTCCTAGACTTTTTAAGTTGGACAATTATCGGGGTATTATCAAGGGCGTTCTAGAGCGTTAAGTCTAGGATTATTTCCTTTATGTTTTCCCGTTTATGCGATACAAATTAGATGGCGGAGAGGATAGGACGTTACATCGCGTAATTATACGTGTCATGTGCCTATGGGGGAAATGTTACGGGATAGGAGTTAAGTGAGAAAAGTGTGAGAAAAACTGTCCAGGGCATTTACGGACGCCTGAGGACGACACTTGCGGATGAGACGTATTGTCTGCAAATGCATTGCACACACGGTAAAAGGGTTGGGACAATTCACGACGAGATTTCTCATCCGGACTTCACTATGTTGTGGAGTTTCGGACGACTCCGGACAAGTGCGGACGAGGCGTAGCCTCGTTCGAATCGCCTCTGTCCCAATTCTGGAGACTTTCAGACGAATTCCCAGATGATGCAGATGACGAATACTACATCCGCATCGAATTTGTACACATCAGGACACTTTCGGAAGATGGTGCAGATGATGTGGACGAAGACAGGACGCTTCTGTATAGAATCTGTCCAAGTCTAGAGACTTTCGGATGTTTGCGAACGAAAGAGGGTATCGTCCGATTTGAATCTGTCAATTTTATGGACACTTTCGGATGATGGTGGACAACACGTACAGACAACATATCGCGTCCGCAAGTCACCTGTAGATGGTACGAACACAGACGAGGACACCTCTCCTCGTCCCCAAGCATGATTTAGCCTTTGAGATTTTAGCCTTGCGGATGAATGTGGACGAGGCCAAGTCATCCGCACTCGTCCGAATCATCGCAGAACTGCGAAGACAGAGGTTTGAAATAAAAAAGAAAATGACACCTACCCAATGGAAAACGCGACCCCAACACCAAATCTCCTCCCAGACCACGCATGGCCAACCATCCCCTGCTGGAGCTGTCTTCCCCTGCCCTTCTAGGTACTGTTATCCCCTCTTCCTTTAGGGTTAAGCCATCCCCTTTGTTCCTTCAATCTTCATTCTCCTGCGTATGAAGCCTAGAGAGCGAGTGATGCACCCTGGATCTGCATCAATATCATTTTTTATTTTATTTTTATTAGGATGAAGGACGTCCAATACAAGAAGATTTGGGGTCAAATCCTCAAAAAAACCCAGAGAGGATGATGCAATATCAAATCAAATATCAAAGAAAGTATTTAAATTGACCGATAATCACAACAAGAAGATCTTGAAGAAAGAGAAAGATATTATCTCTTAAGATAGTATCTCTAAAAAGATCCACTTTTTTAGGAGATCTAGATCCACTTATCTAAAAGATCTAGATCCACTTATCTAGGTTATCTTTTATTTAGTTTTTCAATTTATGTTTGTAAAAGGCTATATAAAGCCACCTAATTTTATGTTTTAGTTAGTTGTTGAATTTTAATAAAAGAAAGCTTTTTCTTTTCGAGAATTGGAGTGATCCTTTTCTTCCTTTGGTGAGTGATATCCAAAGACCCTTTGGTGCGTAATATCCAAAGTCCCTTTTGTGTGAGTTATATCACAAAAGAAACTTGTAGCCGCGTCCTTATCCAAGGAGGTGAGAAGCGTTGTGTTCATCCATCACGTGCGGTGCATTTCATGCCCACATCAGCGAGAGAGATTGTGACCGGGTGACCTGCAAAGGAGAAGTCCTTTGGAGAGTTCCACAGTGTAAGGGGAATTGTGGTGAGCTAGTGTGAGTGAAAATGTGAGTGAGCTACTGTAAGAGCTGGCATCTGCGAACGGGAGCTATTGTCCGTTGGAGAACTGACCTCATCGTTGTGTTCTTCATTTTGGTAAGGAAAAATGAGTGAGTCTTGGCCATTTGGAGGCTACCCATAAGTAGGTGTGCGTGAGTTTATGTTAGTCTCTTTGTAGTTGCTATTAGCTGATAGTTTCCTTGAATGATTTCTTATCGTTGACAACTTTAGCTGTTCTTTCATTTTAGCTTGTGATCGATGTTCTATAGATCTTGGTTAAGCTTTTTCCTAAAGAAATGACGAATGATAAGAATGGATGAGTAAATAATCAGTAAAGTAAAGAATGCTCACTGTCTAAATTCTTGCAGTTCAATTCCATTGTGTTATTTTCTTATGCACATCTGCTTGTCCTCTCACTTGCTGTTATTCATTGAGCATGTAATCGATCAACTAGAACAAGTAACTAGCATAATAATTAATAATGAGTGTGTGAGTTAGTATTTAACTCCCTGAAATGCTACTGTTAGTTGGTTTTAGACAACAGTTCCTTGAATGAATTGCTGTTTTTATTCCCTTGTTGATATTGCAGATTCCCTTACTGTTATTCCCTTACTAGCATTGTTTCTCTTGTTTATAAATCCCTGCAATTGATAGTCAATGATTAGTCTAGAAATAAGACAAAGGAATAAGCTAATGGTTTTATTTTGATACTTAAAGTTTATTTACTAGTAGTTATTACCTGTAATGTGTTATCCCTTCATTGATGTCCTGTTGCCAATACTCCTTGGTCTAGCATGTTTAATTTGTTAATCAACGGAGCATGTTAATCAGACTGTTAAAGTAAGCACGTTAATTAGACATTAAGTTTACTTACTCAATAATTGTTAATCACTTCTTGAACATGTTATAATTGTTTAAATCATAGCACGTAAACCACATAATCTACATTTATATCCTCCGAGCATGTAAATCAACTGAGTATGTAAGTCAACTAATAGTTATTAAATTACTAAACTGTAATCTTCCTTCAAGCACGATAACCATTATTTAAATAGATCAATTTGCTAAGTGTGTTAAATCAATTATCATGTTAACTTAGTTAGGTCTAGCATGTTTTTAATGTTAATTAATATTGTCAGAGTATGTTAATTCATCTAAGTACGTTCAAGTATGTTAATAACTAGTGGAGCATGTTAAATAATAATCAATTGAGCATGTAACCTGTAACGACCCGGATTTTCGTAAATCATTAAGGTGTAAAAATTTGAAATTTCTTTTCGAAATAAATCAGAGTGCGTAAATCCGAATCGCTACCAACTCTTTCTTACAAACTCGTAGTGAAACTAACTTATTAAATATCCAGAAGCGTAAACACTATAATGAAGATCATCTGTTTAAAGTCTTGTGGAAGCGTTATAAAACAACCCTTTGTAAATCATGGCGAAGCGTAAGAAATCTTTCAAAGGAAATACTAAGCCATTCCACATTACGTCTATCAAATAGAACTTGACAATTAACTTCGTTGATTCACAATCGTTTACTTTCTTTTGTCTTTGCATTGCCAGCCCTAGTCTCGTGTATGTGAAATCATCCACCCCTACTTCATTATGTGTTTCTCATCCATTTCTTATCCGTTTACTATCTGTTCATCATTGTACCTAGACCACAAGTAAGGATGTGAGCTTATGCCTAGTAAGGAGATGAGGGAAAACAATTTATGCATTTCTTTCTTTAGTTCTTCTTGGAATGGGGCCACCCAAACCAACTCTTTCATTACGTTTGTTTTCTTTGTTCATTCTTTAACTCGTACATCGAGCTGGAGATTGGGGGTGGTCCTTTGAGATGGCCTAGTTGTACGGCTCTAACCTCCTGCGCGCATGCTAGTCCCTTCACCGACTAGGTGAGGGTGTATCCTAGCTGCTAGGCTAGATCTTGACTACCCATCTACCCCAACTCCCTATTCGTTCTCTTTTTCAGGCGTATTCTACCTTCTGTGTTCTTTCTCTTTCCGGCGTATCCCGCCTTTAGAGTTCTTTCTTCTTTCGGTGTATCCTGCCTTTAGAATTCTTCCTCTTTTCGGCGTATCCCGCCTTTAGAGTTTCTTCCCTTCCGGCCTATCCCGCCGTTAGGGTTTCTTCGGTGACGGATGTTTCCCTCTCGTCTCGAACATACTTGTTCTTAGCATTTTCCTCACTCGTGCATATGGGTACCACCCTAAAGGTTACCCCCTACTTGGTTTCTATTAACATGAACTCGTTCTAACTTCTTCCTAACGAACAAAGTGCATATGAGAAATAATATCAACACTTTAGAAAATCCACAGTAAAAAATGAACAAAACTAACATGCTTCACATAACGAAAGTAATGACAGCATTTAACTATCCGTGCTATTACCAGTTATTATCACAAAACAGATTAACTCACATGCTTTATAACTTAAGGAAAACAGCAGTAAATCAAGCTACGAATATCATGCTTTTTAACTTACTCTGCAGCAGAAAATACGGTCATTAAAACTTACTTCTAGACGACTATTCAACAGTATTTCATTCTATCAAAATCATACTCTAAATCAAGCTTAACAACAGGAACCTTACCTGCTCTCATCCCAACTTAATCAACACCAACCTAACTACTAAACATGCTCTTTTGATGGATAACATACATCAAGGAAATATCAACAATAGAGCAGCGAAACATGCTTGTTAATCGGTTAACGTACGGTAGGAAAGTCATACAGAGAAACATTCTTTAACTCTCTAAATACAGCAGTGAATCATATTAAATGTTTTATTGCGAAACCTACATTGAACGACTACGTGATGAATAACCAAAATAGCATAAATACAATCATATAGACAAGCTTTTAAATCAATTATGTAGCAGGACCTGAAGCATCCAAAATAACAGCAACTGACAACATCTAGTACACTTTCAAACCGACTATACAAGAGGAACCAACATGCTTTTAACAACTAAAAGAGACCGTGGATCATACATACAGTGCTCAGGAAAGCATAAAGAACATACTTGGCAGGCTTTCTTACCATAATAACAGTAACTAGAATAACTATGTAGAACGACCATAACATCCAAGGCAATAAGATACGTGACAACATCAAAGACATGCTTACACTGAAAATGAAGCATACAATAATAGGAATCATACCACTAAGGAATCTCATGATTTCTACAATGTTCATCCCTTCTTACAGAGTAAAGGATCATGTCATAATGTCAGTCAATCATTCTTTTCATCTTTCTTTCATGTTTCATCCATGATTCTCCTTTCCTATCATACTTTCTTTAGAAATACTGAAGTCTCATAGCAACATAAATGAAACGGCAAAGGAACATCTACTAAGTGTAAAGACAGTAGCCATAATTCCGGAAGACAACAAAGTTCATCAAGAATTTTCTGCATATGCTATTAACTACAACAAAATCATCACACACACACACAAATACATGGGTGTAGGGCCTCCACATGACCAAGACAATCCATTTCCTTGCCCTTGAAGTTGAAAATCCTCACGTACAGCAGCTCCTTGACCTCCCTTCCCAGCAGAGTTAACTCCCAGCACAAAAATCCTAGGAATAGGAAATGGAGATAGGTTGGGTTAAGTAGAGATGTACCTAGGGTCATTCTCACATGTGGAGGGGACAAATTTCCAGCTTTCGGCTTGGGTGGGCGATTTTGTGTCGTCGGGTCGCGTTTCCATTGATTTATGTCATTTTTGTTCTGATTTAAAACTTATTCTGTCGCTAATCCACTGAAATTTGGACTTGTAGAGACGTTGAGTTGTCGTCCGCATGCGTCCGTATGACCTAAAATCCTAGGCAAATATTGAGGCGTCGGACAAGATTTGGCGTCCCCACCCTTTGTCCGTACCATCTGCAACCGAGTTTCAGACGCCATACATCATCTGCATCGTCCGAATACATCGTCCACATATGTCATCTGAATTGTCCCAAAAATTGGACAGATTCATTCAGACACTGAATCTAGTTGTCCGCGTTCGTCCGCAAAACTCCAAATCTAAACAGATTTGTTGCGGACGCAGCCTGCCTCGTCCGCACCATCTTCACTTTCCACATCCTGCATCCGCAACACCTCAAAACAGTGAGTTTAGGACAGATTTGCATCCCGAGTCATTCTCAAGTCTATTTTCTCCACTTTTCACTATCTTTTTGTACTCAACGTGATCCCCTTGACGTTTCCTTCAAAGATACACGTCACAAATAGCACATGTAAACGCGAAATGAAATATCCTCATAATTCCAACACTTCGATTTCATCACGTATACGGGAAAAACGTTACTGAAATGTTTATTGATTTAGCGCTCCAACGCCTTTGGTAATATTCCGATAATTATCTATCTTAAAAATATCGGGATGTTACATAACCCAGTTAGTAGTCCAAGCTTGTAAACCGTTTGAATTGCCATTTATTTATTAGCATGTCTAATAAGTACTTAACTAGCATGTTTAATTAACTCAAGTATATGATTAATTAGAATGTTGTAAGAGCATGTTAATTTACTTAATTAAAATAATTGGTTAAAATAGTCAATACTCGAGCATGTTTCTCTCGTTTTAATTCATTGCATATTGTTCCGACGTTTCTATATTTCCTTATAATTCGCTATGTAAGTTTATTAATGTCCATCTCATGATTTCCTTATGTGTTTCGTTGTGTTCCGTTCAATATCATAATGGCTTTCATGTGCGTCTTCAATTTCCGTTATTCAATTTCGATTGTTTACTTTATTATATGCGTAGTTACAATTTCAGTTACTTTCTTTTATATGCACACTTCAATTTCTATGAATGTTATATTGTGAAGTACCATGCATCATGTTAGGTTGAGAATGTATGGTCATGCATCATGATTAATAGAAACTAATAGGGAGTGCCACGGGGTGGTACACACACATGCATGAGTGAGGATAAATGATGAAAATGAGTAAAACGGTAAGATAATAAAGGCCTTAGTGGTCCGGTAGCTTAGCCAGGCACAGACACAAAGAAAAGAATAAGGGAGTTGGGTGGCGGATGGGTAGCGGCCCTAGTCTAGCAATTAGGCAATGCCCCTATCTTATCGGGAACGGGACCTAGTTGCCCATAGGAGGTTAGGTCCGACCAACTATACCATCCCATACGGGTCTTTCAATCTCCAGCTCGAAGTACGAGTAACGAACGAACGACTTAAAGTAAAGTAATAAAATGGTAAATGGCTAATGAAAGAATTTGTTTGGGTGGCCACATTTCAAGATGGACTAAAGAGTGACATTCACGTGCATTAAACCCTTTTTCCTTACTGAGCCATTAGGCTCACGTATTACTTGTGGTGTAGGTACAAACGACGAACAGATAATAAGTAGATGATAAACATATAATAGAGCAAGGATGGATGATTTCGCACGCGCGAGACTCGAGGCTGGCCAGGCTAAGGGTAAAAATGAGAAACAGTTGTAATCACATTAACTTTTATTGTATTTGTACTCTATTGTTTAGTTTCTTCTTTAAATGATTCAATTATGCTTCCGCAAAGTTTTGATAAACCCGCTATGTTTTTCATAAATTGTTTTATTATTTACGCTTCCGCACTTTGTAATTGGTTTTTCAAACAAGTTAAAGAAAGAGTCAGTAACGATCCTTTAGACGCATTTTGATATGTTTTGCTTTTAAAAAGAAAATTTCAAATTTTTACTCATTTTAACGATTTATGAAAATTCGGGTCGTTACAGAAACGATTGGTAGAAAAGTGGAAACATGCTTATTTGAAAGGGGAATTGAAAATGTTTAATCCAAAGTGTTTGAAATTAGAATGGGTTAGTTTTGAATAGGGAACACATGCATATACGATGTTTTGCACACATTTTGAATTTGATTGTATGTGATGATTGAAAATATAATCAAGAATCTATCATGAGAGTACGTAGAGCTATGAAGTGCGTTCGATCTTTCCCTGCAAGGTTGGAACATTTTAGAAATTGTGTTGAAAATGTTAAGATCACGTGAAAAAGTAGTGTTTCTCTTTATATGTCTACCAAACGGAATTCTACATATTTGATATTAGAAAGCGCTGAAAATTTTGAAAAAGCTTTGGAGAAGTTAAGAGAAACTGATAGTCATTATCTTGTTGATTTGAGTTGGGAAAGACACCTCACAACATAAGATTGGGCTAATATTAGGTAATTTATCAAGTTTTTGAAGATTTTTTATTAAACGAGTTGTAATTGTTTCAGGCTCCTCGCATGTTATTCCAATATTTATTTTACTGAAGTATGTAATTTAAAAATAATTATTCAAGAGTACGTTGAATGTGATAATGCATTATTGAGGAAAATGACTATTGGAATGTAAAGAAAGTTTGACAAATATTGGGGAAGTTGTGATAAAATTAATTTTTTGATGTATGAGGCAGTTGTATTAGATCCCAAATGTAAAATAAAGTTAATGATAAAGAAAATAATTTGGTCAGTCAAGTAGAAATTGTAATTGAAAGATTATATACTGAGTATAAATGTGATTTGGATTTTGAAAATTCAGAAGATAATTGTAATACAAGTGTTGCAACAACGTCTACAGTGTTGAGATAAAGTAGTAGATTGAGCCACAATAAGGTATGTGAGATGTTTTGTAGTTATCATGATGAGCAAGATGTTTCAAATAATCAAACAGAAGTTAATCAATATTTTTATAAAGGGTTGAAAAAATTTTCAGACATTCTAACATGGTGGAAAGTAAATTCGTTGAAATTTCCAATATTTAGCAAATTGGCAAGAGATGTATTGGTTATTCTTATTTCAACAGCTACTTCGAAGTCAGCTTTTAGTAATGGAGAATTGGTACTTTATTCATTTCACAATTATTTGTACCCAAAGACTATCAAAATGCTTATTTACACTCAAAGCTGGATTCAATTATCAAAACAACAATCTATCAACCTCAATGATATAGTGGATGATATTAATAAATTTAAACAATGTGTGTTTTATATTTTCTTTTTCTATTCCTTTATATTTTCTTTATTAATTACTATCTTTATATATTTATTTGAAATTTATATTTTTCAGATCTTATGTCAATTAATGGAGATAATGAACTAGTTGAAACTCACTAGTGAATAGTGATGACTTCGAAATTGTATGTTTCTATTTTATTTTCTATCAATTTATATTTTTTTTGTTAATTACTATCTTTCAAATAATTTATTCAAATTGTATCTTTTGCATTTTGCAGTTTATATCGACTGAAGACACTGGACATTCCAAAATTCGATGACAACTTAGAACTGATACAATTACTATTTTATTATTTAGTTATATTTTCATTACTTCTGAGTTTTGATAATGGATATTATTGGTCTATTGTCTCTCTTAATATTTCGGTTTCATTTTATATTTTTTGTTATATTTAAATATTTATTTTTTTGTTAGACATATTTATATCAACTGAATGTTTGTTTTAAATTTATATTTTTATACTTTTACCTTTGAAATATAGAGAAAATGTATTAGAAAGAGAAAATGTATTTTTGAATTTGGATTATTTTGGTATATGAAAAAAAATTATTAATTTATATAGGTAAAACCCGAATGGGAATTGAACAAGAAATTTTGGTTCTGTTTCGGTTCGGTTCCTACCGGTTTTGGTTCGACAAATGCCTAACTAAAACAGTTTTGGTTCTGTTTGGTTCCATTTATAAATCAAACTGAACCGAAACTTGCCCACTCCTACCCTCGACTTAAGACAGACGTCTTTCATCCTACAACGGATGTTCCTCGACTTAACATGGATATCCCTCCACTTACAATGGATGTCTCTCAGCCCACAACAGACGTCCCTCCATTTACGACGTCATTTAACATTGAGGGACGTCTGTGGATACTTGAGGACATTTATGAATGTTGAGAGACGACGTCGTTTAGTATTGAAAGACGTCTATATTGACAAAAAATGTGATTGCGAGGTTTGCATCGTTTTTTCTCATAGTTTGAGGTTTTAGTTCATTAGTTCTCCACAAAAATTCTTTAAGATTTGGCGTGTTGCTGACCCCTAAGTCCAGAATTTGTTTTGTTAATTTACCTTAGTTTTACACATTTTAATGACCATTTACTTTTTTATTTATTAACTAATAAGCAATAAAGTAATTGAGAGAGTGTTTTTTACCCAAATAAATTACATGATAGATTTTGTACACACCATAATTATTTACTCAACAAATTAGTTAATTAATAAATCAAAATAGTTAAAAGATTTACTATTGACATTAATAAATGATTAAAAGAGAATAAAAAATACATTTATTTCTATATGTATTATATGTGAATAGATTAAAATTTAATTTCACGTAAAAAACTAACGACAAAAACAAAATAATTATTGAAATTTCTAAGCTCTAAAATAAACATATTAACACAAAGATAAATGAAGAAACAGTAAACATAATTAATCAAAAGCAAATAAAATAAAGTAAATAAAAATTAGAAAAGAAAAATGTAAATAGAATAACATTTATATTAAAGTCAAAGAGACAAAATAAATATGGATTCATTAAAGAAGTCAATTGAATAAACAGAGATAAAAATATAAATTATTTAATAATAAATCACAAATGTTGAAAGAAAATAAATGCTCACACTTCTATATTAACATGCTGATGCACCACTCACCAAGATTAAATGACCGTCAATTCAAATTGACGAAGATGAAGAGACAAATCATGTAATGGATAAGATGAAGAACAAATGCAGAGGCGACCATAAATGTTCTTCAAAAGAATATGTTAAATGAGCTCATGCACTGCTGAAGACGAAGAGTCAACAAAGAAATTTGAGTCATTGACCTTAGATAAAAAGATGATGCTAAAAAAAGTTACTAATTATATATCAAATGCGTAAACCAAAATAGAAAATCATTCTTAAATGAATCTAACCCACTGATTAGATTTGAATCAATGGATGAGAAAATCGAAAGAAAGACAAAATTATTCATGAAAGAATCTAAGCCATTGATTACATTTGAATCAATGGACAAGAAAAATAAGAAATAAATAGATGGTTCAAAAAAAGTAATATGATGTGTTAAGTTGATAATTAAGACAAAAAAATAATTAATCCTCCTTTTTTAATTATCTTTTTCGTCATTTCTACCTCTTTCCCGATAATCCTTCATTTTTTAGTATGACACTAACTTCTCTTAATTAGTCACAACCACGTTTAATATCTAATTATATGAACTATAGAAAAATAAGAAACCCCTATGTAATTAAATAATTAATGTTTAATTGAATTTCAACATCACTAGTGCCAGGATGTCGTACTAAAAATTATAAACTCAATTTTCACTATCTGACTTATTGCATCATAAACATTCTGAACATAATTACGAACTCAGAAAATACATTTGAAGTGCTAGAGGAGTATAAATTCTCAAGAAATCGCAAATAAAACTACTTAAACAAAAAATATAGAATAATTTTAGGTTTACACTCTATTACTACTGTCTATTTTTAATTCTTGACATGTCAAATATTGATTGGTGTTATTAATTACTTATTTTAACTATTTATAATTTATTACATTAATTGTATCAATCAATGTTTGTCACGTCATAAAGTAAAATTAGAAAATAGAAATAGAAATTAAATATAGTTGTAAGAACCACAATTTTTTAATGTATAAAATTCCCTGCATCAAATTTGAGCGTTGATTTCAGTCAATGTATTTGGTGTTGACCGATTTGTTGTGTAACAGTCATGTGTAAATTTTCAGTCAATTGGTCAAATTGGTAAAAAATTGGGTTCTCTGGTATATGTATAATATGTAATATCCGAAAAAATCTCTTTTTTCAATGTAAAGGAGTATATGTGTTGTATGTTTTGATTAATGAATTGAGTTTGGAGTTAGTGATTTATGAATTGAATATGCTAAAAATCTTGTTGTGTGGTGAATATTTGAGAATTTTGTGTTTGGTACAAGGAAGAGTGAATGTTCATGGAACCTTTGACAGGCTCCAAGAAACAAATGGGGAACCTTTGTTAAATCTGTTCGGGAAAAATACNTGGATGTTGGCTACATTTGGTATGAAGAACCAAAATGGAAAGGAAGTCGTATTAATGGTCCAAATTGCCCTTGAATAGCCGAGGGTCAGATTTTAGGCGGAATTGGAAAACCCACAATTTCCTCCAAAAGAATTCAAGATCTCCATTAGTCCAAATGCCCACTCCTCCTTGTTTATTTGGATTCAAAAACCTACAAAATAAATAAAAAGTTAGAAAATAAAGGAGCCCTTGGCTCGGGCTCAAGTGACGGGTTCTCGAGGCACATCAACCTTTAAAGAAAGATGTGGTCATTCATATGAGGGAATGATCGACCGAGTGTACATGGGAATGAAAATAGAAGCTCTCGGATGGAATAGCGGTCAATCAATACGTTTAGCAGTCGATTGACTTCATTTCAAATTCAAAAACAAAGATTTTGGGCAGTTGATCGGTGAACGACCTGTGTTTGTACAAATTTATAAAGTCGATAAATTCCAATCGGTCGGCTGATAAAGGGCGGTCAATCAGTGTCTATACAGATTGTAAAGCTTGGAATTAGCAGTCGATCACCTTGAAAAATGTGTTTGACCGGTTTATCGAAGAAAACACAGAGTTTGACCACTTGATGGTTTTGCTGTCGATTGCTTAAAAGGAAGTGATCCACCGAAATGTCAAGGGTCACCTGGAAATTTAAAGGATGACACTTTCCAATTGGAGGTCTTGGGATGTAGGAACTTCAGGAATCAACCATGCTGCAGCACCTCTTGCTTAGAACTTGAATGGAAGTTATAAGTCTTGGAGTGAAGCTTGAATAGTTACAATTTCTAAGGAAAGGAGAGGATTTTCTCTAAAGAACATCTCTAGGGCTCTTCTCATCCTTTCTCTTCGAAGATTAAGATATGTTGAGGTCCTCTATAGTTTTGTTAAAGATTTTTATGAAGTTATAGGAGTATGATAGGAAGATGATGTGTAGATGAGTGAAAAAGTTGAAAACTGAGTAGGTCAAGTGTTTGTTCATTGTTGAGTTCGTTCCATAAATTTAAGTTAAGCCATTTGTATATGTTGTTAAGGACATCTTAAGGGAGATGTAGGTTGTGGAATTATTGAATTTGGTTAAAAATCGAGAAAGTTATGAAAGGACAAAGTTGAATGAAATTTGATCAAAACCTTATAATGTATGAGTAGGCTATTATGTTTTATCTTAAATCATGATTGATGTTTATTGGTCATGAAGGTGCTATTGTTCGAGAGAACCCTTCAAGTGAGGAAATCTTTAAGGACCAAGGTAAGAGATATTCATGTGTTTTACTATTAGGGTCTATATCATAAGTTATTAGGTGGTAATGTTGTTTGTAATGTTGTGTGGGAAAATGTTGTTTGAAAATGTAGTTTGATAATGTTGTTGAGGTGCTACTATGATAACATTAATGGTTGTGATTCAATGATAAACTGTTAAATTTATGTTAAGTATTGAATGAAGTGCATACATGTCATGCATCATGATTTAGGTATGATATGATATTGTTGGCATGCATATGAATTACAATGAAATGAAATGAATAAGCGTAAATAGGCGTTGGAGGTTGAGGAGATTAGCAACGGTACTTGGGAGAACTATATGATGATGCATCTCATCTCTCTTCGGGATTGAGTGACGGTTCGACCCAAGATAGACCTCTATGATGTATCTTTTCTCTTGTACTGATAACCTTCAACGTTTTTAAATTTTATCTGGCTATAAATGATAAGCAGACAAGATAGGTTCTCTTCTGAAATGAACAAAACAAGTATTGAGTTAGCATGAGCATACATTATTATTTCATTTTATCTCTTACTGAGCGTTAGACTCATAGCTTACTCTTGTGATGTAGATGATGACTTTGATCTAAATAAATTGAATATAGAGTGATGGAAAACATACTACAATTGAAGGAGCGTGGCCATGATGAGCGCTTTCGTTACCTGGAGCATTTTGATCTATGAGTTACTCACTAAACGTGGTGTAATGTAAATTATTTCAAGTGTGTTCAAAATACTTCAAACAATTTTAATATGAAAAATGTATCTTTTGAAATGTGAATGACTTCCGCTTTCGCTCTCTTTTCTTTTCCCTTCACATGTTTTAAGAAATATATATATACATAATGAATGAATAATTAATGAAAAGATAAATGTACAATGCCTCGTGACATAATGTGTTTCACCCAATATTATACATATTTAAATGAAGGTATCAAATGAAAATTAACTCGGAGAAAAATTTGATCAACGATTGGATTTTCAGAACTGAGCGTTTGAAGGGATTGGTTTAATATATAAAATATATTATATATTATATTATATTAAATTAATTATTCTATTTAAATTAAAATAAATAAAAGAAAACATAAGAGAATGAGGTTTCCTCATTCCCCTATTCGGCTGACAACCGAGATATGAGAAGAGAGAAAAGGAGAGTGCGATTCTACGAGAAGAGTGCACTTTGACGTTAGATCGACGTCTAGTGATTCCATAGCTCGAGTTTTTGTGAAGGTGAATCGTTGGTAGATTTAGTATTTATGCAGGAGTGTTGGTCAATCGATGCTGAAAAAAAGATGGAACAACCTATTTTTTTCACGTTTTTGCACTAGAAAACTATCTTTGGTCGACCATTGGAAGTGCTTGGTCGAAAAGAAGAGTTCCAAAGAGTTTCTGGTGTTCTGGTCTGATTTCAGTCGACTGCAGAATTGTTCCGACCAACCGAAAGGGGTCTCTAGTAGACCAGATCAAGTTCTAGTTGACCTGTGTGAGCCCCTGGTCAAATAGAATAGGACCTAGGTTGACCTATGCAGGACCAAGTTGACTAGACTAGATCCCTAGTTGACTAGACCTGGACCCTAGTCTACCAGAATAGGGTCCGATTGATCGCTGCTAGGTCCAGGTTGACTGCACAGTGTAGTTTTTTATATTTTTGAGTCATTTACACATCGATTGGGTTCCTAGTCCCGATATAGGACCCTTCCACCTTTTCCCTTGTGATTTATTGATTATAACTTTTGGCATATTTTAAAGCTCAAACGAGTTTGTTGATTTCTAGCCAATTACCGAGGAAGTTGTTGCTCTTGTAGGTAAGAAAGATTGTTGAAAAGGTAGGTGTCTTTACTTTATGCACTGCATTGCATCATGATTTTCAAACTATATTTTCATGGGTTGTCATGTAATACCTGGAGTTAAGCTTGGACTAATGATAATAATAATTGTGAATTATTTTAGATATGGAGTGATTTTATTATGGATTATACTACCCCAAAAATAAATTTAGTAAACATAATAAAAAATGGAATAATTAGTGACAATTATTGAAGATTAATTGGAGAATAGTTAGAGTTATGTGAGGTATTTATAGTGATTAAATTGTTAAGGGAATTAGTCAAAGGAGTGAACGAAATTTTTAAGGGGAGTGTTATGTTGGCGTGCAAATGACAGAGGCGAAATACAGTGGCGTATGGAAGATGCTCAATGTGGGAGCGGATGATAGCTGATCAATAGACATGATTTTGTGCACAATCAGCTGGTCTCACGGCAAAAGTCTAGAATTTTCTTTTTAACGTTTGACCAATCGACCATTAGAATTTTGTGGCAGTCGATCTTATGATCGACCAGTCCCATTGGAATTTCAAAAAATTGAGTTTTTAGCTTTGCTCCAACTGAGAAGAAATGTGGATCCCGAGGCAACGATATTTTCTAAGCTTCCTCCACGCTTCCTACTTTACATATGGTAATTCCTAATAGGGGTTAGGTGAGATTTTATGGGGATGGATGAGGCATATTTAGGAAGCTCTTTGAGAAATAGAAGTAGAAAAAGAGGGGGAGAGAGAGAGAGAGAGAGAGAGAGAGAGAGAGAGAGAGAGAGAGAGCTGTTGTCATTGAGAGATAGGTTGAGAGAAAAACTATAGAGAAAGCTCTCTAGAGAAGATAGAAACAGAGAGAGGAAGAGAGAAGAGAAGAGAATGAAAGTTCTCTGGTGAAAGGAAAGAGTCGAGTGTGAAGCTGAGAAGAGAAAGACAGAGAGCCGAGAGGAAAAAAAGAAGAAGAAGAGAAATAGGAGTTATGGCTCAAGAAGAAGAAGAGAAATATGAGCTATGGCTCTTGAGTGTTCTTGACGTAAGAGGTTCCTTCATGATTTTCTCTGCTAATGAGAAGTCTGTTCTTTGGTTTTAATAGAACTGTGAGAATTTATGTACATGGCTATTGGAACTCAGCCATGTTTTGAGTTGTGTTCTGTTGTTGTGTTTTGCTAAAGGGTATTTAATATGAGATAAAAGAATGAATAATATGGTGCACTATTGTTTGATATTAGTTTTGTGTTTAGGTATTATTGATGCTTTCTGGATTTATAGATTTTAGCATAAAGTTATGTTAAAGAGTAGTTGAAGGATGAAATAGTTAAGGCTCCTAATGAATGAACACCCTATTGAGATATGGTTATTGGACATTGAAGAATGTGGATATGCTGTGTTGCTTGGAACGCTCTCTGTTTATTTACAACTTTGACAAATATGTTCTGTAGGTTGACGGCTTTATATTGTCTGTTGTTTAGGAAATTAATAGACGGTGAAGTGAAGAAGAAAGGCAATGAATGAGCATTTATGGTATTGAAATTTTTAAGGATAATGATATGTAGAAATGAAGTTGGTAATCTATGATTTTAATGGTTATTTGTTTAATGATTTTGAAGGGATTAAAGAAGAAGGATAAAAAGATAAAACTCCGTAAAGACGCCAGCTAAGTGATATTGTCTGTGTTTTGCGGAAAGGCCTACATCATAAGAGTTAGGAATTGTGTGTTGACTGTACTTATGACATTCAGGTTCTTTACATTAAAAATTTAGATATTGATCATGCTATTGTTCGAGTATGTAGTGTTGTATGTTGTTTGTTGTTTTAATGATATGTTTATATATTTAAGTTATTTAAGTTAAGGATTTGATACTGATCATGTTTTGAGGATTATACTGAGGATATAGAATTATATACATTCACGAGCATTCATGCATCATGGTTTTCAAAATGTTATGAAAATGGTTTTCATGCATGGTTTTAGAAATGGTGTAATAGATGCTCATACGTACTAAGTATATGGAGTTCTCGTGGGTTGATCACTAAAAGCGGACTACCTTCATTTGGGTTGTAGCAATATCCATTTTATCATTGAAAGTAAAACAAATAATAAATAAATTAACTAGAATCAAATGTGAGTAAACACAAACTACAAGCCGTGAGGTTGGATTGCAAGTGAGAGTCCGGCAACTGAAGTAGACAAAGTAAATAGAAAAATAGAAACGATACCAAAATGAAATACGTAAAGAAAATGAAATAGGTTTGAGTCATCTTCACCACTCAATTCCGAGATGTTAGTAGAAAGGAAACGGTAAAAGTGCATCATGATGGCCTATGTTCATCGTCATGATGAAGTTCACTGTTTACGGTACAAGTTCACTATGCTAGCCCAAGGTCACCAGCATAGTACAAGTTCACCGCCAGAGTCTAAGTTCACCAAAACAGCCTAAGTTCATTGTCAGATTTAAAGTTCATTAAAGTTCATCGTAGTTTTATAAGCAAGTAAAAGTAAAAAAAAAAAAAAAGGAAAGGAAAACAAAAACAGAAAACGAAAACAGAAAACTGCATACGGATTTTAAAGGCTACACAACATATGCATATTTAATTCATATCGCTTGCTGAGCCTTATACTCATAGGTTAAGTCTTGTGATATAGGTACATGCTAGATCAAGTAAAGAAACATATGATGAAGGATTTTTTCGCGTGGACCTTGTGGCTGGTTAGGCTAAAGAATAAGATAAATGTAAAAAAGTTTTGTAAAATTATGATTAAATGTTTTAAGTTAAGACAAGTTTTGTAAAGATTTATTGTTGTATTCTTAAATGTTTTGTTTTATTATAAAGTTTTTCGCTATATTTTATAAAAGAATTTTAAGAAAAGAATTTTAGTTATCGTCTTTAAAGGGTTTTATGAATGAAAAGTCTTCTGCTACTCAAAAAATTTAAATTTAATTTGATTTTCAAAGAAAATGTCTTTTAAAAATGCTACGTTTTAAGAAAGGAAAACCGGGTCGTGACATGCCACATATGAAAATCTGATGGGGATTGTTTGACAACATGTCTACTTTTATGTATATGTATTTATGTTTTCACTCATTTATTTTATCGTACATGGAATTTAATCCTGTTGTGCTATCTATGTATTTGAGAAGATGAATCCTCTTGATGCTTTGAATGTTCTTTATTTCAAAGCATCACGAGGCTATCCCGTGCATCTTTTGTTACGTGAAGATTGTTTGTGTGCACGTGCTAAATGGGTAATAGAGCATTGGTAACATGATTTTGGGTTTCGAATCCCTAAAGTTGAAATGGATAATAGGGCGGTGATGACGTGCTCCTTGGGTTTAACCTACCCTGGGTATTTTAGTCACATGGATTGGAAGATTGTTAGTAGCTGAGTTTTGCTTGCCCAGTACCTTTCCATTTGATGGGTGGCATGACAGCTTGGAGCTATGTTTGCTGGAAACCCTTGTCAATTTGGATGTGACTGGTAGCTAGTTCTAGAGCAATCCATCTCTGACAATCTTATTTGTTACTTGATTATACGTTTGGTGGTGCCACCTGGTCTCCGGATCACGGGCACCCTTTTTCTTCTGACTCACGAGGTGTTGCTATCGACAGATGGACATCTTTCTATGTTGTGTTCAAATGGACCCTTGTGTGGTTATTCTTTTTTCACTGATGACGCTTTAGGTGAAACACTATGTAGGACTATTTTCAGGATATAGAAGTCTATGTGTACAACACATTTTACAAAAGCCTCATCGATGGACTATGAGACCCATTTTTGGATAAAATGATAAAGAGATTTTTAAAATATGATTTTAAAAGTCCATGTACGATAACAAGATGCATATGGCCATGATTTTTGAAAGAAAAATAAAACCAATTTTCTCATGCACTGCATTTAGTATAGATTTCCTTAGTTAGTTAGTCACTATGTCCAACTACCACTTGCTCCAATTCAGGTAAAGGCAAGATCAGCTAGGAATTTTCATGTCAGAGCTATTCTTTCTTGTTTCCTTTTTCTTTGGAGTGTGAAACTTTAATATCCAACTGTGTCTACATGTAAACCTTTGATTATGTACAATTTGATACTTGAGCATTTTGAAATTGTAATTCCGAATCACTAACATTATTGAGATTATTGTTTTCTCTAATATTTGGATGAATAGCAAAATTATGATGTGTTAGTTTCTGAGTATTGGGTATAATTTGGCTAGATAAGGGAATAAATAATTTAATGAGGAATAAGGGTGATAAGAGTGGAGTGGTCGATCACTATCAAAAATGGTAGAGGCAAATATATTATAGTGGTGTTTTCGGTCAACCGCAGAACTAGGATGCAATCTGCAATATACTTTGGTCGATGTATTCATCCGCATACTCGACCTCTTCCTCGACCGCTACATATTACAGTGGCATTTAATGAGGAAATGGTTGACAAAGTGGTCAAATGCTTGATTGACCCGTGCACAATCTTTACTAACGAAAAGTATGGTAACTACAGTTTTGAAAGATTTTGAATTACCTGGAAGCATGGATCACACCTCCTCGTCACGTCTAGGTTTTTAAGTGTATAAATATGAGGTGATTGGCCGATGGGGAGGAAGGAAAAAGAAAAATGCCTTATGTTTCTTCTCTTTGGGTTTCCTCTCGATATTCTTCTTTGATTTTTGGATTGTAGGCTGAAGGAGAAGGGTTCTTAGCTAGAATAATTTCATCTAAGAAGGAATAACACAAAGAAAGGTAAGAGATTTGTGTGTATTTTTTTTCGAAAAGACCTATATCATAGGATTAGGATTGTGTGTTTGGTGTGGTTTGAAATGTTTTTGATGAATTACTGGTCTGTTTCTGTTAATTTTTTCC
Source organism: Begonia loranthoides (assembly GCA_022433065.1). Lineage (NCBI taxonomy): Eukaryota > Viridiplantae > Streptophyta > Magnoliopsida > Cucurbitales > Begoniaceae > Begonia > Begonia loranthoides. The sequence continues at coordinate 10,931,580 of CM039483.1, forward strand.
CCCGCTAATGTGTTTGTTTCTTGAAAATGAACCCCATTATTGAATTTGTTTCTTGTAAAGGAACTAGCTTGCTAATAATTCAGCCTTGAAGGCATGAGTTTTGTGTCATCTCTTAACATATATATGTTTCTGTGTTGATAGAACTTGTGAGTGAAGATGTTCTGCTAAACGAAGTGCGCTCTGTATGATATTAGGGTAATTAGAATCTGTTGATTTATGTTGGTTAACATTTGTTTATGCCCTGATGAGAAGTATTGCTACCGAATAGAAATTTATCTTTTGTAGATGTTAATTACAGTATGTTTCCCCTCTGCATATAGGAAAAATATTATGTGTTATTATTGTATATTAGGTTCAGTTGTGTGTTAAGGAAATATTGATGTTGTGTGTTAGTACCTTTATTGCTGGACAAATATAATTAAAAAGAAGTTGCCATGCTCTGTGAATGAATCTGTGAATAATCTGTTGATAAACAGTAAAAGACAAAGAATTACAAATATATTGAACCCCTGTTAATGTGAATTGATAGAAACAGTTGAATATAGAGAGTGACATGATGGTTTCCACCTTACCGACATTTTAGTTATAGCATATATATATATGATTGCTTCCACCATGTTGAAATTTTAGTTATAGCACATATAGGATTTATTTACAGATGCATTATAATTCATGCTGCATTGGTTGTTTGTGTAACATGTTAAATTCCTGCTTTGATAATATGTTAGTGACGGCATGCATAGTACTAACTTATGGTTGATTCATGATTCATGCTTCATTGTTTATTGAATTATTGTATTGCTTTCTTGTGATATATAAATTGTTGTGTGATTTCATATAGACATGTCAGTTATGGCTGCATATCATGCATTGCACGAGATAATAATGAACATAATGTATGTAAATAGACATTGGAGGTTGGGGAGTATAGTGATGGTGACGCTTAGGAGAATTGCGAGATGATGTATCTCTTTTTACATAGGGATTGAGTGACTTGTTCTGTCCAGGCTAGATCCCGAGGATGTATTTACCTCTCTGTTGGAGATATCTCCAACGTTATGACTGAAAGTGAAACATTAAGTAAAAGCAGAAGGGTTACGTTCTCTTCTAACATGACAAACATGTGCATGGAGTCAGCATAAGCATTCTGTATTTTTTTTATATCTCTTATTGGGCATTAGGCTCATTACCTCTCATGTGATGTGTACGTGGAAGAAGTATGATGTAACAAGAACTTGTGTTACTCGGCATGTGATGACATGAGGGTTATGGCTCACAGATAGAATAAAAGAGTTTAATTTATGTTTAAGGTTTTGAGATAATTTGTTTTAGAAGAACAATTTATTGTTTTTTACACTTATGTACTATGATATTTTCCTTTAAGCGTTTTTAAATAAAGTTTTAACAAGAAAAATTTTTATTGGAAAATCAAACGAAAATGGGATATATAGTAACTTTATTTCCTGGTGAGGATAGTTGTATGGTTTGTATAAAACCTATTTATGTATGATTTAGACTTATGCATGGTATTTTTAATTTCCTTATTTAACTTTACACTATTAATCAAGTGATCGCTATACAGACATTGACCCAAATTATTCGAGCTGTGCTTAGTGAATATAAAAGTCTTCTGCTAACAACCTAGCTTTGGGCTAGGAGGTCAAATTCTCTCTGAAGATCGAGTTGCCTAACCCAACATTTTTGTTAAGCCTATCTTTAAGTCATGACAGTAGCATTACTCTAAAACATTATAGATTGTTTGTTATATAATTAACAATGAGTCCTATACTTAGCATTCAAAAATCTCAAATATTGGTGTCAAATTGTTTGATGGGTGCTATTCTCCTTAGTAACCATTTAACTATATTAGGGAAATTAATAAATCAACCACTATATTTTGCGATCAATCACAAGTCAACCACTAAAGAATTTTTGTTAACAACTTAACCACTGAACTATAGAAAATAGACGCAACAAACATCGCTGCCACATTTGCTGTTAAACGTATTGATTTCATTCTGCGATGGAACACTAGACGTTCCGCTGCAGAACGTCTATGCTAAATATGAAGATGCTAGTTTGTTGTTCCTCCGCTAAAGGTCATACTTTCTGCGGTGGAGCGTTAAGTTTCCACTATAGAATGCCAACTTTCCGCCACAAAAAGTATTGTTTCCTCTACCTTATATAAATTCACACTACACTCATCGCGATTTTGTTAGCGATTAGTGAACCCTAGAGATTTCTGAGAGCTAAAATGTACCGTATGTTGGCAAAGTTGAAGTGTTAGTAAGTGTTTAACACCAATGGTGTCTGGGATTGTCGAGAATATGTTAACTAGCCATTTGAAGTAGAGCCCATGTCTATAGTTTTGGCAAATGATGTACGTGCAATTGGAGATGAAGCTGCTATAGCAGTGCATTCCGTCTCGGCAACTCTAGACAAGGAGAAGCTCCATTCATTATTATGTGAATCCAGTGACGAAGACATGGACATGGGGGTGAGTAGCCTCAACAACCACCACAAGTAGAATGCACGTTCGTTGGTATGGCTCTTTGCAAGAAGTATAGTTCATTGAATAAAATTAGAGAAGAAATCGTCGATTATGTGTTAAAGAATGGGTATGAGATAAAATTCACCCAATGTGACTCTCATCAGTTGAGGCTGCCTGCCAGGAAGGATGCACGTGGCGGATGCACACCTAAAAAATTCAAGGTGAAATGACATTTCAAATAAAGAGCTATAACAACGCTCACAATTGCTCAAGAAAGATGGAAAGCCGCCATGCCTCTACCAAATGAGTGGCAACGCATTACTTGGACAGATTTAAAAATCAGATCAACTAGGACTTTCCTTCCATAATTGAGATAGGCAGGAAGGATTTTAAAGTAAACATGACACCTAGCCTTGCTTGAAGGGTAAGAAATGCAAGAAGAAAATTGAATAAAGGGGATGGCAATGAGCAATACAAGCTCATATGGTCGTATGCCGAAGAGATTTGGAGGTCTAATCCTAGAAGATTGCTGCATGTTCAGCTAGAGATGAGTACAATTAAAATGATGTATATGTGTTTGGCCGCATGTAAGATAAGGATGTTGAACTGTGGTAGACCGGTTATTTGTTTGGATGATTGCGACTTGAAGGGAGTGACTCCGGGCCACCTGCTCACTGCTGTCAATATCGACGAGAACGATAGAATTTTTCTAATTATTGTAGCAGTGGTTGAAGTAGAATGGGGGGATTTGTGGAGCTAGTTTTTGGAATTGTTGTTCAATGATCTAAATACCCCGTCTGGCAATGGGTAGACAATCATTTCTGACCGACAGAAGGTGCAGTTGATCACTTTTGTCATCTATGTTATGTTATGCATTGTGTACCAATGTCTGACTCATACTACTAATCTTTGTAGGGGCTGGTGCCAGTTGTTAGAGAGTTTGCAGGGCAATTGGAGCATCATTTTTGCATCTGACACCTGTATGCAATTTTCAAAAACAATTTAAAGAGAGGTTGTTCAATGATGCAATATGGGGCACTTCTAGAACCACAACATCAGCGCACTTTCAAAGAGAGATAGGGAAGCTATTTTTGCTTGACTCGGCAGCCCACGCATATCTACAAAAATAGATGCTAGATTCTGGGTCAAACATGCCTTCAGCTCCATCCCAAAGTGCGATATAAGCTTGAACAACTTGAGCGAGTCCTTCAACGCCTGCATCCTACCAGCCCGGGACAAACTGATTCTTAGTATGTTCAAGATTATAAGAAAGTGTTAAAAAATACGAAAAGATAGTTCACTCGACAGACCTTTTGTGTCCGCAAGGTCATGAATCGGCTTGCCAGACTAAAACTTGCAGGTCAAAATTGGAGGCTTATTTTTTCAGGCGCCGCCCAATCTGAGGTGAGCAACGGTAACAAACAGTACAATGTTGATTTCGATAGACGTACTTGTAACTGTTACAGGTGGGAGTTGATTGGCATCACGTGTGTCCATGCAGTCTTGTGTATGTAATTTATGAGGAGATCTCCCGATAACTTTGTGCATGAGTGCTACCACTGGGAAATATACATGACAATGTACTCCCACTTTGTCCACCCGGTCAGTGGACAAATCATGTGGCTGGCTGTGATGAACCTTGATCTAATTATATCATTGCCATTTAAGAGACATCTTGGAGGCCTCGAAAATGAAGAATAAGGGATGATGCCAGACAATGCAGCCTAGGAGACATCTGAGCATAACATGCGGCTGGTGTGGGGATGTGGGTTACAATTCCTGCACGTGTGAAGGTGGAGGCCGAAAGTCAAGTGCATGTGGCAGCTGCATGACCAAAGGTAGATTCGGCAGAGGAAGCTTGCAGGGCACATTTATGACTTCAGGGCACATTTATGACTTTCACAGTGCCTGACTTAGTTCCCAAAACAATCCCCGAGATAGTCCCCGACATAGTTCCTTAGACACAGGTGAACACATTCTTACCTTTACATTTTTATGTGTTATTTTAATTATGCTAATTTCATTAGCAATGTGTTATGCAAGAGTATGATGCGCAAGGTCCACAAACACAAACAAACACAAATGTGGACCTTAACCTTCCTTGATTAGATTTGGCATTGCCTTGATGAGATTGTTGGTGGACAAAGATACACGAAGAAGTTAAAAGAAAGACAAGTTACTGCCACATCTTACCAGCCTGGGACACACTAATTCTTATTGCACATGTACATTATATGTTTGTAACAAAATCGATAATTTGGTTTGCGTCTGTAATGCACATATACATGATATGGTTGTAATTGAATTGATAAATTAGTTTACATTTGTAATGCCCTCGTACATGAAATGGTTTTAATGGAATTAATAATTTGGTTGTTGATGATTAATGAAAATTGATTAGTATGAAAATGTAAATTTGGACAAAGTGAAATTGAGACAGATTAGGAACAGAGTAAGTGGAATTGCAATCTATTAGAACCAAAGTAAACATCCATGTTCGGCCGCATAATTCTGATGTTTTGTAGAGGAACATCAACGTTCCACGACAAAAAGTTGTCATTCTGCAACGGAAAGTTGTCATTCTGTGGTGGAAAGTTGACATTCTGTGGTGGAATGTCATACTTTCCCCCGCTAAATGACGTATTTCTGCAGCAGAACATCAATATTCCTCTACCTTATATATTTTGGTGTTATGCACAAGTTGCTTAAATTGTTTTAATGAACGTGTTAATTGTTTGTTGGTGATGAATGAAATGGATAATTTAGTTTGAGTTAAAGTTTATTTCCTTCTTTTAAAAAAATGCAAATTTTGTAGGAGTTTCCCTTATTTTAGTATATCCGCCTTGTGGTATTATCAAAACCAGAAATCCAAGCAGATATTTTCCAAATATAAACATAAACATATATTGTCCAAGTAGACATAAACATAAATATAAACATATATTATCCAAGTACACTAAGATAACATATAAAGAGACAATGAATTTTTTATTATGTACAACAAAATCAGTATCTCAATCTGTATTCCTATATATCTCAAGCCTTCTTCTTATGAGATTTCTTCTGCAAATCGGTGATTGCAAATAACAACTGTGGGTCCACGTATACTTTGGTCCCTTTAGCGTACAAGGGACTCTTATTAGGTAGCTCTTCGTGGGCGTGGAATCTGGTCCCCGTGCAATTTAGGAGCATCCCTAACCCCCACTGGTACACCGAAAGATGTCGTGCAGGTTGAAATGCAAAGAAAAAAAATTAGTACATAAGCGGAGAGCAATATGAATCTTCACAAGGGAAAAGATGTACCTCTCTTTGTCTGTTGGCACTACGACAATCGCAATTGCTTCCGGCAGCAACACCTGGTAAGGGTAGTGAGTGTGCAGATCAACAGACGACATAAAACATGGTTGCTTTGGGTATAACTTAAATGTAAAACAAGCACGCATTATAACTGTTAAAACATAAAAGACAAACCAAAAAAGCGAGATGTTTACTTACGTGAATCCACCCTATTGTCATTAACAATTTTTTAAATTGAACGTTAAAGTATTCTTCTTCATCCAACGTATAGCACTGCATACAAAAACGCAACGCAAGGATGAGTACTAAAATAAAATCTTCTGAACTACTTAATGTAACATAACGTAATTCTCACCATATCCGACGTCGTTTCTTGCTTCGGGTAGATGATCTCAGTGTTGTGGTACACATCTTTAACCTGAAAAGGAAAACAGTAGCCAAAATATTCTAAATATGCAGTCCAAAACACTTAATGATACAAAATGAAAAAGCCTACCATAATTCTTGAAAGAATTGCAGACATATCCAGGTTCTTCTGGGTATTTGCACCAATAAACTTTGTGAAAAGACTCATCAGTTGACCTGGCTGCAACAAACATTGACAAGTTACCGTCAGACTAATAAGGCATGAATAAGTGGAGACACATAGATAACCAAATCGATGATGTACCACATGCATAGTTTTAAGTGTCAGAAGCTGTGATCTACCCGACGTGGCTGTTGATGGAGGAATGAGAGCAACTATTGCTTGCACAATGGCAAGCACGACAGGAGGAGAAGGTTAGCGACTAAGGGCAATGGTGTTGCAAAATTGAGACACATTATTACGTTGCATATGTAAAACGACCCAGATTTTTCTTACTTCAAAAATCGTGTGAAATTTAAAACTTTTTATTTTCTTTTATCAAACAGCGGAAAACACTTTTTAAATTATGATCAGAGTTCTTTTCTAAAAAGTCAGACCGTTAAAAATCATTTTCTTTGACTCGTTATGAAAATCGTTATGAGCAGCAAAAAAACATAATTATAAAATACTTTTTTCTCAAAACGTAGCGGAAACATAAAGAATTCATTTAAGGAATACTAGAGAAAATGTTACGTGTTAATTATAAAATACTTTTCTCTTTTACTTTCTTTAGCCTAGCCAGCCACAAGTCCCGCCCATGTAAAATCCTTCATCAACTGCTCCTTCACCTAATCTCGTGCGTGTACCTACACCGCAAGCAAACTGTGAGCTTTAAGGCCCAGCAAGAAATGAGATATGCAATATAATTTATGCCTCTAACTCATTATGCCAGAATGGGATCCGCCTAAATTGTTCTTTACTCACAATTACATATATATATCAACTCATACATTGAGCTGGGACATTTGAGGTTTTTGCCATAGGGAGAATGACCACTAGTTGACATCTAACCATCTGGTAGATAGGATCTCTTAACCCCACAAGGGAATGGTATAATCTCGAGTCTCCCGTTAGGGCAGATAGGTTCTCGTATCCTGCCGAGAGAAGGGTATAAACTCGAGTCTACCTGGTTAGGATCCGAACTACCTCCTCACCTCCAATTCCCTTATATTTCTTTTCTTTATCTTTTTCCTCACACAAATGAATACCAACCTACACGTGGTATTTTCTAATTGTTTCTATTATCATTATGCATGTAAATGCAGCACAACAATCACAGTAACATACCCCTATCATAAAACGGAAGTATAAATGAAACCAATGAAGGTAAATCCAAACCAACAATGAAGAGAGAACCAACGACTTACGTTACTAAATCATATAATATGAAATAGTGATTATAAACAATAATCCAACTAACAAAATTAACGAACTAAGTAACAGAAACTATACGAGGCAATATAATATGAAGGCAATTAACCAAAGCATGAAAACATGGAAATAATTTATTAACATGTTATATCACGGCGAGATATTCTAAAACGAAACATTTCAAGCTACCTAAGCATAAGCTAACCACTTTCATTTATTAACAATGAGTTATTTTAGCGTGGAGTTTAGAGCAGCTTTTTTAAGCATAACAACTCTATCATTCGGAGTCCTAGACATGCTTGACAATTAACGAACACAAAAATGATATTTAACATTCTAAGCGTGCTTAGCATTTTAAAGGAAAATAACAGCAATATATATATATATATATAGATACATTCGAAACGCTAGACATGCTTGACAACGAACGGAAACAATAACGATATTTAACACTCCAACATGCTTGATATTCAGTGAAATAAAATGGCCAATCATGCTTAGTTTTTTAACAGAAAGATAGTAGCGATATAACCAAAACACTAAACATGTTTGACGACTATTTAATTATGTGAATGAACATAGATATAACAAATAGAAATAGCGAAAAGTCCGACAGTGAAACTGGCAGTACATATTATAATAGGGCATTATAGATCGATATCGAGAGTTTAAACTAGGAAGCTGTTATTGAAACTAAATACAGTAGAGAACTAATCATGCACGTCACATTTAAAAGAGTGGAGCAATATCCAAAGGAACCAACACACAACTTCAAAATGGCGTAGCAAAACATGCTTAACATATTAATGGAAAATATTCACATTTAACTAGCAGTAGCAATTAGCAACAGAAACCATTGAAGCAACCAATATGTGAGCAGTAATTGAGACAAGATAACATTCTACATTTCAAGGCTAATACTATAAAATCGTACCAACAGTTAACAATAAGAAGTTAAACCAAACAATCACTATCATAGCTAACCATCAACTAAGAATTGGGAGCTAACAGAGGATTCAAACCACACAAATCGCAGCAACAAACATAATCATTCTAACACAAAAACACAGCTTGTGGTGTACGGCCTCCACTGGCCAACGACTCAACTCAATTCTTACCTTTCAATCACCAATGATTGAATGGTTCCTGCACAGGAAGAATTGTAGCAATGGGTTTCCAAGACCAACAGTCAGTCCTCCTCTCTGTAACAAAGCACTAGCCTACTCATACCCATCCCCACAGCTGTATTTTTTTAAGCCCAGAGACGAAGCTCCCCAAGAGAAGTGCCAGGTGATGGACAGTCACCCATTTCAACGGAAGAGGTCCAACCTTCAATCCCACGTGGAAAGTCCCTTATCCGCTTCTGAAGCACCACATGATATCATCGGAGAAGCTGCAGAAGAAAAGTTCAGTCTTGTAGATTTCTTCAGGATATGCATTCTTTCTTCACAGGTAGAGGCAACTGAACCAAGTTGACACAATCCTGCAAACCAGCAGGACCGAACCATGGGCCGGATCACAAGCCCCCAACTGAACTGCCAGCCCCTGCCCAATTCGTCAATTCATCCCTGCAAAAACACAACTGCAAATACCAGCTGTAAATCTAAGCAAATTCGTCCAACCAACAGAACACCAGGGAGATAAATTTCAGAAGAAAACAACCAACTTACCCCGACTGAAACATCGTCCCTTCAACCCACAGAATCACAGTCAGACCCGTGCCCTAGCTCCGCACGGCACACCAGCGATCGTTGCTTCGATTTGCACACCACACCGGACAGTGCATGACGTCGCGAAGAAGCCTGGCTGAAGCCGAGCTCTCCCCTTCAGGTATCAAAAGACCTGGGAACGTTGGCGTTAGAGGATGAGGCTAGGGGTGCCAAAAGGCCTGAGAATGTAGGCGTTACAGGATGAGATGGTGTGCCAAAAGACTTGGGGGAACTTAGGCATTTTGAGATGAGACGATATGTCAAAAGGCTTGAGAATGTATGTAAATATAAAATAAAATAGTAAAAGAAAGATAAGAACAAAAGTGTAAGAGATAAAAGATAAAGGAAAAATGAAAAACGAAATTGCATGAGGATTCTAATGTAGGCACGGATGATGCCGAGAAATAAATCAGAATGGTAGAGGGCATGGTTGTATATGCTAAAATGAGAGGTGCTAGTATAAGAGAAGCGAAAAAAGGTAGCATGTGCCAGGTTTATGCTGGTTAAGGATACACGATCTTGGCAGGATTCCATCGCGATAACCAAGGATGTGGTTGTGATGACATAGACAAAATTCAAAGAGATTTTCTATGACAAGGATGTCAATCGCACAACGAGTATGGCAGAAAGTGTCAGTTTTTGGTGTATGTGCGCAAGTCTGAGGCGTGATCGCAGTTCACCTCGCATCTGTAGAACAATAATGGGCATATGGTACACCACTTTGTACAAGGACTTAAAGGCAGAAATTCTTGAAGGAGTAGTGGTGTCGGGAACTCGATAAACAACTTACTCTGAAGTGGTTAAAAAAAAACTGTTGACATTGTGGAAGTAAAGTGTCGGATTTCACAATGAAATGATTCAATCGTAAGTTTACAGCCACACGTACAGAAACAGACATGGATACAGATACTGATACGAAAACAGACACAGACATAGATACATAAATGGAAACGAACACGGATACAGAAATGGGAACAGACACGGATACGGATACAGAAATGGATACGGAAATAGAAATGGACACGAACACAGATACGGATATGGAAATGGATACGAACACAAAAATGGAAACGGATATAGATACAGACATAGATACAGACACGAAAACAGAAACAGAAATAGAAATAGATATCTGGAAACAAGTTTCTAGAAATGGATACGAATACGAATATGGAGAAGGAGACGAAAACGAAAACAAAAACAAAAATAGAAGTGGATATGGATACGGAAACAAATACATAAATGGATACATAGACAAATACAGATACGGAGATAGAAACAGACATAGATATAGAGACGGATACAAAAATAGACATAGATATAGAGATGGATACAGAAACATAAATGGATACAGAGACAGATACAGATACGGAGACAGAGAGGGAGACAGATACAGATAGAGATACGAAAATAGAAATGTAAATGGAAACAAATACGAATTCGAAGAGGGAAACAAGACAGAATGGGGATCCGAGAGACGAAATGAATAGCGGACTGATGAAAGGGTGGAAGCGTCCGGCTCAAACTATGGAATGGAGTAGCGACTTAAAGGAACGAGAAAACAAACAAAGAAATGTATCCAAAGATTTTAAGTGCAATGGGTTTTGACGACGGAATTGTCATTAATTGAAGGAGATAATTGTGATCCTATGGACTCAAAAGGAAAAGTACGAAGGGTGAAAATTATTTTTGAAAACGCTAAGGCCGAATAACAAGAAGAAGATGCATGTGCAAAGTTCCAAACCATGGAATCCAAGAAGGATGATAGGAGAGCAGCATCGTGAATACAACCACGATGGCTTATGAAAGGTCGACCAGCGAACTTGATAAGCCCAAGGTCCCGTCACCTGAGCTCGAGCCAAAGGCTCCTTTGTTTTCTAACATTATTTTATTTATTTTGTAGATGTTTTGATCAATTTAACAAAGAGGAGTTGGTGCATTTGGACTAGTGGATGTCATGCTAATCATAGAAGAAATGGTGGGCTTTCCTTTCTGGCTACAATCTGACCTCCGGGCGTTCAAGGGCTCTTTTGGCAATTGGGAAGACTTCTTTTCAAATTTTGTCCTTCATAAAACTTGTAGTAGACATCCTGAGCTTTCCTACGACGTATTGGGAGTTATATTTAGGGTTTTTTTGGTATTTCAAACGTTACATTTACAGAGACAAAAAAACCAACCTCAGACCTGTTCTGTGATTTATTATTTGGGGTCACTTTTGTCCTTTCATTTTAGGGCAATTTTGTCTTTTTTGTTGTAAAGTCCCTAGAGGGTATTTAGTCCCCTCTAAGGCAAGGAAGAATGCACTTTTTGATGATTTGATAAAACCCTAATTCTCCCTTTCATGTGAAGACTGCGAAGCTCCCCCTCCTCTTGGCCACTTCTCCATTTTGCATCAACTCGATCATCTTGTCACTTCTTGATCGAGTTGATTGTTGCTACCTCTTCCAAACCACTCCTCTCTGGTCGTGGTCTATTGTGGAGTGGAGGTAGTAGAAGCTTCAACCCCCTTGGAGAGTGCCCATCCGTTTCGGTAAGGCCAAGCAAAGTCGCCCCCTCTCCCATTGAAGGTGTGTGCACTCCTTGGAGTTCTTTTTCTGTTTTCTTGCTTCAATATTGAAGGCTTTCTTGTGGTTCTTGAATTTCTTGTTGCTCTCTGGATATTCGTGGTTTTTGGGGTCATTTGTAATTAAAGATTCTTGTTAAAGGAGTTGTGATTGGAAGAAGCAAAGCTAGCCGAAAAACTGTTTTATGTGAAATTTCTGTTTCTGACTTGCGATTGTGTCTGGTTTTGACGCCCTTACATTCGTTTGATTGTGCTCATCTTTGTCAGAATTAATCTTCAATTTGTCGTTGATTTAGCCTCCAAAATTGGCATTTATTGGTCGTATGCTCGCCGAGTTCTTGATGTTTGTTTCTGGGTCGCCAAAACTGGCTTGGAAACCCTAATTGTCCGAGGGCTGTATTCAATCTTTCATAACTGATTATTAGGATGATATTTGAAGCTGGATTTTTTATATATCTATTTTGTAAATGTTATTGAGGGTGTCTCCAAGTTTTAGCCCCTAATTCATCCAGAATCTGAAGTTATTCCGTTTTCAAAATTGGTGGCAGATTTGTTGGTGCAGATTGATTTATTTTTCAACTCTTGTGACTTGGTGCACATCATTTGGTATCAGAGCCTCGTTCACGCTTTTATTGTTGTTATTGTGCCTATTAATTGTTAAAGATGAGTACAAGAAGTGGAGCCCCTTACAATGGTGACAAGGAAGTGAGGGATAACCCGAATATGCAACCCGAGAGTGATCAAGAGCAACCCGAGAGTAGTCTTCATGTACGGCTTGATGATATGATGGAGTTGATTCATAAACTCCACCAAAGAATAGAAACCTCCCATAATGAGATTTTAAAAGAACCAAGAAAACCAAGACATAGAAGAATGTTTAGTATTTCTTATGATTCAAGGGGCCGGAGTGAAAATTTGTTTGAAGAAGGATCTGATTTGGAAGAGTTTTCTAGTCCGAGAAGAAGCTCACATGGTAAGGTTGTTATGAGGCATGTCAAGGGCTCCTTACCTCCTTTTAAAGGAGCAAACAATAGCAGTGATTTCTTAGAATGGATTGAAATGGTGGATCAAGTCTTTGAATGTCATGACTTCACTGAGAAGGTTAAAATTCAAATGGTGACTTTGAAGTTATCAGAGCATACTAACCTTTGGTGGGAAGACCTAAAGGCACAAAGAAGGAGAGTTGGTGTTGATGATGTGAGAAGTTGGACAACCATGAGAACCTTATTGAAGAAGAGGTTTGCCCCCAGTCACTGCAAACAAGAATTGCTCATTCATTTCAAAAGTCTAAAGCAATGTACACAATCGGTGGAGGAGTACTTTATAGAATTTGAAGCATTGAAAGATAAATGTGCCTTGAAAGAACCTAGAGAGAAAACCAATACAAGATTCATTAAGGGACTTCACAAAGACATTAGTGATTTGGTGGAGCTACATTCCTTTGAAACTTTGGATGATGTGGTATCTTGGGCAATAAAGATAGAAAGGCAAAAAAAAAAAAAGAGAAGTTGAGAGAAGCACTACTCGGTCCTTTTCAAGAGATGCAATGCCTTCTATGTTGCTCTCAAGAATGATGAAAGAAGTGTAGCACTAAAATCACATGAGATCAGAGATAATGATGAGGAGAAGTCAAGTGTTGAGGCCACCAAACCATGGCTGAAGAACATTAGTTGTTGTGAATGTCTTGGCCTTGGACATGTTGCATCACAATGTACCAACAAGCTTGTTATGGAGATGATAGGTGACTCCAAGGAAAATTTAAGTAAAGATGGAGTTTGTGAAGTATCTTGTATAGTGGAAGAACCTCTAGAAGATACCTCCTATGCTCAAGAAGAACTCCTAATTGTTGAAATGAAAAGACCATTCATTATACAAAAACGAGATGATGAGGGCCAAAAGAAAACTTTTTTTACACCCCAATGCATGGTGAAAGAACAAGTATACTCTATGATTGATGATAATAGTTGTATAAGTGAGGGTTCTCTTGAAGATAGTAAGAAATCTGAATTGGAGACTTTGGTGCCTCCCAACTCCTACAAACTAAATTTGTTCGAGGAACAAACTTCTATAAAAGTAACCGAGCTAGCCCATATTGATTTTTTTATTGGTGAATATGAAGATGAAACTCTATTTGAAGTTGTACCTATGTGTGCAAATCCATTGATAGTGGGAAGCTTGTGGCCATTTGGTAGGAGAGTTATTCATTATGGTTTCACTAATTTGTTTTCATTCAAGCTCAAGGACACTTTCATACAACCAGTTCTTCTCAAACCGAACAAACTACTAGAGAACTTTCCTTATTTGATAACACACAAGGAGGGAGAAGCAAAATTAAGAGCCGGCACGCTTTTACAAAGGTACTCCTTTTTATCCGAACTAAACATCAAGATCTATGGCTTATGTTTGGTTAAGAAATTTTATGTGGATGATAAAGGATTAGGCTATGGATATCAATTGGTCACTAAGGAATCCAAAATGGTCTATGGTGTCTTGGAAAAACTTTGCGAAGCACTGAAAGGAATGCTCTTCTGGTTACACTTGCGTGAAAGAATACTTTCGATTATGGAAAACAACACCATTCCTAGCTGGTCCAAAGAAGCGCCTCAAAGTGGAAACAAAACTTTTCCATTTGATCCAGGACGAAGATTTTTGGAATCTAATAAAGTATACTCCCTAGATTTGAGGACAAATCCTTTCTCAACCCCGGGAGTATGATGTGCCCAAGCTCCCGTCACCTGAGCCCGAGCCAAAGGCTCCTTTGTTTTCTAACATTTTTTATTTATTTTGTAGGTTTTTTTATCCATTTAACAAAGAGGAGTTGGTGCATTTGGACTAGTGGATGTTATGCTAATCATAGAAGAAATGGTGGGCTTTCCTTTCCGCCTACAATCTGACCTCCGGGCGTTCAAGGGCTCTTTTGGCAATCGGGAAGACTTTTTTTCAAAATTTGTCCTTCATAAAACTTGTAGCAGACATTTTGAGCTTTCCAACGAGGTATGAGAGTTATATTTGGGGTTTGTTTGGTATGTCAAACATTACATTTACAGAGACAAAAAAACCAACCTCAGACCTGTTTTGTGATTTATTATTTGGGATCACTTTTGTCTTTTCATTTTAGGGCAATTTTGTCTTTTTTGTTGTAAAGTCCCTAGAGGGTATTTAGTCCCCTCTAAGGCAAGGAAGAACACACTTTTTGATGATTTGATAAAACCCTAATTCTCCCTTTGGTGTCAAGACCGTGGAGCTCCCCCTCCTCTTGGCCACTTCTCCATTTTGCATCAACTCGATCCTCTTGTCGCTTCTTGATCGAGTTGATTGGTGCTACCTCTTACAAACCACTCCTCTCTGGTCGTGTTCTATTGTGGAATGGAGGTAGTGGAAGCTTCAACCCCCTTGGAGAGTGCCCATCTGTTTCGGTAAGGCCAAGTAAAGTCGCCCTCTCTCCCATTGGAGGTGTGCAGACTCCTTGGAGTTCTTTTTCTGTTTTCTTGCTTCAATATCGAAGGCTTTCTTGCGGTTCTTAGATTTCTTGTTGCTCTCTGGATATTCATGGTTTTTGGGGTCATTTGTAATTAAAGATTCTTGTTAAAGGAGTTGTGATTGGAAGAAGCAAAGCTAGTCAAAAAACTGTTTTCTGTGAAATTTCTATTTCTGACTTGCGATTGTGTCTAGTTTTGATGCCCTTACATTCGTTAGATTGCGCTCATCTTTGACAGAATTAATCTTCAATTTGTCATTGATTTAGCCTCTAAAATTGGCGTTTATTGGTCGTATGCTCGCAGAGTTCTTGATGTTTGTTTCCAGGTCGCCAAAACTGCCCTGGAAACCCTAATTGTCTGAGGGCTGTATTCAATCTTTCATAACTGATTATTGGGATGATATTTGAAGCTGGATTTTTGATATATCTATTTTTCAAATGTTATTGATGGTGCCTCCAAGTTTCAGCCCCTAATTCATCCAAAATCTGAAGTTATTCCGTTTTCAAAATTGGTGGCAGATTTGTTGGTGCATAAGTTACCCGATTGATTTATTTTTCAACTCTTGTGACTTGGTGCACATCAGAACTGATGATCATAAAAACCTTTCATTTTGGGTTAGTCACAAGGAAATAAGGAACATACCCATGGAAATATGTCACTTTAAAGAGAAAATGTTGCATCTTCAAGGGTTATGTAGTGTTAAATGTGTAGAAGAAGTTATTTTGGAGAATGTTCTGTCGACTCAAGGCAGTGTTTTGAATGAAGTGTGAGTAAATGATTTTCTAGTTGGGCTCCAGGTACAGAAAAATGGTGATGCTAGAGATGTTTTCCATGGGTGAGGATGCAATGTGTTGAATACGTAACTCGCGGTATGCTATACGGAGCTGGTATTTTGGTGTATATAGGCATTAAGGGCCTAGTGTGTAGATGAGGTGACTTATGAATAGGCTTCATGAAGTTGGTTATGTTGCAAAAGTTGCTTCACACTGTTCGGCAAAGAGAAAGAAGTATTGGAGAAGGCTCTTCTTTGCGATAAATGTGATTAGAAATTAGATGACTTGGATGTTAGTTAGCGTTTTGCTAACTTGTTATACTCTGCTAAAGTAGAAACAGTGCAACATTTTGGGAGTTTGGACATGGGTATAGAAGTATAGTATAAGAAGAATAGCAGTTATTTTGGTTGCTAGGCTGAAGGAGTGTTTACGATAAGCTAAATTTCAAGGACAAAACTTATATAAAGAGGGAGGAATGTAATACCCCAACTTTTCATAACGGAATTTAATAAGGATAATTAGAAAGTAATTGGGGATAATCAGATTATTTGGATATTTATCAGGGTGTTACCAAGGACGTAACCGTTAAGTAATAATTTAAAGAAATTTATAGGATTTTAATTAGGGTTAAAGTAATGAAATATAAATGGGGGATTAGTTGTAATTAAAACGGAAGAAGATTGTTAATGAGAGTAATTAATGAGGGTTTAAAGTGAAACTAAATGGGAGAAGAGGAGCTTAACCTGTTGAGCTTGTGAACAAGTTCATGCTAGTCCAGTTTGGTTTAGCAATTAAGGGGATGAGAAATTAGGTTTGTGCTTTTTGTGAAATGAGGAGAGAAATCGAAAGAGAGAGGGGCTCGACGAAGGAGAAAAGCAACCTGCAATTGAAGGGTTCTTCATGAAGTTGAGGAGAGGTTCGTCAGGCTGGACAACTTCAGTGCGCTGTCTGGCGTGCAACGAGCAACGAACGACGGGCGTCTGGACGGCATCGTGGTGCGTGTGCAAACGGTGAGCTTTTGCTTCTGCTTGTGTTCACTGATTTCGGGTTTAGGGCTTCTAATGGGGTCCTCTTTTGGCGGATGCTTTCGCGAGCTGGTTTCTTCACACCTTCTAACGGGAGTTGTAGAGGCAGAGGTTTTGCAAACAGAGGTGGCATTGTCTTCTCCGATTGGGGGGAGTTCCCAGCGTGGTTGGCCTCTCGGTCTCCCATGCTAAGCGCGGTAAGTTTACCAATCATGCTTCCATGAAGTTGGGTCTGATTTCTATATTGGGTATTGCTGTGAGTTAATGCCTTGTCAATTTGGTTGCCTTTCATTTTGGAATTGAGCAATGGTTGACAATGGTGATGATGGCAGAACCGAGAAGAAAAAAAGAGAAAAATAGAGAAAAGAATAAGGAAAAGCAAGGGAGGGTGAACTCTGAACCTTCTGCTCCTCAAGTGTTCTTCTGGTATTGAAAAGGACAAGAAGGATAACGGTTAAATGCTGATATGCATTAAAGCTTCGAGGTAAGAATTGGGATTGAATCTTGTCCAGTGGAGCCCCTACACCACAAACAGTGTCTTTCTTTGATTTATTTGTTAGCATTTCTACTATGTTGCCTTATTTATTATGCTCATGTAACGACCCATTTTTTCTTTTCCTTTTAAAAATTCGTTAAAATTTAAAACTTTTATCAACCCACTAAAACCTTTATGAAAACTTTTTTTAAGATAATATCAGAGTACGAAACCAGACCGTCAAAACCTTTTTCGTTCTTCCCGTAGTGAAATTCATTATAAAAATCCTTTACCAAAATACAGCAGAAGTCAAATCAAGAACATAGCTGGTTTATTCAAAACATGGTGGAAGCGTAAATCTTTTAAGAGAGGAAACTAAACAATTTAATACTGCGTTTTAGAAATGAAAACTAAATAATTAAATACAATTTATTACAACCATTTTCTCTTTTACTCTTTTTAGCATGGCCAGTCGCGAGTCTCACTCGTGTAAATCCTTCATCCTTGCATTTTGATTTGTATATTGTTTTCGCCTTGATTCCTAATTCTGTGCATTCGCGACAGGTACCTACACCTAGACCACAAGTAAAATGTGAGCCTAATGGCCTAGTAAGGGAAAGGGTTTATGCAATATGATATGCCTTTCTTTAGTCCTTTTTGGAATGAGGCCACCAAAACCAATCTTTTCATTAAGTCGTTGGTTCCTTGGTTTTTTACCCATACTTCGAGCTGAAGATTAGAGGGGTCTTAGGGGATGGAGTAGTTGATCAGACCTAACTCTTTACTTGCAACTCAGTCCCCTCTACTGAAGAGGTAAGGGGCTTCGCCTAGCTGCAGACTAGAGTCGCTACCCATCCGCCCCCCAACTCCCATTTTCATTATTTTTTTTTTGTTTATGTACCGGGCTAAGCTACCGGATCACAGAAACCTTTATCATCTTAACGTTTTTCCTCACTCAATGCATGTGTGAGTACCACCTAGTGGTACTCTCTACTTGATTTCTATTATCATAATGTATGTGTGAGTACCACCAAGTGGTACTCTCTACTTGAGTACCACATTCTCCTATCACATGATGCATGGTACAGTGTAACGTAATATTAACAGAATTGAATTTGCGCATATATAAGAAGTAAATGACAATAATTGAATAACGCATATAATGGAAGGTAAACTACCATAACCACCGTGCATAATTCTGTACCATCAGCTAACAGAGCATAACATCTCTAGTAGCTCACAGAGTATAACCTGAAGGGTGCACATCCAACATACCCACAGTGATAAGAATAAACAGAGAACTAAATCCAACTATAGAGATTAATTATCCATCAACAGAGGCATTATTCATCCATAATATCCAGAAATCCAAAGCCTAGGTCTTAATAGAAACTATACATCCACAAACAGAGATCAAAACATCTAAGGAAACCTTACCAGCATGCAGGGAAACTCTCGGCTCAACCTACCCAAAGGAAAACCACCCAGAGCTCACCTCCAGCACACACTACCCTCCCATAGTTTTCTTCTCCATTTTTCTTCAGCAGCACGCAACTTTCAGCCTTCCTCCTCTCTTAGCTCTGTCATCCAGATAGCGTAATGCTCTACACTCAATTCACCCGAGCCTTCACTCTCCCTCACGGTCTTTATTCTCCAGCCACCGACAACATGCCCACAAACTCTGTCCAACTGTTTATTCTCCAGCCACCAACAACATGCCCACAAATTCTGTCTAGCTGTATGGAGTGTTCCCCACTCTACAAATTCGTTCCTCCATAATCGGCAGTGGACAATCTAGCTGGAAAGGAGTGACCAAGATTCGACTCGGCAGTCCATGGTTCAACACAAACTAGGTCAAACTGGAATCGCTCGGACTCGAGTCGGAGCACCCCGATTGCAAGCCGAACGGATCCCCTACCCATCGCCAAATCGCTGATTTCGCTTCCTACAATCGCACCGCCAAGACTCGGTCAAACGTACCTCCAATAGTCGTCGGAAACTCTCACTCGTGGGAGCTCAGATTCTGAGCCCTAGCCGCAACCCACGACACCATCCAGCTGCTCGTCCTCATGCCACATAGTGCCTCTCCGCCATGAAAAACTATCCCGAGCGCCGAGCTCCGAGCCCCACACGTCGTCTCTCTTTGTCGCTCCCGAGCGCTTGTTCTCCCACTCCCTGTCGATCTCTCTCCCTCTTTCGACTCTTCTCTTCTCCCTTTCTATTTTTATGAAGAATGGCCAAAGGGCAAACCGAATTTCCCTTTCTCTTTTGCCTCAAAACCCAACTGACCATTAGTGAACCTGGTCAGACCAAACACCAAACCAACCCAGCATCTTCACCCTTTTTAATTACATTTTCATTTATTTCTTCAATTACAATTAATTATAATTCCTCAATTAATCCAATAAATCTCATTTTATTCTTCTTCCAAATTAATTCTTAATTATCATCCGATAAATTTTCATAAATAATAATCTAACAAATACGTCCTCGGTAATAGCTCGGTAATTATCCAATTAATCCAAATATCCCAAATTACTTTCCAATTATCATTATTCAATTCTGACATAAAAAGTAGGGGTATTATGGCTCATGCTCTTCGCATGTTATTAGTTTAATTACCAAGCATGTTTAACATGCTGAGTATAGATATTATTTCCTTTAAATTGCCGAGCACATCTAAGATTCCACATATCGCCATGTATAGCATGTTGTTAGAATTTCCATGTCATGTGTTATTCCTAGTTCTCTATTTAAGATTATGCCATGTAAAATGCCTTAGTTGGCTCTTCACTATTTAGTTCGTTAATTCTAATTAATTGCTTCCCTCTCATATCGTCTTCTTGCTAATTATTGTGATATGTTGTTGTGATTATTGTTTCGTATTGACATGCATCAAGATAATAGAAACAAGTAGGAATACCACGTTTGGGTTGGTATTCATATTCATTTATGTGAGAAAAAATGGATAAAGTAAATTAATGTAAAAAGAGAAATTGGAGGTTGGGGAGGTGGTTCGGATCGTAACCCGGAAGACTCAAGATTATACACATCCCTCAGTAGGATGTGAGAGCCTGTCTGCCCTAACAGGAGAACTCGAGATTATACCCTTCCCTTGTCGGGTCGTGAGAGCCTGTCTACCGGAGGGTTAGACGCTGACTAGCAGCCACCCTACCTGTGATGGAACCTCCAATGTCCCAGCTCAATTTATGAGTTGATGTTATATGTAACCGTGAGTAAAGAACAGTTTGAGTGGATTCCATTCTGACATAATCAAATACAGACATATATTGTTTTGCATCTCTTTTCTTGCTGGGCGTTAGCTCATGTTTGCTTCGTGGTGTAGGTTATCGTAACGACATCATTATTCTATAGAGGAATAGTTGATGAAGGATTTGCATGTGTGGGCATTGTGGCTGACCAGGCTAAAGAATGTAAACGAGAAAAAAGGTTTTGTAAATGACACGTAACAATATGTTTATTATCCATTAAATGATTTAATTATGCTTTTGCTATGTTTTAAGAAAGAAATGTTTTCATAATCATAGTTTCCGCTGTTTATAATAATTGAAGTAATGAGTTTAAGAAAAAAGATTTTTAACGGTTCGGTTTTAAGAAAAGAACTGTAATTTCAATTTAAAAGAATTAAAAAAGATTTAAGTTATTTTATAAGGGTTTAAATTTGACGTATTAAAAAAAAAACTTGGTCGTTACAGTTGGTATCAGAGTGTCCCAAGTTTTTAAAATTGGTTTTGTAGACTGTCTGTCAGCACAAGCTTCGCCGTGAAAATTGTAACGACCCGATTTTTTGTAAATCCTTTAAAACGTGTAAAAATTTGAAATTTTGCTAAGAGCATTGAAATCTCTTTTAAAACATATCAGAGTGCAACACTAAACTGGACCGCTACTAACCCTTCTTTAAACTCGTTAAGAAAACCAATTAATAAAATGTGGAAGCGTTATAAAATAATTTATCTAAAACATTGCGGAAGCGTAAATAATTTGATGAAGAACTAAACAATTTAATAAAACTTAATTTAATTACAACTGTTCCTTATTTTACTCTTTTACCCTGGCCAGCCACAAGTCCTACGCGTGCAAACCTTTCATCCATGCTTTCTGATTGTGATCTTTCGCATTGACTCCTAATTCTGTGCATTTCTTTTCGCAAACAAGTACCTATACTTACACCACAAGTAATACGTGAGCCTAATGGCCCAGTAAGGAAAAGGGTTTAATGCAATTATGCTTATGACTCTCTTTAGTTCTTTTGGAATGGGGTCACCCAAATCAATCTTTTCATTACGTTCGTTCGTTCTTTACTTGTACTTCGAGCTGGAGATTAGAGAAATCCGTGGTGGTAGGGTAGATCTTTGTCGACTTCAACCACCTAGAGTAGATAGTTTCGCAGTACTGACAAGGGAAAGGTATTGTTCTCTTTTATATCATGTCTACCTAGCTGATCTGTACTTACCCTACCATCCCCCAACTCCCTTTTCTTCTTTTTCTTCATTTTCTTCATTTTACCTCACATAATGCATGTGTGAGTACCACCCCAATGTGACACTCCCTATTTGTTTCTATTAACATGATGCATGACCATACATTCTCAACCTAACATGATGTATGACGCTTTATAACGTAACATTAATAGAAATTGAAGTGCGCATATAAAAGAAAGTAATTGACAATAATTGAATAACAAAATTGAAAGTGCACACATCACAGAACAATTGAAATATGGAATTGTAAACAATAAAGCACATAAGGAAATTGACAACGAATGCACTCAATAAGGGAATGCAAAAATTGAACACCCATATCAGAACAATATACAATGAATTGAAACAAGGAAAACATGCTCGAATTAATATAACACAATAATAATCGAAAGAGAAATCAAAACATACTATTAATTAACATGTTAGTTATCCTAGTTAATTTCCTAGTCATTTTACATGCTTCCTATATTTATTATTCTAGGTGATTATTCTAATTAGTTATCCTAGGTGATTTACATGCTCAAGAAGGATTTCATTTATCGTTTTAGTTACATATCTTGGTTAGTTTACATGCTCGAGAAAGATTATCTTTGGTTATCCTAGTTAGTTTTCATGCTCAAGAAACAATTACGTTTATTATTTTAGGTAGGTGTTCTAATTGATTAACATACTCAGATTTATAGTTATGGTGAACACAAAGAACACAATGAGCACAAGAAGACAATGACATTGGAAGGAAGGATAAACATCGTAATTGAAACTCTTAATTCATTCATACTTAGTTCCTTCATCTTTCAGCTTTTCTCTAACAATTCTCTAATAAAGAAATACAATTGCAATGGAAGGTAATACACAAAATATTAATAAGGATAAATTGACTACTGTGTTGATTAAGTTCAAATTTATTAATATTAATTTATTAATTAACATGCTATATTATTCTAAGTTAAGTTAAACAACATGCTTCCACTATTCCAATAAATCAAATACTAAGGTACAATTAAGTTATCTATCGTTATTATCTAAGTTAACTAACATGCTCTAGTTAACATACATGCATCAAGAAGTAACTAAGTTAAGTAAACACATTCAATTAGTTAATTTACATACCCAACTAGTTAGTTAATTACATGCTCAAAGATTAGTTATTAATTAAACATGCTTGAATTGATTAACATACTTAAGTCGATTAACACGCTTAAGTTATAATTAACATGCTTGAGTTGATTAACATGCAAACATGCTCAACTAGTTAATATGTGGTCGTAGTTAATTAATATACTCAAGGAAGTGATTAGCAACTATTAATTAAACAACTAGTTAAACTTATCTGGATTTGTTATCTAACAACTAATTAATTAGTTAAGCTAGTTAATTAAACATACTCGAGTCTAGTTAATTACTCTAGTAAATTAACATGCTCACTGGTTAATCAAACATGCTTAGCTTAGATTTTAAGTATTTACACAAAGATATTAACATGCATAACCATTGACAACAAAGTAACATACGCATAGCACTAAGGAAAACAGTAAAAATTATTGTGACAACAAGTGAAGCAGTGAATAGAATCATCATTAAGGTACTCTTAGCTCGTTTGTCATTCTTGCCGCATTTATCACATTCAACGCATTTGTCACAACATTGATTTCAACCTTGATTTCTTCAAAGTAAAGCACTTGAAACACAGAATTAACGATAAAAACAAAGCTAACATTAAAGGAGATATATCACAGGGCAAGTGATAATCTATAAAGTATCAAACAAAGAATACTAACAACCAAAGGGAATACTACAGAACACTAACAATCTACGTTATTATCAACACAGGGAATATCTACAGCAAGGAAATCAACAAAGGAAATCACAGCAACAATTCATTTAAGGAACTATCACCTAAAACCAACTAACAACAATTAGCAATAAGCATTTCAGGGAACCAACATAAAACTCACGCACTCTACTTGTGGGTAGGGCCTCCACTAGCCAAGACACACCCAAGTCCTTATCTAAATTGAAGGCACACTCACGAACAACAAGGATTCCACAGCTCACAATAGCTCGACGTTCAGCTTCCAACTCCACAGCAGCTCACGGACGGCAGCTCCACGCTCAGCTTCCAACTCTTTAGCTTACACCTCACTTCACAAACGTAACACACTTAACACTCACTCTCACAAGCTTCTTCACGGGTCTCCCTCTCTCTCTCTCTCTCTCTCTCTCTCATTCTCTGGAACTCTCTCGCAGGAAGCTAATCTCACGTAGGAGTGGAAATGACAAGAACGCTGGAATGAAATGGAGAGAAGATTGGCTTATACCTGGGAGAGGGAGACATTTCGTAGGCATAGGAGAGGGGAGAGGTCGGCATTACCAGGGGGAGGTCAGTGTCCTAGCGTGGAGGGTGGGGGAGAGGCCCCTCTTGTCTCTAATTAATGGCTAGACGACAAAGGTTTTGATTTTAAATCCCTAATTTTACACTGAACTGGGTTATTTCGGATGAGTGCGAACGCATTGATCTCGTCCGCATTCGTCCACAAGTGTAAAATCTTTAAGGCTAAATCGCTTCTCGGACGAGAACTAGCATCCTCGTCCTCATCTGTACCTTCCGCAGATGACATTCAGACGCATTTTGGCGTCCGCATGAAGCATCCACACAAATCTGAATTTGTCCATAAATTTGATAGAGTCAATTCGGACGCAGCTAATCCACGTTCGTATTCATCTGCATGCGTCCAAAAGTGACAAGGGTTTAGACAAATTTAATGCGAACGAAGCCACCTGTGTCCGCATACATCCAAACTCGTCCGAAAGTCCGCAACACAATGAAATCAGGACGCGAAATCGCGTCCTGAGTCATCCCAAGGCTAAGGGGTGAAGTGCAATGGACTTACGGATGACACCTCTTGTTCGTAAGTCATCCGCATGCGTCCAAAAGTGTCCAGGTCTGGACAGATTCAATCCAGACGGGACCATCTGCATCTGCATGAACTTTCATGCATTCGTAGTCTCATCCGAAACGACAACAGAGGCAGGGGCGACGTTTGTGATGCGAAGACAGTGTCCCCTAGTCATCCCAAAGTGTTGGGACGGTGTTCTATACATTTGCAGATGAGGAATAGTGTCTGCGGCGTCGTCCACAGTCGTCTGAAAATGCACAGTCCAACACTTTCCTCACATTTTCCCACTTAACTCTTATCCCATAACACTTTCCTTATAATTGCATGTCATAAAACGACACATATAAATATGCAACATAATGTCCTAACTACTCCATCCTTTAGTTACATCGCGTATACGAGAAAAATGTAAGGAAAATACCCCTAGACTTAACCCTTCAAACACGTCATTGGTAATACTCCGATAATTATACCACTTAAAATGTCAGGGTGTTACAAAAATACTCCATCAACTACAAGTAGGTTACTAAATTTAATTTTCCTAAGTTACAATTATTTTGTTCTACAATGTAAAGATATCATGGTTAGAGGACGAGTTGTAGATAATGTTCTAGTTATAGATAAAGAGATTATTTATAGTGTATTGATGTATATGATAGGAGATAGAGAATACTAGAACTGCTTGGATTTTGTGTAGGATGTATGAAATATAGCTTTGGGGGAGTAAAGAAACAGGGGAGACTCTGCTCAAATTTTTATAGCTTGGAAAGACGATAGGTAAAAGCAATTCTAGTACAAACCATGTTAAGTGAACAATTAGGCGAGATTGCCTATGTTGTAAAGGATTAGATGGAGAGGTTTATGGGAATAATTGCTCGTAGAAATGAAACAAATATTAAGCGGAAATGAATGTAAATGAATACGTTACAGGATGAGACTATGTCAAAAGACTTGGGAATGAATGCGTTACAGGATGAGGCCGGGTGTCAAAAGGCCTGGGAACGTGGGCATTACAGGATGAGGCCAGGGGTGCCAAAAGGCCTGGGAACGTGGGCATTACAGGATGAGGCCAGGGGTGCCAAAAGGCCTGAGAATGTATGTAAATAGAAAATAAAACAATAAAAGAAAGATAAGAACGAAAGTGTAAGATATAAAAGATAAAGGAAAAATGAAAAGAGAAACTGCATGCGAATTCTAGTGTGAACCCGAATGATGCCAAGGAATAAATCAGAATGACAGAAGGCATGGTTGCATATGCTAAAACAAGAGGTGCTAGTATAAGAGAAGCAGAAAAGAGTAGCATGTGCTAGATTTATGCTAGTTAAGGATATGAGATCTTGGCGGGATTCCATTAAGATAACCAAGGATATGGCTGTGATGACATAGACAAAATTCAAAGAGATTTTCTATGACAAGCATTTCAATTGCACAACGAGTATGGCAGAAAGTGTTAGTTTTGGTGTATGTGCGCAAATCTGAGGCGTGATCATGGTTCACCTCATATCTGGCGAACAATAATGGGCATATGGTGTAACGACCCTGTTTTTATTTACTTTAAAATCTCGTGTAATTTAAAACTTTTCTTTTCATAGAAACATCAGAGTATTCATTCTTTATAAAACCCGATCATTAAAACTCTTTACTTAAAACCTTTTTATAAATTACAGTAGAAGTAATAAAATCCTTTTATGAAATGCAGTGAAATTAAAACAAAACATTAAGGAATATTAAATAATTTACAAACCCTTTTTCAAATAATTCCCTTTTTAAAACTCTTTAGCCCAACCAGCCACAAGATCCACTCGTGCAAATCCTTCATCAACTGTTTTTGACCTGTTCACCTGTTTCTTGTACTTACCTACATCACAAGACCTAACTAATGAGCGTAATGCTCAGTAAGTGATAGAATGAAATACAATGTATATGTGATGCATGATCATGCGATGCATTACAAAGAAGAACCATATCTTGTTTGTTAACCGGGGCGATGGATACATCAATTGGTCTCGTGGCTTAACCATATATCCGATGAGGAAACACACCAATAGGGGTGTCACCACAAGCTATACCCATTCACTTTTTTTGAAGACATTGGGGATTTCAGAACAAGAGAATTGAGAATCTTATGGTTCCCGTGACTTAACCGTACCTCACCGACCCCTACGTAGGAGTAGGCACTCCAATAGGGGTGTCATCACGAGGAACCATCCCCAATTCTCCTGAACCCCACATGCCTATTTACATATATTAGGTATGTCATGCAATATGCTCGTGAATACATACAGTCCTACATGATGATAAAAATGTCTAATAAACATATCATTAAAAGAACTTAAATCTAGTAAACACACAGCATACAATCCTAATTCTTGCGATGTAGGGTCCGAAGACCAAAGCACAGTAAGTGTCAACTTACTTGGAGTTCGTGGTGCGTTTAGCATTCTATTCTTTTCCCGTTAATACCTACAAAATAATTAATATTTATTTATTAATATTTTTATCAATCATAAATCTTAACTTTGCTATTGTTATTCCTCATTTATTATTTAATAATTTAATTATCGCTTAACGAATTTCTATTAATTTATCTTCATTAATTTCATAGTCAATAAACGAATAACCTTAATTTATACTTTTTCCCTTAAATCACAATTGTCCAATTTAATCGATATTTATTCATTAATAACAATCACTGAATTTCTATAAGCCTTAAAGCTTGACAAATCTCATTAATCATCCAAATTCTTTAGCAACCCCGCAATAACAGTTTCAATATCTTAACTTATGCAATGAAAATAACAATAACCAACAATAGTTGCTCATTCCATCAATGTGACCAGATAATAGAGGAAATTTACTTTATAAAAAACAGTAGCAGTTGCTAAATGATAATAGTTGCGAATCCTATATATTCAAAGTTGTCTAGACAATAACCAACAGAGCACATTTATCTATCCTTTTTATCTCAATAACGCGACAGCAGATAAATCATCCCAAACAAACAACTAGAAGCTAATCCGAAATAAATCATCAATATATTATTCAAGTATCCCAATTTAGTAGCATAAGTCCAACTCCAACTTAACAACCTACATCCAACAATAATTCTTCAAGATAGATTCAATCTTAACGAAAGTAACTATAAACAAAGCTGCCAACAGGAAACACCATTCAACAAAATCATCCATTAACGTAGCATAATCAAAGAGAGCATTTTCCAATAACAAATGTAAACACACAGGAACCATGCTCTACATTCGTTTACTTAACAAGATTTGCAAATCCAATATATTCATGCCTTTGAAATTAACCAACACCAATCAAAGAAACAGAATGTGTATTACCAAACAGAGCTAACAGTTAACAATAGTTCACAATCGAATCCCGACAACAGAGCAAATTTCTTTACATAAAACTTAACCCATCTCCATTGTTCAACATAGAACATACCATCCTTAATTTATTCAATAGAGACAAAATCAAAGAATGAAGAAGTCTATTACCT
Organism: Begonia loranthoides; assembly: GCA_022433065.1. Classification (NCBI taxonomy): domain Eukaryota; kingdom Viridiplantae; phylum Streptophyta; class Magnoliopsida; order Cucurbitales; family Begoniaceae; genus Begonia; species Begonia loranthoides. The sequence continues at coordinate 10,960,073 of CM039483.1, forward strand.
GCAGACATCACACGACTCTTCATAGCTTCACAATTCTCTAGAGAAACAATCAGCCATCAACATCTTCTCCAACAATTCTTCACTGTCACTCACTCATTCTCCTCACTGTTCCTCACTCGGCTCACACCATTTCCAGCATTCTTCACTGTCACTTTTCCTCTCTTCACAGAGAGCTTCCTGCCATCAATTTATAGACAGCAGGAAGATGAGACCACTTGGAGGAGGGTGTCCAATGACCAAACTCCACGTTTGAAAGCTGAAATCGTTTCGGGAAAAGAAATAAACCAGTTCGACAGTGGCCAACAGAAACGGGTCGATGCCCTTCTCCAGCCTTGCCATTCTCTTCGCCAACTCGCCTCTATCGATTGCCAACGCCCATAACTTGAAGTCAGGAAGATGAATACTAAACATAGAGCATCGACTTACCTCCACCGGCGAATCGCAGCTCCAAATCGACCCGTGCCCTAGCCCCGTGATCGCCGCACCACTTACACGCCGGACAGAACCTTGCCGCCATGAAGAAGCCCGGCCGAGCATGAGCCTTCCCGCGAATGTCTGTCGCTCGCGTCGCCTTCTCTTCTCTCCCGATCTCCCTCTCCCTGTTTTTCTCGAGCTCTCTCTCTCTCGCCTTCTCCCCCTTCTCTTCTCTTCTCTAATTTCTTCTTCAAATAAAAACCATTACAATTTCTCCAGCCAAACTAAACCAACGAACGAAGCCAAACCAGTTCACTAATCCTCTTTTCCCTTTTTAAATTTTCTTTTATTTTAATTATTTCTAATTTCACTTAATTTTTCCTTTTTAATTTAAATTCCCTTTTTACTCAATTAAATTCTTCATTTAATTATTTTCATCTCAATTCTAATTTTCTTTTCTCCGAATATTGTTTGATGATAATTATCGGTCCAATTTAAATTATTCGATTTGGTTTTCCCAAATGAATTTCTCATTAAATAAATCCTTGATTATTATCCAAATATTTCCCCCAATCAATTTCTTATCAAATAAATCTCAATTTTTCCTAATTAATTCTGCTATGAAAATCTAGGTATTACATATGGTACACAACTTCGTGCAAGGACTTAAAGGCAGAAATTCTTAAAGGAGTAATGGTGTCAGGAACTCGAGACGCGACTTACTCTGAAGTGATATAAAAAAAACTCTGGACATTGAAGAAGTAAAGGATCGGATTTCGCAACAGAAAGATTCAGTCGTAAGTTTACAGCCACACGCACGGAAAAAGACACATATACAGATACAGATACGGATATTGAACAGACATAGACATAGATACTGAAACAAAAATGAACATAGATACAGAAACAGAAACGGACATAGGCACAGATACGGATACAGAAACAGATACGGAAACAGATACAGACACAAAAATGAAAATGGATACGAATACAGACGCAGATACAGACACGAAAATAGAAACAGAAATGAAAATAGATTTCTGGAAACAAATTTTTAGAAATGGATACAGATATGGAAATGGATACAGAGACGGAAACGGAAACATAAATGGAAAAGAAAACAGAAACGGAAACATAATTGGAAACAAAAATAGAAACAGAAATGGATACGGATACAGATACGAAAATAGATAAAGAAACAGATATGGAAATGGCAACAAATACGGAGACAAAAACAGACACAGATATAGAGACGAATACAGAAACAGAAATGGATACGAAGATGGATACATATATGGAGACAGAGATGGAGATGGACATGGATACAGATACGGAAATAGAAATGAAAACGAAAATAGATATGAATCTGAAGAAGGAAATAAGACGGAATGGGAATCTGAGAGGCGACATGAATAGTGGACTGACTAAAGGGTGGAAGCATCTAGCTCAAACTATGGAATGGAGTAGTGACTTAAAGAAACGAGGAAACAAACAACGGACAGTTTCCAAAGATTTTAAGTGCAAAGGGTTTTGATGACTAAGTCGTCATTAATTGAAGGAGATAATTGTGATCCCATGGACTCGAAAGGAAAAGTATGAAGGGCGAAAATTATTTTTGAAAATGCTAAGGCCGAAGAACAAGAAGAAGATGCTTGTGCCAAGTTTCAAACTATGGAATCCAGGAATGATGATAGGAGAGCAGCATCGTGAATACAATCTCAACGACTTATGGAAGGTCGACCAGCGAATTGATGATCAGAAAAACCTTTCATTATGGGTTAGTCACAAGGAAATAAGGAACATACCCATGGAAACATATCGCTTCAAAAAGAAAATGTTGGGTCTTCAAGGGTTAAGTAGCGTTAAATGTGTAGAAGAAGTTATCTTGGAGAATGTTCTGTTGGCTCAAGGTAATGTTTTAAAAGAAGTGTGAGTCAATGATTATCTAGTTGGACCCAAGGGACAGAAAAATGGTGATGCTAGAGATGTTTTCCATGGGTGAGGGCACAATGTGTTGGATACATAACTCACGATATGGTATACGGAGCTAGTATTTTAGTGTATATAAGCATTAAGGACATGATGTGTAGATGATGTGACTTATCAATAGGTTTAATGAAGTTGGTTATGTGGCAAAAATTGCTTTACACTGTTCGACAAAGAGAAAGAAGTTTTGGAGAAGGCTCTTCTTTGCGATAAATGTGATTAGAAATTAGATGAGTTGGACGTTAGTCAGCATTTTGCTAACTTGTTGTATTCTGCTAAAGTAGAAATAGTGCAACCTTTTGGAAGTTTGGAAATGGGTATAGAATTATAGTATAAGAAAAATGGTAGTTATTTTGGTTGCTAGTCCGAAGGAGCGTTTACAATAAGCTAAATTTCGAGGATGAAATTTATATAAGGAGGGACAAATGTAATACCCCAAATTTTCATAACCGAATTTAATAAGGATAATTAGAAAGTAATTGGGATAATCAGATTATTTGTATATTATCAGGGTATTACCAAGAACGTAACCATTAAGTAACAATTTAAGAAAATTTATAGGATTTTAATTAGGCTTAAAGTAATAAAATATAAATGGGGGATTAGTTGTAATTAAAATATAAGAAGATAATTAATTATAGTAATTAATGGGGGTTTAAAATAAAATTAAATGGGAGAAGAGGAGCTAAACCGTTTCAGGTTGTGAATCGGATCATGCTGCTCTGATTTTGTTTAGCAATTAAGGGGAGGAGAAATTAGGTTTGTGAATTTTGTGAAGTGAGGAGAGAAATCAAAAGAGAGAGGGGCTCGGCGAAGGAGAAAAGTGACTCGCGACCGAACGGTTCTTCGCGAAGTTGAGGAGCGGTTCGTCGAGCTAGATGACTTTGGTGCACTATCCGGCATGTAGCAAGCGACGAACGGCGGGCATCTAGACGGCGTTGTGGTGCGTGTGTGAACAGAGAGCTTTTGCTTCTGCTTGTGTTCATTGATTTCGGGTTTAGGGCTTCTAATGGAGTCCTCTTTTGGAGGATGCTATAACACCCCAACTTTTTTTTAAGTGGATCATTATTTTTATCAGGGAATTACGAAGGACATAATCATTATTTTACAATTTAGGAGAAATTAAAGTAAATTAAATGGAATTAGAATTAAAAGGTGTAAAATAAAGAAAAAGAAGAAAAGAAGAATTTAAATGAATAATGGGGTTAAAAATAAAATAAAAGGGAGGAGTTGTTGGGTTGAACCGATTTTTATGAGTGAACAGGTTTGTCATCGGTTCAAGGCTCGGTCTTTTGAAAAGAAAAGAAAGTGGAGATTTAGAAGAGAAGGCTCGTGGCCATTCGAGGAAGGAGAGTGTGAGCTTGGACGAAGGAGAAGACGAAAGGGAGAGAGGGCGAAGGAAGGAGTAGGCGACGAGGTAGGTTTCCGGCGGTGTACGACTCCTGCGTGTTGCGGTGGCGACAATGCGGGTCTCGGCTAGGGCACGGTTGGATTAGTTTCGCGAGACGGTTTGAGAGCTGCAATGCTCGCCGTACCAAACCAAGGTGTGTATTTCAGTAGATTTGTACTCTGTGCTTCGATTGTGCAACTGGGAAGTAGCGAGGAATGCTGTAAACGAGGCACAGACGAAGGGTAGAGGTGGCAAGCATCGGTCTGCGATGGGCTTGCGGTTTGGTCTTCGATTCAGTTGGACCGAATTGGTCCGCTGGTTCTTGCTCTGGAGAAGACAACAACGTGCTGCTGAGTGCAGTGGAGTTGATGTCCCTGCCTTGTGCCTTCAGTGATGGTAAGACTTGGGTGTGTCTTGGCCAGGTGGAGGCCCTACACCGCAAGTGTGTGCGTGAGTGGTAGAGTCTGTGTGTTTTATATGCTTCCTTGTTGTATGTTTTGGATGCTTCTATGGTTAGTTCTCTGTATTCTTCCTTTATTGTTGATAATTCCCTGAAATGCTGACTGTTTATTGTTGATAGTTTAGAATGCTAGCACTCAGTAGGTTATTATGTTGCTTTGCGATATCTGCTATGTTGATTCCTTGGCTGTTCCTTATTATTAGCCTGTACGTTTTGTTGTGCTTTAGTTCTCTGTGATATTCCTATGTTATGTTGTTGTAGTGTGATTTCTTGGCTTGTGTACTACCTCTGTTGATAGTTCCATTCATTAGGTTCCCTGCTATGACTTAGATTTCTGCTGTGAATCATTGTTGAGTTCCCTGCTATAAATAAATCCTTGAGCATGCTACTTAATTTGAGTGTTTATAACTATTGTAATTAACTAGTATATTGAGCATGTTAACCCAAATTATTAATTCGTCAAGCATGTTAACCTAATCAATTTAGTTAACCTAAACAAAATAATTAATATATATATATATAAGCATGTTAATAAATTAGGTTATAAATTCTCAAGCATGTTATGGTTCTTTAATGCATTGTCGTGCATTTTTTTTATGTTCGTTATGGTTGTTATATGAACTCTCTGTTGCTTTGTGCTTAATATTGTTATTCCTGGTGCTTATGGTTGTATTAGTTTCTGGAGCTCGTTGTTGATAATCAAAGCTGTTAGATTTACTTGTTATGTAATCAAAATCTATTAATCAATTCCTTAGTGTAATTAACTAGCATTCCAAACATGTTAATCAATTTAGTCTATCTCTTGTTGTTAATTGGTGTTAGCTTGTATAGTTCTATTATATGTTCTCTGTTGATATTGCCTTGTATAATTCTCTGTTAATATAGTTGCCCTTGTTCCTTGGATTTCTGCTAGGTCCATGATAATTAATAGGTGTAAATATAACTAGTGTAAATAGTTAGCCTTTTGAGCATGATTATCAAACTATTAATCTGATTAGTATATCGTTTATTTAAATTAAACCTCTCAAGCATGCTATTGATTCCTAACTTATTGTTTTGCTTAATCTATTGTATGGTTTTGATTAATTCATTGTATGTACGTTTAGGGTAGTCTCATGATGATAGAAACAATTAGGAATACCACCACGAGGTCGCCACAGGCCTTGAGTGAGGAAAAGAATTAGTTCGTTCCATATCGGGATCACCAGACCAATTAACATAATTAATTAGAAACCAATAGGCTATCCTTAGCTCCATGTACGAGCTATTCCTAATATATGTAATTAAAAGATTGGTTTGGAGTCGACTCATTCCAAAGAATTAAAGAGAGGCATTTCATCTCACATAAACTCATTTCCTTACTTGGCCTTTAGGGTCACATCTTACTTACGGTGTAGGTACACATATACGCAGAGTCTTTGAGCCATGAAGAAGCAGTTGATGAGGGATTGGCACGCGCAAGCTTATTGTTAGCCAAGCTATGTAAAGTAAGAGATAGTTGATTTGTAATTAAATTCAGTTTTCTTTTTCTAAATTGTAATTAAATATTTAATTCTTTTTCTTTAATTTATTTATGCTTCCGTAAATGTTTTACTTCCGAAATGTTTTTAGTGTTCCTAACGGCTCCGCTTGCACTCTGATATTTTTTTCTCAAATTTTAACGAATTTTTAAATGTATGAAAATCCGTGTCGTTACAATTGGTATCAGAGCCAAAGGTTTTAAAAACGATTTTTGTAAACTTTTATGATAATCGTTTTTAAAACGAAATCTCTCGCTTGTTCTAAAACGATTTTTGTAAAATTCAAACTGATACTATAGCCTGCATGCCAGCACAAGCCTCAACGTGAAAATACTTCATCAACTGTAAATATTTCAATTAAATCACTTGTATTTTAATTTGATCGGTGTAATTTCTTTCTTTAATTAAGATTACTTTGAACGAGAATGAGTTTATAGTAGAGAATGAACAGTATGTAATAGAGGGTAGAGGATACTGGAACTGTTTGGGGTTTTTATGCAGGATGTTTAGCTTTGGCGGAGTTTAAAAACAAGGGAGACTCTGCCCAAATTTTTGAAAATAGGAACGAGAGACTAAGTGGAAGGTACTTAGGGTTAAACGAAGTCAAACAGTTAAATGAAGGCACTTAGGTTGTGTATGCACAATGTCCGACATACACGACGAACGAATCACAATCAACAAGAGTGAATTGACAAATGATAAAAAGCGAACTAAAACAGTAAATGGTAAAAAGTGAATTAAGGAAAGGAAAAACGGAAAACAAGAAGAAACATGAACGAATGATTAATGAAAGATAAAAGTTCTTGTAGTCTGGTAAAACAAGCCCGGTACAAGAATAAAAGATAAAGAAAAGATAAAGGTTTCTGTGGTCCGATAAAGTAAAGCAAATTAAATAAAAGAAAACGGCAACGATACGAAGTGACGGAAAAAGTGAAATAAACCGACAAGTGTAAAAGATAAAAGTGTGAGAAAAGATGAGAGGTTACAACGGGTAAATAAAGGGTAGACGTGATAGTAAGAGTTGTGATTAAGTGTTGAATCAGTCAAACTTTTCAACAAAATGAGCACATAGACTGAACCAGATACGGGAACAGAAACAAAAACTTTGAAAACAGAAACGGATATGGAAACGGTATGAGCACAGAAACCGAAACGAAAACTGAAACAGAAACCGAAACGGAAATGAATTTCCAGAAATGAAAATGGATACAGAAACGGATACAGATACAAATACAGGTACGGATACAGAAACGGATATGGATACGGATACAGAAACGCATATGATCACGGATGTCAAAACGGATACCGAGGCAGAAACAGAAACGGAAACATAACCTAAAACGGGAATGGGAACAGAGACGGGAACAGAAATGGAAATTGGAACGGAAACAGAAATAGATACGAAGTTTCCAGAACTAAACTTCTGGGAATGGATACGGGAACGGACACAAAAACGGGAACGGGAACAGAAATAGGAAAGGAAACTGGTATACACACACAAACTTGGAAGCACAAATGGGTTAGAAACCAAGAAAGTCAATGGGTTAATAGGTGTATCAGAGTAGCGCAGCAGAAGTGTGGAAGAGTGAGTTCGATAGTTGGATCAGCTTTGGTGCGAAGAGATGAGTTGGGCATTGTCAAGCCGATCCATTAGGATGAATTAGGCAATCGCCAGTCCGAGAGGGGTTAGTATTTTAGAGAATCAAAGCCTAGAGTCGACTAGAACACCAATTTAGGCTAGCTAACGTAGGGTTTGGATGTGTGGTTTAGCGGTTGTTAAGGGTAAGAAGGGTATTATGTAGGGCGAATTTCGGGGATGAAATTTATATAAGGGGCAAGGTATCTAACACCTCGACTTTTTTTTTTTTAAGTGGATAATTATTTTTATCGGGGTATTACGAAGGACATAATCATTATATTATAATTTAGGAGAATTTAAAGTAAATTAAATGGAATTAGAATTAAAAGGTGTAAAATAAAGAAAAAGAAGAAAAGAAGAATTTAAATGAATAATGGGGTTAAAAATAAAATAAAAGGGGGGAGTTGTTGGGTTGAACCGATTTTTATGAGTGAACCGGTTTGTCATCGGTTCAAGGCTCAATCTTTTGAAAAGAAAAGAAAGTGGAGACTTAGAAGAGAAGGCCCGTCGCCATTACAGGAGGGAGAGTGTGAGCTTGGACGAAGGGGAAGACAAAAGGGAGAGAGGGAGAAGGAAGGAGAGAGCCGGCGACCGAGGTGGGTTTTAGGCAGTGTACGACTCCAAGTGTGCTGCGGCGGGGACGACGCGGGTCGTGGCTAGGGCACTGTTGGACGAGTTCCGCGGGATGGTTTGGGAGCTGCGATGCTCACCGTGCCAAACCAAGGTGTGTATTTCGGTTGATTTGTACTCTATGCTTCGATTGTGCAACTGGGAAGTAGCGAGGATGGCTGCAAACAAGGCGCAGACGAAGGGCAGAGGCGGCGGGCATCGGTCTACGATGGGCTTGCGGTTTGGTCTTCCGTTCGATTGGATCGAATTGGTCTTCTGGTTCTTGCTCTAGAGAAGACAACAACGTGCGGCTTAAGGTTCAGATTGGTGGAGATCATGATCCGAAAAATCTACTTTTGTAGCAGGAATCCTGGGATAAGTTATGCGTTTCAAATTTAGTCGTCTGTGGATTTATACTATGTGAGAGAGTACGCCGCAAGGATGGAGCTCTGGCGACTATGTAAGGTACGTGATGCCATATGTTGTACTCCTTCCCTGTTTTACTATCTTCTATGGATGGTAGTTCTGATGACTTGGTACATTGTTGTTGATTATTCTGCATTGTGGGTAATGGCCAAGGGATGAGGATGCACGAGTGTTGGACATGTTGCGACTACTGCTGGGTGTAGTGGATTTGTTGTCCCTGCCTTGTGCCTTCAATGATGGTAAGACTTAGGTGTGTCTTGGCCAGATGGAGGCCCTACACTGCAAGTGTGTGCGTGAGTGGTAGAGTCTGTGTGTTTTGTATGCTTCCTTGTTGTATGTTTTGGATGCTTGTATAGTTAGTTCTCTGTATTCTTCATTTATTATTGATAATTCCCTGAAACGCTCACTGTCTATTGTTGATAGTTTCGAATGCGAGCACTCAGTAGGTTATTATGTTGCTCTGCGATATCTGCTGTGCTGATTCCTTGGCTATTCCTTATTCTTAGCCTATACGTTTTCTTGTGCTTTAGTTCTCTGTGATATTCCTTTGTGATATTCCTATGTTATGTTGCTGTAGTGTGATTTCTTGGCTTGTGTAATGCCTCTGTTGATACTTCTATTTGTTGGGTTCCTTGCTATGATTTGCATTTCTGCTGTGAATCATTGTTGAGTTCTCTGCTATAAATAAATCCTTGAGCATGCTACTTAATTTGAGTGTTTATAACTATTGTAATTAACTAGTATATTGAGCATATCAACCCAAATTATTAATTGGTCAAGCATGTTAACCTAAACAAAATAATTAATATATATATAAGCATGTTAATAAATTAGGATATAAATTTTCAAGCATGTTATGGTTGTTTAATGCATTGACGTGTATTTTATTTTATGTCTGTTATGGTTGTTATATGAACTCTTCGTTGCTTTGTGCGTAATATTGTTATTTCTGGTGCTTATGGTTGTGTTAGTTTCTGGAGCTCGTTGTTGATAATCAAAGCTGTTAGATTTACTTGTTATGTAATCAAAATCTGTTAATCAATCCCTTAATGTAATTAACTAGCATTCCAAACATGTTATTCAATTTAGTGTATCTCTTGTTGTTAGTTGGTGTTAGCCTGTATAGTTCTTCTAGATGTTCTCTGTTGATATTGCCTTGTATAATTCTCTGTTAATATGGTTGCCCTTGTTCCTTGGATTTCTGCTAGGTCCACGATAATTAATAGGTGTAAATATAACTAGTGTAAATAGTTAGCCTTTTGAGCATGATTATCAAACTGTTAATCTTATTAGTATATCGTTTCTTTAAATTAAACCTCTCAAACATGCTATCAATTCCTAACATATTGTTTTGCTTAATCTATTGGATGGTTTTTATTAATTCATTCTATGTACGTTTAGGGTAGTCTCGTGACGATAGAAACAATTATGAACACCACCACGGGATGGCCACAGGCCTTGAGTGAGGAAAATAATTAATCTGCCCCATATCAGGATCACCAGACCAATTAACATAATTAATTAGAAACCAATAGGCTATCCCCAGCTCCACATACGAGCTATTCCTAATATATGTAATTAAAAGATTGGTTTGGGGCAGACCCATTCCAAAGAATTAAAGAGTGGCATTTCATCCTGCATAATCTCATTTCCTTGTAGTGTAGGTTACGCGCAGAGTCTTCGAACCATGAAGAAGCAGTCGATGAGGGATCGGCACGCCAAGTTTGTGGTTGGCTAGGCTATGTAAAATCAAAGACAGTTGATTTGTAATTAAATTCAATTTTCTCTTTCTAAATTGTAATTAAATGTTTAGTTCATTTTCTTTAATTTATTTAAACTTCCGCAGATAATTTACTTCCGAAATGTTTTAAGTGTTCCTAACTGCCCGACTTGCAATCTGATATGTTTTTCTCAAAATTTAACGCATTTTAAATGTATGAAAATTCGCATCGTTACAATTGGTTTCGTGAGCTAGTTTCTTCGCAACTTCTAACGGGGGTTGTAGGGTGAGGGTTTTGCGAACGGAGGTGGCATCATCTTCTCCGATTGAGGTGGAGTTCCCTGCATGGTTGGCCTCTCGATCTCCCATGCTGAGCGCGGTAAGTTTACCGATTATGCTTCCATGAAGCTGGTCTAATTTCTATATTGGGTATTGTTGTGAGTTGATGCCTTTTCAATTTGGTTGCCTTTCGTTTTGGAACTGAGCAATGGTTGACAGTGGCGATGATGGCAGAACCGTGTAGAAGAAAAGGGAAAAATAGAGAAAAGAAGAAGGAAAAGCAGGGGAGGGCGAACTCTGAACCTTCTGTTCCTCGGGTGTTCTTCTAGTATTGAAAAGCAGAAGAAGGATAGCGGTTAAATGTTGATATGCATTAAAGCTTCGAGGTAAGAATTGGGATTGAGTCTTGGACAGTGGAGGCCCTACATCACAAGCAGTGTCTTTCTTTGATTTATTTGTTAGCATTTCATCGCACGTTATTAATTTAATTACAAAACATATTTAGCATTCCGAGTATAGATGTTGTTTCCTTTAATTATTAAGCATGATTAGGATATTAGTATGTCGTTATTATTTCCTTTAAACTCCTGAACACATCTAATATTCCGCTTATCGCCATGTATAGCATGTTGTTAGAATTTCCATGTCATGCATTATTCCTAGTTCTCTATTTAAGATTATGCCATGTAAAATGCTTCAGTTAGCTCTTCACTGTTTAGTTTGTTAATTCTAATTAATTGATTCTCTCTCGTAACGTCTTCTTGCTAATTATGGTGATATGTTGCTATGATTATTGTTTCGTATTGATATGCATCATGATAATAGAAACAAGTAGGAATGTCACGTTTTGGTTGGTATTCATATGTATTTATGTGAGAAAAAATGGATAAAGTAAATTAATGTAAAAAGGAAATTGGAGGTTGGGGAGGTGGTTTGGATCGTAACCAGATAGACTCGAGATTATACCCATCCCTCGGCAGAATGCGAGAGCCTGTCTACCCTAACGGGAGACTCGAGATTTTACCCTTCCCTTGTCTGGTCGCGAGAGCCTGACTACCAAAGGATTAGATGCCTACTAGCGGCCACCCTCTCTACGATGGAACCTCCAATGTCACAACTCAATATATGAGTTGATGTTATATGTAACCGTGAGTAAATAACAGTTTTTGTGGATTCCATTTTGACATAATCAGTTACAGACATATATTGTTTTGCATCTCTTTTCTTGTTGGGCGTTAGCTCATGTTTGCTTCGTGTTGTAGGTAATCGTAACGACGTTAGTATTCTACAGAGGAACAGTTGATGAAGGATTTACACGTGTGGGCATTGTGGCTGGCCAGACTAAAGAATGTAGAAGAGAAAAAGAGTTTTGTAAATGACCCGTAATAGTTTGTTTCTAATCCATTAAATGATTTAATTATGCTTCAGCTACGTTTTAAGAAAGAAAGGTTTTCATAATCATAGTTTCCAATAATAATTGAAGTAACGAGTTTAAGAAATAAAAATTTTAACGTTTCGGTTTTAAGAAAAGAACTATGATTTCAATTTAAAAGAATTAACAAAGATTTAAGTTGTTTTATAAAGGTTTTAAAGTTCATGCATTTAAAAAAAAAAACTAGGTCATCACAATTTTAGTGTTTGACTTTGCATTGATCACAAAGTACAGTGGTTGATTTGTTAATTTCCCATTATATTATTATAAAATATTAAAAAAAATTCCTTTATAGTTTCAAATGAGAGAGTGAGGTCCTTTTGAAAATAAATGGTAACGCGTTTACCATCTAATTTTATATTTTAGTTTTATTTCCTTGCTTTGTAATAATTAAGATGATTATAAATAGTTAAAATACAAATTCAACCAATTGACGAGAAATACATTTGAGTATATAACCCGAAGTTAAATCTAACATTATTCTTTGATATCTAAAATTTATCATTGTCTTCAAGACAATCAAAACGATTCAAGTAAACCCAAATCAATATTTTGTTTAGGGATAATCTCATGGTGGTTGACAAATCACAAGTAAAAGGCCTCCTAAATATACAAACGTTGGCCTATATTCAGAATCAATATGTTCTTTTATTTAAAATATGAGATGAGAATAATATAAACCAAAAACTTAAAAGAAACATTAATTAATGTAAATTGAATAATAATAATAATTTAATTTTGATTGTTGGTTAAGTAAATTCAAATACATTATACAAAAAAATGTCACTTATTAGAAAAAAATTAGCCAAACAAGAATTAATTCTCCCCTAACAATCACTCCAGTTTCACTCATTACACAAGAAATGAGATTAATCAACACCCCAATTCCCCAAATGATATCCTCGCCAATCAGCTATTAAATGCTGCACAGTCCCATCGGATGTTCCCGTTTCTCCACGTCTTGACTCCGACCCGACCCAACTTAGTTATTGCGGTGACAAAGGCGATAGAAAATGAGGAATTCTGTCTGGCCCAAAAATTGACAATGGGCCTGGAGTTTCGATTGGTAAAGAGAACTTGGTCGGAGGTGAATAGGCCCTTTCCTTGTTGGAGGTTTTTGAAGTATTGGTTGTCGAATATTCTTGGAGTGATGGGATCCATGTTGATTGCTATTCTCTCGTCCACACCCACGGGACACATTTGTTGTAGTTGCATTGCGTAAGCTCCGTTCAATGTTGGGTCTACTGAATTTGTGCTGCTGAAATTGAATATCCTATTTGCGAACTTACTGCAGTGGGAGAATCCAACTGTGTGAGCAGCTGCACAAAGTAAATCATAGATTTTGATAAATTAGCAATAATTTTAATTTTTTAAATTTATGAATTAAAAATAATCTATTTATTTTTTAAAAGCAGAAGACGGAGTCAGTACCTGACAGAGCAATCATATCTATTGGAGTGAGGCCATTGGCTGCGAACATGGAACTGAGCTGGCTCAGATCGAAATCCGGCTTCGGTAGTTTCCCGTCAACGTCTGAAGCTCTCGAAATGAGACCATCAAATCTCCCGAGCTCAACCTTGTACTTTGGCCCACCTGCAAGAGCGATCACGTCTCGGGTCGCCATCGCCAGAATATCAGCGCAGGACACTCTGTTTTTGCATTGTGGGTCGTCGTCCACCGCTTTTTTAGCTCTAATCACAGTGTCGAATCCATCTCCGGCGAGCGAGACGTTGTCTTCGTTTTCTTTCTCGGAGTCAGTCGAAGCGATCATGATCGACGCATCACATCCCTGCCATTTTTAACGACAGTTCACAAAATCAAGCTAAATTACTCGACAAACAACCTTTTGACGATTTTTTTATTCAAAGCTATACTCAGATTTCAAAGAATACACCCAGAATTTGATTTTATAGTCTGGGGTTTTACCTGGACAAAGCAATCATGGAAGTAGAGTCGAATCGTTGCAGGAACAGTGACGAAAGTCTCATTGAATTTCTCCGCAACTGCATTTTTTACAATCGTTTCGACATTTGGGCAGATTCCGGAGTAGTAATTATATCGCAGCTGAGCGAATGTTGTAGAAAAAAGGCAAAAAGTGAGGCACACAGAGATTAAAAAGACAGTACTGAGCCGACCCATTTGCTGAAAACTGGATCTTTGGATGCTGGAGTAGAGAAAGAGGAATGCGGAGAAGGAGAAGAAATTGATGGGTGGAGAAAAGGCTGGAAGGAATATATAGAGGGCGTAGCCGAGGGTCAAATCTGTGTTTTACAGCCCAGAAAGTTCATTATTTGACAACCACTCTTCTCCTTGTTCATCAGTCTGCGTACAACTAGTTTCTCTTCCAAACCCACGTACATGTCAAAAATAAAAAAGTAAAGTGCTGAGTTGGGTTCTCCAGTTTTTTAATTTATTTTTGTTATTGCGTTTAAGAGAACACAGTCACTGTGATAATTCTTTTCTATACCATGCATCTCTTCATATTAGCTAAAATACATAATTGGCATAAATCGATTCTTGTTTAACGAAATTAATTTTAAAATAACTACTACATATTAAGTAGTTTATCTAATATACATAATTGACATGACTAAAAGACTTATCCCGTGTTTTTTTCTATTACAAGAATACTAATTAATAGAAATTTATGTACATACTCTAAAATTAGAGGATGATATCCTCTTTCTTTCTAAATCTTTGACCCTATTACACTCTTGGAATACACGTACTCACACAAACAAATAGTACGATTGGAAGATTCTTCGACGTACTACGAAATAATAGTAATTTAAAAATTATTTATATAATTTAGTTCATATTTATTTAATTAACAAAGAAATTATTTTTATACTCTAAATTAATTAATCAATCAAAATTCTTTTAATCGACGAAAGCAATCAAAATCAAAACTTTTTACATTTCTTTTTTTAATTTATTATTCTTGCAATTGAATCAACAAGATATTCAAAAATATTTACAAAATTCTTCAAACAAATTTATAAAAATTGTTATTCAAATTATTGTTTCTATATTACTATGAAGAACTAATTAAATTGCATGCCATTGCCATCCATAGTTATATTCATATTATGACATGTGTTTTTATAAAATTCCGAACTTTAATTATTTTTTTCCCAAATTGATTAAAATTGTAACACGTTTCAATGGGTGATCAAGGAATCATAACCCAAACAAGGAGGATCAAATAAATTCAATCCATGAATATCTTCATTAAAAAGAGTGAACTTTAAATCAAATTAATTGTATTGGTCCCATAGAATTATAGACAAAAAAAATTAATTCATAACATAAACAAAATCATATGAATAAATTGAAATAAAAACAAAAGTAGACATATTTGAATATAACAATCACAAAACATAAGAGAAGAGAAACGCGAAAACAAATATGGAGATGTCCAATTATAATTGCGACGATCTGTTTTTGTAGTACGTTGAATCTTCCAATCGGTATTATAGATGGCTCTTAGACTTATTTTTAAGTTCTTTTTTCTTCCCTAGAAACTGTTGAAGACAAGAATTCATAGAGTCATAGTAGCATCTTACAGATCAACTTTAAAATGAAAATAACATTGTCAAATATCAAAGAGCACTATGACATAAATGAGGGAGCATTTGAATTCGATAATAATTCCGAGTAAATGACAAATAGCTTAGGCATTTTGTTTTTCCATAATGAGTGTTGTGGTGTTTTTTGCAGAGTGTTGTGGCATTTTTTCAAATATCGTTAAATTTCTATATTTTTGAATCGTAAACGCTATGGCGTTTTTTGATGTAAGCCGCGGCGTTTTTACCTTTGGTTGACTTTTATGCTTTATTATCGTTTTTCTTTCTTACATTTTTGACTTCCTTCTTATTTCTTCCCAACTTGATTTCTTGTTTTTGTTTTTTATCTATTCGTGATCCTCATGAATAAATAACAAACACATGTATAAACAACTAATAAAACTGACTTTTAACATTAAAAATTAACAAAATATTAATATTTTTACTATTTAATAATAGGTATGAAATTTATTTATTAAGCTTAACGTGCGTTACAAAGTCAATCCCCACCATTGCCTTTTCTAGTCCAACTTATTTTCCATGCCCCGAAAAGCTCAAGCCAAGTGACATCTTTAGGTCACGTTGCACTAAATTTAATTTTCAAAACTTAAATGTTTTTTAAAAATAGTATACGCTGATTGTATTATTCTTAATAATAAAATTTTTATACCAAAAAAAAAAAAAAATCATAAATGCTATGATGGATAGACAAATGTGTTAAGGTCAATCACCGATTCCTTTGTTAAGGTCATCACACGGTCCAACCTGGACTCGCCCAAACGTTTATTCTAAGATGACTCGACAAACTTGATTCGTGACAAACTTAGTCAAATGTTGAAAACAAATACTTGAGTTTTAACCTTTTATTTTTTTTGGTTTTAAAAATTTAAATATAAGAATCGATTTTTTTAAAAATTATAATTAAATTCTTTTTACATTACAGTTGTATAAAAATGATATAATTTTATATTCTATTACGTAAAATATTTCATACAAAAAAGGGTAGTAGTCACAATATGATTTATAGATGTAAAAGTGGCACGACTCATCCGCACAAAACTTGGGGTGGCTTTGACTTTGTAAAATTAAATATTTAATTTACAACTGTCATTCATTTCACAATACTTGCAACCAAAAAAAAATGTTATAAATAATTAATCAAAATTATTTTCAATTTAAACCCACACTAATCATCACTCATAATATGAAGTTGTTAGTTAAACCAAATACACATAATTGAAATTGAATTTTGAGAAAATACAGAACGTGTTTGCTTAAATGAAGAGACAGACGTTCTTCAACGAGAATAGATGGTCATGATAAAAGATGGAGGATGGTTACTCTCTCCTTAGCTACTCTTTTTTTTTTTTTTATCCCTTAATTTCTTTGTTTATTTTATGAACATGCCAATCTATAGGCACCATATGATCTACTACATTTTTAGGAAGTTTAAAATCTTAATCTCTTCGTCATACAAACGAATCCAGTCAGTGGTTTTTTTTGGTGGGTGTTATTTTATTTTACACTTGAGGTTCTCAACCTTGATTATCATAAAAAGTATAAAATTAAAATATAGTTTAAACAAAAAAATATTTATAATGTAAACCCTAAAACTATTTTTTATATTCTTTTAGTTCGTCTTAATTTAAATGGAAAAAAAAAAAATTAGAAGTGTGAGTTGTGAAGTTGGGATAAATTTCAATCCTTGATTATATCCTATTAGTCTAACTTCTTTTTTTTATCATCATAAATTCTTACACATACACGTATATGCAAAAAAGGTGTAATATGTTAGGTTTTAATTCCTAAAATTAGTAGCTAAAATGATAAATCGGTTCGTTTTTCAAGAAAAAAAATTTGGATGGCTCTATTAAAATCAACTGAAATTTTATAACATTTATGGAAATTATAAAATTTATAAAAAAAGTATAGGAATTATTTATAAAAAAAAGTATTATAAATTTTGTATAGGAATATGCTTTGTTAGATGGGATTTGATGAAGAAAATAATTAAATTAATTTATAAACATATTCTGCCATTGCAAGCTGTTTTAATATGTAGATCTTTCGTTATTTCTTGTGATATTCTTCGACATGATTTTGGCCGATTTCTCATGCTATGCTTTCGACATGTTCATGTGTTGACTTTGTTTGGCTGAGTTTTAAATTCTTTAAAATTTTAATAAATATATTATAATAAATAGTATAATTATGCTTGAGAAAAAAAAAAGTAGTGGGAATGATAATTTCTCGAAGTGAAAAATAATATAAAATAATTGATTAATTAATTTCCCATTAATGTATTTAGATAATTTATGTTTATAATTGAGTAACTAGTTTATGGATTAGATCATTTTTTTGAAGTAAAAAAATCATACTAATATAATTGACTAATTAGTTGGATGAAGTGACAACTTTATAACTTTTTTTTGTAGTAATCAAACTTTAATATGAAAATGAAAAACAAGAACCAATATTGAGATTTACAGACCAAGATTTATGGATAACGGAGAAAATTGCATTACAAAAAAATCAAATTACAAATGAAAATTATGTTGAATAAATTACAAATTCTTGAAGTAATTATGATTCCTACTGAACCTCGCCACACACATAATCATTGTCAGTCCGATCCTAACACTGTTACTACATACTTTAAAATTTTTTTCATAATTTTATTGCATCATATTTTTCGCACTGGGAACTTTTCATTATGGTATAAACATAATTCAAATTGCCAAGCTTTAACGTTTCCATTTGTATTTTGTAAAGACTGGCCCTTAAGGCCCAAAATAAAATAAAATATATATATTAAAAAAAATAAAAAAAAAAAGAAGATGAAACTCCCCCTTTCGGGGGAGTGGTTGCTGAAAAAGGGGGATACTTTCCCCCTTCTTTCAGATCCAGTGGGGGAAGGTTCCCCCCACTCTCTATTCTTCTCCCAAAAACAAAAAAAAAATCCCCCACTCTCTGTTCGTTCTCCCAAAAACAGAAATACCCCACTCTCTTTCTTCTCTCAACAATCAGAGCCTACTTTTTCTCTAGCCTCACCCAATTTTCCATCTCTTTCTCTAAGTGGGGATCGATTTCGAAAGTTGTCGACGATTCTTGGTGGAAGATTTTCTTCGACAAGGTTGGCGTCTCATTCTGTGCGCAGTAAGTGTCGTCTTGTTC
>CM039483.1:10978696-11108339 GCA_022433065.1 Begonia loranthoides
GGCCGGATCGTTCCCCGTTCTGTCTCGGGTCCCCTTTGGGGCGTGACATATTTCAATACATTATCCTTACCTATCTATAATTTAACAATATATGGTTGAAAATGACTATGTATTTTCACGCCCCGAAGAGAACTTAAGACAGAACGAAGAATAACCTGACTCGAAAATAAATGGAACTGTCCGACCTTTTAATTTTAAATATTTCATTTAATGCCGAAAGACTTAAATAATAATAAATAGTTAGGGCTCAAAATATTTGGTCTAATCCAAAGTTTTATTAGTGACATCGAAGATAATGTAGTAATATATATCTATAAAATAACTCTACTATAAAATAAAAGTAAAATAAAAAATTTAGCAGAGTAGTTTCTGACAAGTTTTCTCACAATAAACTCTCAAAAGAAAAATATTAAAATAAGAAAATAACTCACCGAACCTACTCTTGCATTGGTAACTGGTGATTTGTTAAACTAAGAACTATAAGGGGGAAAATTATTTGGGGTGTGTAATGACTTGAAATTTTGTATACTTATGAATGACATATAAGTGATTTGTAAATTTAGAAATTAAAGAATTGTGTATAATTAAAATTGAGAGATAAACTCTTTTTCTGAATAGTTTGGATATATTAACATAGTTGAATATATAATGTGCATAGAGTTGGATGAAATTTTAAGGTGATAAACTAAACATCTTAAGGAAGAGAAGGACGTTAGAATTATATAAATTGGATTTATATAGTCAAAGTGATACTATGTTAAAGTTGGATTAAGTATATATGATATTATTGTATATTTTCCATTAAATTCTTGATTCAGACATATTGAACAAGAACATGAAGATGTCATCAAATGATGAAAGTTTTTTAACACATGTATCTATGATGTCATGTAATAAAATGTGGTCATCAATTGAGTTATGCCATAAGTCAAACTGAGGCAAGCAGCTTAAATCGTAAATAATAGAAGTTTAAGGATAAATGGATCATTTCACTTAAAAAATGGAGGCCACAATAGTAAATGACCATGAAATACTCTCAATAAACTCATTAGAAGGAGTGAGTTCGTGAAGAGAGAGAGAAGAGGGAGAAGAGGAGAAAAAGAGGGTTTTGAGGAGAAATGGAAAAATTGGGAAAACTAATGAGATTTTGATTTTGAATCTTAAGAGAAAGTTATAACAAATGTGAAGAGAATACTAAAGCACTAAGAATTGAAGGGAAAGGTAAAACTTTGAAGCTGAATTTGAAGTTAGAAAGTGTTGAAAATTAAGGTGTAACGACTTGGTTTTTTTTAATCCTTTGAAAATGCGTGAAATTTAAAACTTTTGTAAAACTATTAAAATTTCTTTTTAGAACAATATCAGAGTGCCAAACCGGACCGTTAAAAACCATCCTTTAAAATCATTTATTAATAACATAGCTATAGTTTGAATACAAAACAATAAAACTTAATTTAATTACAACTGATTTCTCTTCTACCCTCATTAGCCTGGCCAGCCACGAGTCCCGCGTGAGCAAATTCTTCATCCTTGCTTTAATATTTGTTCATTGTCTTTCACATTGATTCCTAATTCTGTGCATTTGTTTTCACGTACAAGTACCTACACCTACAACACAAGTAAACTGTAAGCCCAAAGGCTTAGTAAAGAAAAGAGTTTAATGCAATGTGATATGCTTCTCTTTAGTCCATTTGAAATAGGGGCCACCCAAACCATTCATTTCATTACGTTATTTGTTTGTTATTTCCTTTACATTAGTTCATTCGTTCATTACTCGTACATCTGAAGATTGGAGGATTTTCCTTGCAATGGATAGTTGGTCGGATATAACCTTTTACTTGCAACTAGAACTCTCGTACTCGATAAGGGAGGGGCTTCGCCTAGTTGCAGACTAGACCCCCTACCCTAAACCGCCCCCAACTCCCCATTTCCTTCATTTTTCTTAACATTTTACCTCAAATAATGCATGCTTGAGTACTACAACCAAGGTGGCACTGCCTACTGGTTTCTATTAACGTGATGCATGTTGACACATTTTCAACCTAACATGATACATGATGCAGTACAACGTAACTTTGACAATAATTGAGGTGCGCATAAAAGGAATGTAAATGACAATCGTATTGAAATGAAAGTGAACTGTAATTGAAAGTTCATATAAAAGAAGGTAAAACATATAATGTAAGGTAACAATTGTACACACAAGGACAAGTAATAACAATTAAACACCCAATAAAGCAAAGCACATGAATGAGACAATTACAGAATTAATTTAACTGCAAGGAACATGCTTGGATATATAACTCACAATAATAAAGGAAATATAAAAGAATCAACAATCGATGTGCATCTGAAGTAAAATATGATTTAATTTTACATGCTCAAGAGTTAATTACATGCTTTTATCCTAGTTAACTAATTGTGCTAAAGTTTATTAGACAATAACATGCTATGGATGCATAATTATAAACAAAGTTATAAGCAACATAGAGGACAATAACAAAGGAAAGGTAAAACATATAATCATAAAATCAATGAAGCCCTTAGTTCGTTCACATTTAACTCGTTCTTCTTTCCTCTTTTCTATTATTCTTTAATAAAGTAAAGCGTCAAATTGTAGAATTATGTAAAGGAAGTTGCAGTAAAAGATAATATGCAGAATATTAACAAAGGAATAATTAATCATGCAAATATTAATCTAGTAGCAATCCTAATTCATTACATGCTCATGAAAGAATACTAATTATAATCTTAGGTGATTATAATTATACATACTCAAGTCTAATCTAGTTAAGTTAATTAACAGACTCAAGTAATAATTATAATTTGAATTCTAATTGATTAGTCAATTAAGCATGGCATACATTAGTTAATTAAATGCTAGCTAATTAATTAAACGTGCTAATTATTCTAGTTAATTATTAGTTAATTAACATGCTCAGGATGTCTATTAACAATTAAACATGCTCCACTTATAGTTAGTAGTTTATCGTAAGTTCAGGGAAGCATTTGTTTATTATGGAAGTAAGGTACACAGAGAGATAGACAGCCAGTAAAATATACAGAGAGATTTAACTCAAAGCAACTAAGGAAATAAGTAGCAAAATAAAATTAACATAACTAAAGGACATCGTATCTCATTCATGCTTATTCTCATCATCATGTACTCCTCTCCTTAGTTCATCAATTTCTACTAAGGAAATTCACAGTAACGATTTGTAGGAATTTAACTAGAAATATTAACAAAGAAATTCATAACCAAGCATTTATAGGAAGGAAATCGTAGAGTTAACAACAACAAAGACAATATCTACAAACAACAAGCATTACCATTATCGACCTATCTAACTAGCAATTACAATATGGCATAAGGAAATTTGCAGAGAACTATCAACAAACTAAACATACATTTACGTTAAGGAAGCCTACAGAACAATCACACAAAACAAACACAAACAAGCAGACTCTACTTGTGGGTAGGGCCTCCAAATGGCCAAGATGTACCCAATTCCTTACCTAAATTGAAGAAACTTAAGAGGGATATCACTTCTCAGCTCACCACTCAGCTCACGGACGGTAGCTCTAGTTAACAGCAACTCCAGCTCGTTAGCTCCTAGTACACTCACTCTCACAGGTTCACCACTCATAGTTTACAGGAGATGCTTCGCTCAACTCTCTCACACTAGAAGCAGACTCACTCAGGAAGAGGGAGAAGAGCCCACGTAGGAAGGGGAGCTCTTGTAGAAATGGGGAAGGCTGAATACCAAATGGGAGGAGGATGGCTTAACACTGAATTCATACATGGAGGGGGATAGAGGTACGCCTATGGAGGGGTAGAGAGGAGGCGGCCATGGCAAGGAGAGGTCGGCACCTACGTGGAGGGTGGGGAAGAGTTGCTTCCTATATCTAATTAATGGCTAAATGACAATTTCCATCATTTTAACTCTAATTTTATTCGTAGATCTGG
Source organism: Begonia loranthoides (assembly GCA_022433065.1). Classification (NCBI taxonomy): domain Eukaryota; kingdom Viridiplantae; phylum Streptophyta; class Magnoliopsida; order Cucurbitales; family Begoniaceae; genus Begonia; species Begonia loranthoides. Next base: position 10,982,661 of record CM039483.1, read on the forward strand.
GCTATTTAGGACGAGTGCGGATGCACTGGTCTCATCCGCATGAGTAAAATTCGTAAGGTAGAATTGTTTTCTTGAACGAGAACTGGCATCCTTGTCCCGTCCGTACCGTCCGAAAGTCGCATTTGGATGCATCTTGGTGTCTGCATGTATCGTCTGAATTTGTCCATAAATTGGATAGATTCGAATCAGACGCAACCTAACCATGTCCGCATTCATCCGGACTCGTCCGCAAACTCTCAACATAAGCGAATTAGGACACGAACCACCGTCCTAAGTCATCTCCTCAATCTCCATAGACTCACAACTTGACATCGGACTCACCTTTTCTATATGGTTCTACCCTTCATGTCCTCCTTACTTCATGACTTGAGGCTTGACACTTATACTTTTCTCCCTTTCTTTACCCTCCAATTTGTCCTTACTAACATGCTAGGTCATATACTTACATTATTTCATAGCTAAGTTGAAGGCTAACCTACTCTCGCACGTCTATCATCCCATCGTTCCTTAGATACTATCTCCGTCTGAGTTCCCTTTTTGTGTCTATACCTATTTTCGTTTTTATTTCAGTTTCCGTTTATGTGTCTGTTTCTGTTCTCATATTCGTATCTGTTTTCGTTTCAATTTTCATTCCCATATCTGTTCTCGTATCCATACCCATTTCCATTTCTGTCTCAGTTTTCGTTTCCGTATCCGTGCCGTTTTCGTTTTCGTTTTCATATCCGTATCTGTTTCTGTATCCCTTCCCAGAAACACATTCTTGGAAGTTCGTTCTGTTTCCATTTTCATTTCCTTATCCATCTCTGTTCCCATTTCCATCTCCATTTCCGTCTCTGTCTTCGTTTCTGTCTCCATCTCCATTTTCGTTTCCATCTCTGTTTCCATTTCTGTCTCCGTTTCTGTCTCAATCTTCGTTTCTGTCTCCGTTTTTGTTTATGTCTTCGTTTCCGTATTTGTATCTGTATCCGTATCAGGTTCCATTTCTGTTTCCATTCCTGTTTCTGTATCCGTTTCGATATTCGTGATCGTACGCGTTTTTGTATCCGTTCCCGTATTTGTTTCGGTTTTTGTGCTTGTACCATTTCCGTATTCGTTTCTGTTTCTGCTTTTGTTTCTGTTTCCATCTTCATTTTCATATCTGTATCTGTATCTGTATTCGTATCAGGTTCCATTTCTGTTTTTCGTTCCTATTTCTATATTCGTTTTTGTATCCGTGATCATATGCATTTTCGTATCCATTCCCGTGTCTGTTTCGGTTTCTGTGCTCGTATCATTTCCTTGTACATTTCTGTTTCTGTCTCCGTTTCCGTACTCATTTCTGGTTAAGCTCAACTGATTGCCTAGGCCCTACAACACTCTCTCTATTCATTCCCATGGGTCAAGACCGAGTGGGAAAATACTTGGCTAGTCGAATCCTATTCTCCTACTTCGGCGTCGTCCTTAATGTTTCCCCTCTCCGTAACTAATCTACCCTCTATCTAGTCCGTTGTAACATAGGAAACCTTGTTTACCTATCTAGTTGATCTACCCCGTCGTTACCTAGGCAACTTCGGTTAACTATCTAGTTGATCTAAGTTTTGCAGGATTTTCTTTTCCATTTATTTCCCTTTCCTATTTCCAAAAATTTGGGCAGAGTCTCCCCTGTTTCTACACTCCCCCAAAGCTATAAATCGTGCATAAAAATCCCAAGCAGTTCCAAAAAAGTTCAATCTAACAATGTTTACTTAAGTCTACTCAGTCCACTAGTTCACTAGTCACTACATGCTATCTCCTAACAATTCATCTATCGAATTAGAATAAGAAATCATGTATTAGAAAAGTATTAGGAAGTACACTTAAAATGGATGAAGTATTTACACGTCGAGGCTTGTGCTGGCAGGCAGACTACAATATTAGTTTCACTTTCACAAAATTGTTTACTTAGTAAAACATATCAGAGCTCGGTTTTAAAATGCAGTAAAGCATAGCAAAATTGCTCTGAACCAATTGTAACGACTCGGTTTTTCTTAATCCTTTAAAAATGGGCCAAATTTAAAACTTTTGCAAAACTACTGAAATCTCTTTTTAGAACAATATCAGAGTGCCAACTCAGACCGTTAAAAACCCTCTTTTAAAATCATTTATTGAGAATATAATAGAAGCGTAAATAGTTTGAATACAAAACAAAAAAACTTAATTTAATTACAACCGATTTCTCTTCTACCCTCATTAGCCTGGCCAGCCACGAGTCCTGAGCATGCAAATCTTTTATCCCTGCTTTAATATTTGTTCATCGTATTTCACATTGACTCCTAATTCTGTGCATTTGTTTTCACGTACAAGTACCTACACCTACACCACAAGTAAACTGTAAGCTCAAATGCTTAGTAAGGAAAATGGTTTAATGCAAGATGATATACCTTTCACTATTCCTTTTGGAATAGGGTCCACCCAAACTAATCATTTCATTACGTCAGTCGTTTGTTATTTCCTTTACATTAGTTCGTTCATTCGTTACTCGTACATCAAGCGGAAGGTTGGAGGGTTTTCCTTGGAATGGATAGTTGGCCGGATCTAATCTTTTATTTGCAACTAGAACTCCCATACCCAATAAAGGAGGGGTTTTGCCTAGTTGCAGACTAGACCCGCTACCAAAAACTGCCCCCCAACTCCTCATTTCCTTCCTTTTTCTTAACATTTTACCTCACATAATGCATGCTTGAGTACCACCNCATTTCCTTCCTTTTTCTTAACATTTTACCTCACATAATGCATGCTTGAGTACCACCACCAAGGTGGTAGTCCCTATTGGCTTCTATTAACGTGATGCATGTTGACACATTCTCAATCTAATATGATGCATGATGTAGTACAACCTAATTTTAACAATAATTGAAGTGCGTATATAATGAATGTAAATAACAATCATATTGAAATGAAACTGTAATTGAAAGCACATACAAAAGAAGGTAAAGCATATAATGTAAGGAAACAACTGCGCACACAAAGACAAGTAATAATAATTAAACACCTAATAAAGTAAGGCACATGAATGAGGTAATTACATAATTAATTAAACCACAAGGGACATGCTTGGATATATAACTCACAATAATAAAGGAAATATAAAAGAATCAACAATCGACGTGTATCTGAAGTAAAACATGATTTAATTTTACATGCTTAAGAGTTAATTATATGCTTTTATCCTAGTTAACTAATTGTGCTCAAGTTATTAGACAATAACATGCTATGGACGCGTAATTATAAACAAAGTTATAAGCAACATAGAGGACAATAACAAAGGAAAGGTAAAACATATAATCACAAAATCAATGAAGCCCTTAGTTCGTTCACATTTAACTCGTTCCTCTTTCCTCTTTTCTATTATTCTTTAATAAAGTAAAGTGTCAAATTGTAGAATTACGATAAAGGAAGTTGCAATAAAAGATAATATGCAGAATATCAACAAAGGAATAATTAATCATGCAAATATTAATCTAGTAGCAATCCTAATTCATTACATGCTCAGGAAATAATTCTAATTATTATCATAGCTGATTAAATATGCTTTTCTAATGAGTTAATTAATCATGCCATAGTTAATCATTATGCTAAGTGGCTGTCCTAGTAAATTTTCATGGATCAAGAAATGATTACAATTACTTATGTAGACAACCAAATTAATCACTTAAGCACGGTTAATTAGACATTAGTTCACACGATTACATTAATTAAATTATTAACCCTTGTTAATTAAACAACTAGTTAAACATGCTCTGGTTAGTTATTTAACGATTAGTTAATTAATTAAACTAATTAATTATACATACTCAAGTCTAATCTAGTTAAGTTAATTAACAGGATCAAGTAATAATTACAATTTGGATTCTAATTGATTAGTAAGTTAAGCATGGCATACATTAGTTAATTAAATGCTAGTTAATTAATTAAACGTGCTAATTATTCTAGTTAATTATTAGTCAATTAACATGCTCAGGATGTCTATTAACAATTAAACATGCTTCACTTATAGTTAGTAGTTTATCGTAAGTTCAGGGAAGCATTTGTTGATTACGGAAGTAAGGTACACAGAGAGATAGCCAGTAAAATATACGGAGAGATTTAACTCATAGAAACTAAGAAAATAAGTAGCAAAATAAAATTAACATAACTAAAGGAAATCGTATCTCATTCATGCTTATTCTCATCATCACGTACTCCTCTCCTTAGTTCATCAATTTCTACTAAGGAAGTTCATAGTAACGATTTGCAGGAATTTAACTAGAACTATTATCAAAGAAATTCATAACCAAACAATTACAGGAAAGAAATCATAGAGTTAACAACAACAAAGGACAATATATACTAACAACAAGCATTACCATTATCAACCTATCTAACTAGCAATTATAGTATGGCATAAGGAAATTTGTAGAGAACTATCAACAAACTAAACATACATTTACCTTAAGGAAACCTACAAAACAATCACATAATATAAACACAAACAAGCAGACTTTACTTGTGGGTTGGGCCTCCAAATGGCCAAGACGTCCCCAATTTATTACCTAAACTGAAGAAACTTAACAAGGGTAGCACTCCTCAGCTCATCACTCAGCTCACAGACGGTAGCTTCTGTTCACCAGCTCGTTAGCTCCTAGAACACTAACTCTCACAGGCTCACAACTCACAGCTTACCAGATACATTTTGCTTTACTCTCTCTCACATTGGAAACAGAGTCATGCGGGAAGAGGGAGAAGAGGTCACGTAGGATGGGGAGCTCTTGCAGAAATGGGGAAGGCTGAATACCAAATGGGAGGAGGATGGCTTAACACTGAATTCATACCTGGAAGGGGACAGAGGTACGCTTATGGAGGAGTAGAGAGGAGGCGGCCATGGCATGGGGAGGTCGGCGCCTACGCGGAGGGTAGGGGAGAGTTGCTTCCTATCTCTAATTAATGGCTAAACGAAAATTTTCATCATTTTAACTCTAATTTTATTTGAAGGTCTGGGCTATTTCGGACGAGTGAGGATACACTGGTTTCATCCGCATGAGTAAAATTCCTAAGGCAGAATTGTTTTCTCGACGAGAACTGGCATCCTTGTCCCGTCTGTACCGTCCGAAAGTTGTATTCAGACACATCTTGGGGTCCTCATGTATCATTTAAATCTGTCCATAAATTGGATAGATTCAAATCGGATGCGACCCAACCACATCATCATTCGTCCAGACTCGTCCGCAAACTAACAGCATAAGCGAATAAGGACATGGACTAGCGTCCTGAGTCATCCCAAGGCTCAAGGCGCTATGAAATGCCTTTGCGGAAGACACTTCTCCTCCTCATGTCGTCCGCTAGCATCCGCAAACTTCTAGAACAGCATTTCCTCACAATATTCACTTTAACTTTCATCCCATAACACTCTCCCCATAAATACAAGTCATAAAATGACACGTATAAATATGCAACGTAGTGTCCTAGTTGTCCCATCTTTAATTTACATCACGTATACGGGAAAACGTTATTGGAAATACCCTCTTGACTTAACGATTCGACTACGTCCTTGGTAATACCCCAATATAAAAAGTCGGGGTGTTACATAAGGTAAGTAACTCTAATCCTTAAAGAGTTTTAATTATGTGGAATTTGCATGATGTAGGTAGTGATATAGGATTAGAGTTGTGAAAATCTTGATACTGGATATTTTGGGACATTTACATCATGTATGGGTATGGTTAAATTTGATTTCGGTAGGAGGGAAATGAAGAAATGTCGAAGGATTTCAACATTTTGCCTTCTGTACGGTCGACCGGGGTCTTGTTATGGTCCAGCAGATGTTGAATTTAATGGAGTGGACGACCAAAAATGGTTGACAGCAATGTAGAGTCTGAATTTGTGAATTTTGCAATTTACCAAAATAAGTGTTTTGTCGTGTTGTGTATTAAAATTACAAGAGACCGGACGAATGCGACAGAGGAAGCGGGTGACTAGATACCTAAAATTTAAGAATATTTTATTATATTTTGAACCAATTGTTTAACCAACTCCTAAATCTTTTTGGGTGAGTATAAAAGCATAGATAAAATATGTCTAGATATTTATATGACACTAAATCATGCATAATTTGTATGTGTTTATTAACAAGATTTGCATGATTCATGTTACATGCATTAGTAGTCTGTATTATACACATTCAATATATGCATAGCGAGATGATAGAGTCCAAGACTCTGTGGTGGTCAACAATTCCAATCGGCCATTGTGTAGGAATTCTAATCAGTCCTCCGAATTCAAATAAGTGAAACTCACGGGGCTTAAAGAGTTCAAGGCTAAAATTTGTAGGGGTTCACACCAACATTCTAGGGAACAACATATCAAAAATCCAGATTAAAATGCATTCTACACAAAGAGATATGCTCTGACAAAAATAACCCTCAGATTAGGGTTTTCAGGGCAGATTTTGGTGACCAGAATTTATACAACCAAATCTCATCTTGCATATGACCAATCAATGCCACATTTGGCGGAGCGTCACTTAACAATCTCAAGATTATCTCTGCCAAAAATGAGCATCATCCAATAACAATAAATGGAGTAAAACACAACCACAAATCTGACTAGAATCTGTTCAGTACAAAAAACAAAATCTCGGCCAACTTCTATTTCCTTCCAAAACAAGATCAACACATCCAAATCTCAACAAAAACCACACCACGTCCAGAATAACACAAATATAGGTTAAGCACTTCAAGAAACCAAAACCTTCTTTCAATAGGAAGGATGAGAAACAAGTAACAAACCAATGGAGTCCACTAAACCTCCAACACTAGAGGGGCAACTGGTTCGGCCAACTCAAAAGGATGACTCTCTCCAATGGGGGTTGCTAGCTCTTCTACCTCCATGCCCTAAGCACCACCTCGCATAGAAGAGTTGCTGGAAGAATCAGCAAGAATCGATGTGCAAGAACTAGCAAGAAAACACAAACCGATTTTGAAGATGGAAGATGGCCGAGTGGGATCTCCGCGGGTCTTCACACATGAACAAGAACAAGTCTCTTTAGGGTTTATCAAAAGATCAAAAGTATGATTCAGGCTTCATTAGAGAGGGTAATATACCTCTCTAATGGAACATTATATTTTACAAAAATACCCTAAACAGCAAATGACAAAACTATCCTTAACAACACAAACACAATAATTCCGCGTTTGGATTTTTGTCTCTGTAAAGGGGACATTTGACATAGCAAAAAAAACCCACATATGACGCCAAATACCTCTTTAGAAAGCTCTTGATGTCTGCTACAAGTTGTATGAAGGACAAAAGTTGGAACAAAGGCTTCTCAATTGCCAAAAGAGCCCTTGAACGGCTGGAGGTCAGATTCTAGGTGGAAAGGAAAGCTCACCATTTCTTCTATGATTAGCATAACATCCACTAGTCCAAATGCACCAACTTCTCTTTGTTAAACTGATCAAAAAACTCTCCTCCAAGTTAGCTAGAGAAGAAACACCTACAAAATAAATAAAAAAGGTTAAAAAACAAAGGAGCCCTTGGCACGGGCTCAGGTGACAGGATTTTGGGGCACATCATACTCCCGGGGTTGAAAAGGATTTGTCATCAAATCCAGGAAGTGTACTTCATTATCTTCTACAAATCTTCCTCCTGGATCAAATGGAAAAAGTTGCTTGATGTCCAAAGTCAGCTCCATCATATCAGGTGTTGGATATCTCTTTTCATTCATGACCTCGGAACTAATGATCTTACAACTCTCATGTCCGCAAGCCGTATCGATATCAGTAGTAATAAAACTCAGAGGTACCCTCAAATTAAAATTTTTTCTTCTATCAAAAAAATAGCTTGTGAGGTCATCACTAAGAATCTTACAGATTAAAAATTTTCTATCTCCAAAACTAGGCATCCACAATATGTTAACCACAAATGAACTACCATCACAAAAATAGGGAAGTTCTACACCCACAATTTTAAAACCTTCTTTCCAAAATTCAAAAACAGCACCAATAACAAAAGAATCTCCCATCCATGCAATTTAAAAAAAAAAGTAATCAAAGTGTTTAGTGGGGTGTACCTCAAGCAAGTAGCTTTGGCTAGTATGCTTGTTTCTCCACTATCGTAGACTAACAAATAAAGACTCGAATGTGGTAATGCCCCTAAGCCCCAATCTTTATCCATATGCATGTAACCATGGTTGAGAAATCTCATTTCATTTGTGAATAGAAAAATTACTTTGTCCATGCCCCAACAAAAATCATAACAAGTCAGCTCGCTATGAATTTTCTCTTCTAGACATTCAATTGTGAGAGGTCTTTCTTTGGTCAAGAAAAAAAATTTCTCTTGATCAAGAGTTAACTTCTTAAAATAATTTTCTCCTTCAAAGGTTACTGCAAAGAACTCATCTCTATGCTTCACTATGCATGCTTTTCCCATTTTACATAAAACATTTCGGTTAGGCAAAGTGGAAGACTTTTTATCTTCCATGATCATTTCCTTTACGGCCATGAGCCTTTCCCTTAGAGGAGGAGCTTCTTCCTCTTCCATCATTAAATTTGGTAAGTATTCATCAATAGATATTCCTTCAACACTTAATGGAACAAGCAAAACATCATTAGAAGTACATGGGTAAAGCAATTCTTGATGATCGACATTATCTTCTTCCAACTCGGTTTCATTTCTAACAACTTCTTCTCGTGGACTTGGTGTTTGAAAAATCTTACAAATTTGATCTTCCATTTCTACCTTACATTTCTTCTCAGCCACATTAATTATTGCCAATGAACTACCTCCATTCTCTATATGTTCATCTTCACAGATTTGATCTTTCGAAAAAACTTCTTCATCCGCTTGAATCTCTAACACGAATAGTGGTCCTTCGGAAGCATAAATAGTCTCTACTTCCAAGTTATTTTCTTCATTAGTGGCTACCAAGGAGTCAACTTGGCTTCTTTCATCAATCAAGCATTCCTTTATAATAATATTTTTTTTGCTTTGGGCATTTTGAAGCATTGTGCCCAATTTCAAGGCACTCGGAGCAACGGATGTCTTTAGCCCTAAGCCAAGATGTATCAAATTTTTTTCTCATAAAATTTTTCATCATTTTCCAAGTAATAAGTTCATATTCCCCATCAATTATCCTCTGAGCTTTCAAATTATTCCACCAAGATTTTGCATATGCTCATGATATACAACTAATTAAGCACAATAACAACATAAAATTGTGAACTACGCTCTGATACCAAATGATAGAGTCCAAGACTCTTTGGTGGTCAACAATTCCAATCGGCCACTATGCAGGAATTCTAACCAGTCCTTCGAATTCAAATAAGTGAAACTCACAGGGCTTAAAGAGTTCAAGGCTGAAATTTGTAGGGGTTCACACCAACATTCCAGGGAACAATATATCAAAAATACAGATTAAAATGCATTCTACACAAAGAGATATACTCTGACAAAAATAACCCTTGGATTAGGGTTTTCAGGCTAGATTCTGGTGACCAGAATTTATACAACAAAATCTTGACTTGCATAAGGCCAATCAGCGGCAAATTTGGAGGAGTGTCACTTAACAATCTCAAGATTATCTCTGCCAAAAATGAGCATCATCCAATAACCATAAACGGAGTAAAACACAACCACAAATCATACCAGAATTTGGTCAGTACAAAAAACAGAATCTCAGCCAACGTCTATTTCCTTCCAAAACAAGATCAACACATCCAAATCTCAACAAAAACCACACCACGTCAAGAATAACACAAATATAGGTCAAGAACTTCAAGAAACCAAAACCTTCTTTCAATGGGAAGGATGAGAAACAAGTAACAAACCAATGGAGTCCGCTAAGCCTCCAACACTAGAGGGGTGACTTGTTCGGCCTACTCAAAAAGATGAGTCTCTCCAATGGTGGTTGCTAGCTCTTCTACCTCCATGCCCCAAGCACCACCTTGCATGGAAGAGATGCTGGAAGAAGCAACGAGAATCAATTTGTGCAAGAACTAGCAAGAAAAGACAAACCGATTTTGAAGATGGAAGATGGCCGAGTGGGATCTCCGCGGGTCTTCACACAAGAACAAGAACAAGTCTCTTTAGGGTTTATCAAAAGTTCAAAAGTGCGATTCAGGGTTCATTAGAGAGGGTAAAATACCTCTCTAATGAAACATTATATTTTACAAAAATACCCTAAACAACAAATGAAAAAACTATCCTTAACAATAACACAAGCTCAATAATTCCAAGTTTGGATTTTTGTCTCTGTAAAGGGGACGTTTGATGTAGCAATAAAAACCCAAATATGATGTCAAATACCTCTTTGGAAAGCTCTTGATGTTTGCTACAAGTTGTATGAAGGATAAAATTTGAAACGAAGGCTTCACAATTGCCAAAAGAGCCCTTGAACGGCTGGAGGTCAGATTCTAGGTGGAAAGGAAAGCCCACCATTTCTTCTATGATTAGCATAACATCCATTAGTCCAAATGCACCAACTCCTCTTTGTTAAGTTCATAAAAAAATTCTCCTCCAAGTTCGCTAGAGAAGCAACACCACCAAAATAAATAAAAAATGTTTGAAAACAAAGGAGCCCTTGGCACGGGCTCAAGTGACAAGATCTTGGGGCACATCATGAGAGGATGCCAAATCATGTATCATGAATATATTTATATGTAAAAAAAGTATTTGGATAGTAATATCGGTCACAGAGGAACCCAATATACTGTACTAGGTTATGTATTGTGAGACGTATGCAAAGTGAGAAAATAGAAGTGGAGTGATTGTGAGTCCCCGTTGGGTTGAGAGTCCTTAGCCCTCTAGAGATTTATTTGTTCATAGACATGCCTATTAGATACAGTGGCCAATATGGTGGGGTTTCATGGTTGTGTACGACTTTACATATGATGGTATATGATCCTGCATTTTGAAATTCATGAATATGCTAATACGGTACTTGTTAAACAACTTTATCATTTAAATTAAATGGATATTGCATTGACTTATAACATCATTGCATTATGAAGAGTAAAATAGGTGTTGTGTGTTATTCATATTGTATATCATATTGATAATATAAAAATGTCTAGATAGAGGTATAAGAGAAGGGTGTGATCCTATATTTCTAAATTAGATAGAATTATAAATCTTGAGTATTAGATTTACTTACTAAGCTTTATACTTAATTCCATTTTGGTTTCTTCTTTTTAGATTCAGAGAGTAACAAAAAAGACAAGGCTAAGGTAGATCAAAAGCAAGAGGCTAGACACACATAGTAGGAGTAGAACTCTAACTTTTGGATCCTATGCATATGAGTTTTAGTTTCATTGTGTATAGTTTGGTGTAAGAGTTACATGTTGTGGTCCAAGTGTTGTAATAAAAAAAGATTGTATGGTTTTGAATAACTCATGTTAATATGTGTTGAGATAAAATGAGGTTGTTATAAAATTGAAATCACATAGTTTGGTGTAAGAGTTACATGTAGTGGTCCAAGTGTTGTAATAAAAAAAGATTGTATGGTTTTGAATAACTCATGTTAATATGTGTTGAGATAAAATGAGGTTGTTATAAAATTGAAATCACATAGTTTGTTTTAGTGTATATATTAAATAAAAAGGAAAGAAGAAAAATTTTACTTAAACTGAAATATGATAAATTACATTGTGATTACTTGCATTATTGTTCTTCGTAAGGATACTAGGATGATGTAATTGAATGTTATCATACTTCAATCCCGGTAATTATGTACACTTGTCGTTCTCCAGGCAGAGAATCCTTAGCATAATCCCGTAATTCTAGGGGGTTTGAGTTTAGGGTCGTGACAACATGGTATCAAAGCTCTAAATAAGAGTTCTATGTTTGTTTGGATAGAGTTATGGGTAGAGTGTAAAGAAAAACCTCCTAAATTGCCTTTGCATTGGTTAACTCGTAAATTGATCTAGAATTTTGTTTTATAGTGTAGATGGAAAGCAGTGAACCATCTCACTAAGGAAGGAATGAATGAGAAGAAATGTTAGAAATGATGAGGACCGTGAGAGAAATGGCTGAGTTCATGGAAAAAAGTGTTACAATGAAAATTGCTGCAGAAAGAACTCAACCTATAGAAATGCAAATGAAAATTGAGTTTTGGAAGAATAAACCTCCAGTTTTCCATGGAGAAACTAATCCTAGCATTATGGAAGAATGATTACATTGAATTAAGAAGAAATTTTTAGTGGCTAAAGTATCTGAATATTTGAAAGCTAAATTAGCTGTAAACCAACTAGAAGGTTGAGGTAATAAATGTTGGAATTAGACACAATAATAGTTGGAAGAATGGTGGATGGGGAGCAGTTTGAGAATATGTTTCTGGAACGATTTTTCCCTAGAGCTACAAGATAAGCAAAAATGAAAGAATTTCTAGATTTAACCTAGAAAGAATGATCGGTGGTAGAATGTGAAGCTAAATTTGAGGATTTATGCAAAAATGCAAAAAGTTTTATTCTTGATGAAGTTGCAAAAGCTTAGAGGTTTGAGCAAGGGTTAAGACCTGCAATTTCAAACAGATTGGTGGCTTTAAAGTTGGAATCATATTATGATATAGTGGATAGAGCAATATTGAATGGACAGAGGCTCGAAAGTAGTATAGTATAGTGGGAGACTAAAAGAACCAAGGGAGCTAAGAAAAAAGATAGTAAATCGAGTGGTGACTTGAAGAAAAGAAGATTTGAAACACCTCAACCCCAAGTCCCATCAAAATCAAGTAGGAGAGGATGTTCTAAGCAGAAGTAGAGGCAATTTCCACTCAGAGATGACATGGTTGGGAAAGTGTTTTAACTGCGGAGAGCAAGACCATGTGAAGAAAGATTGTAAAAAGCCTTTTTACAGTCATCTCCTTTTTTCTAGAGAGGAGGGGAGCAACAAATTACTTCTCTAATGGTTACACCGTTAAGCTCATATGTTAAATCTAACCAAGCTAAAAGTAGTAAAATGAGAATTGGTCATCAAGAGTTTAGTAGTTAACCTGTAAAAGTTTATGCACTTGGCCAACCAAATGAACAATGGGATAGTGCTCTTATTGAAGGTATATTTACTCTTTTTAGTTCATAGATAAGAGTTTTATTTGATTCGAGAGCTACACATTTCTTTATTTCTACATCTACGGTGTATGCATTGAGGTTAGGAATAGTACCTTTAAAATATTACTGGAATGTAGAGTCTCCATTGGATGGTCAAACACTGGTAAATCAAGTGTGTAAGGCATGTGTCATTAGGATTGGTGAATATGAATTAGTCACTGATCTTATTATTGGGGATATAGAATAGTTTGATGTGATTTTACGAATGAACTGGTTATCAAAATATCGGGTAATAATGGATTGCTAAAAGAAGAAAATTACGTTGTTGCTTCATGTGGGAGAAATTATATCATTTTATGGTGAAAGGAATATATTTCAGCAACAATTTCCACGAGATTCTTATAAATTGAAGGATGAGTAGCAAATCTTATAGCATAACCCAATAAGAGAAATGAAACAAGTGTATCAGTAAAGGTGATGGAAGAATACATTGATGTTTTTCCAAAAGAACTACGGGAATTCCTTCAAAATGAGAAGTGGAATTCACAATTAATGTATATCCAGATGTTAATCCAATATCTATACTTCCGCATCATATGACACCAGCTGAATTGAAAAAGTTAAAAACACAACTCAAAGAATTAATGGAAAAAGGTTTATTCGACCCAACACTTCCCCTTGGGGTGCACCAACATTATTGGTTAAAATGAAAGATAGAACCCTAAGAATGTGTATTGATTACAAATAATTGAATTGAGTGACTATAAAGAGTAAGTATCATCCATAATGCTAATAATGGTTGTTACATTTAACTCAAAATTCTAGATTTTTTCTTTTATTAATACATAACCAATGGTTCAACAAACTTAATTCAACTTCAATATCACATCCTTCTTTCAACCATTATAAACCAAATCAAACTAAATTCATCAATACCAACTTATATCTTTGAAGATTACCCACATACAATTCCATAGATTTACATGTAATCACCAACACAACTTTTTCCACCTAAACTATGCAATATTTATCATAATTTATAAAATACCAAGATTAAGGTTCTTACCACTTGAAGACCACTTTATTCTTCACTTTCAAAGATTGATGTTTGGCTCAAATGAATCCTCTTGATGAGAGGAACAACTTTCCTAAAGAATAGAAGGTCAATTCCCTCTTTTTCCTCACCTTCTTCTCCCTTCTCTTTTTCTTCTTCTCCTTTCTTCCCCTTTTCTCCTCTGGTTCCCAGCACAAAATTGCTAAGTCTTCAGCCATTTCTCATCCTTTCTAGAGACATCAAGGGGTGAAATTACCCTTTTATCCATTTTCTCCTTTGATTTTTACCATTTTACTCTTAATTCCATGGAAATTCACCAAAATACCATGGTTAATTATCTTTAAACACTCTTAACTTACAATAATCAATTTAGCTTAGTTCTAAGCTAATCCCCAGGATTATTATAATTAATTAATCTTAATCATCAACTAATTACTCCTTAATCACACACTTAGTCACTAATCCACAAGTGACACATGTTAATACCTTATTTGTTATTCAATTTTATTAGATAGTCACATACTTCAATGTATTGGAAATATTTATTCTTTTATAAACTTCTCCAATTTCCCAATCTAAAGTCCACTTTAAAGACCATTTCCAAAATATTGTAGTTTTGGACTCATTTAATTTCAAACTTGCATAACTTTTATTGCATACATCCAAATCTATTCAATCCAAAGCCAAAGACTTCATTTATGTGTCTCTTTCATGACCTTAAAATGGTTTGAATTAATAATTGCAATAACTTGTCCAATTTGCCACAAACAGTGACTATGCTCAATTGTAGCACATTTATCACTTTTGTGCAAAAATTCATATCTTATGGAGTATACATCCAATTGATCCAATTTCATCATCATTCTATAATCTAAGGTATTTACTATTATATCTATTTTTATTTTAGAAAAATTCCCTCAATTGATTGGTCAATTTCTTCTTCTTCAAAGTCATCTCATGACTTATTATCACTTAAGCATGTTTAATTACACTAAGTATGATTATTACTGTTAATCCTTATTCTAGATCATCACATCAGCTGTATGCCAAACTCAGTAAATGTGAATTTTGGTTAAGAGAAATTAAATTTTTGGAACATGTTGTTTCCAGTAATGGTATACCAGTGGATTCTTCAAAAACTAAAACAATACAAAATTGGGAAAAAGCTAAATCAATCCCATGATAAGAAGTTTCTTGGGATTAGTTGGGTATTATTGGCGATTTATCGAAGGATTTTCTAAAATCTCTTTGTGATCATCAAGATTAACAAAGATAAGTGTAAAATTTAATTGGGATGATAAATGCAATATAACATTTCAACTTTTGGAAAAGAAGTTAGTGTCCCTACCTATCCTTATAATTCAAGAACAAGAAAAATGATACGTTGTATATTGTGATGTATCTCTATAGGGATTGAGTTGTGTATTGATGCAGAATGATAGGGTCGTGGCGTATGGTTCCAGATAGTTAAAATCTCTTGAAAGAAATTATCTTGTATATGATTTAGAATTAACAACAATAGTTTTTACTTTAAAGCATTGGCGATATTATTTATATGGTGAAACTTTTGAAGTATATTTAGACCATAAAAGCCTGAAATAATTATTTACCTAGAGAATTGAATCAAAGACAAAAACGTTGAATAGAATTTTTAGAAGACTATGATTATACCCTTTATTATCATCTAGGAAAAACTAATGTGGTTGTTGATGATTTAAGTAGTAATTGCAGTCAATTTGGGTATACGAGAGTATGAAATTTGGCTTCAAATTGATACCTATAAGTTACAATTGTAGAAAAAGAATCAATGAATTTATCTCCCGAATATAATGGTGAAACTCGTAATGATGCATGAAATTACTAATTTACAATTAGAAGATGAAGAGCTAAGTAATTTAAAAGCTCAAGTTTTGACTAGTGAAATAGTTGAATTTTCTAATGGGATTGAGGGAGAATTATGATTTAAAAGTAGAATGGTGGTTCCAAATATTAAAAAGTTAACAGAAGAAGTTTTGAAGCAATATCATTGTTCTAAATTTGGTATTCACCCTGGTACTACGACATTGTAGCAAAATATGAAAAGAGAAGTGTGGTGGAAAGGAATGAAGGGTGACATTGCTAAATATGTATCTAAATGTTTAACATATCAGAAAGTGAAAGCTAAACACAAAAGTCCATCAGGATTATTAAAACCATTGCCCATAGCAGAATGGAAATGGAAACGAATAACTATGAATTTTGTATCAGGTTTGCAATAGTCTTCTAAAGGTAATGATACTATATGGGTGATTGTGGATAGACTTACTAAATCCAGTCATTTCATACCCATGTATAGTAGTCATTCAGTAGATTATTTAGGTAAACTATATATGAGAAATATTGTAAAGTTGCATGAAGTACCTATTTCCATAGTTTCAAAAAGAGATCGCAGGTTTACTTCAGAATTTTGGAGGAGTTTGCAGAATGAAATGGGAACTAAGTTGGATCTTAATATAACTTATCATCCTCAGACAGATGGCCAATCTAAAAGAACAATAAGAATTTTGGAAGATATGCTGAGAGCATGTGTTATGGATTTCTAAGGAAGTTGGGAAGATAGTTTGCATCTAATGGAATTTACTTACAGCAGTAGTTATCAATCTTCTATTGACATAGCACTATTTGAAGCATTATATGGTAGGCCATGTAAATCTCCTTTATGTTGGGCAAAAGTTGGAGAAAAAGTTTTGTTGGGTCCAGAAATAATTCAAGAAACTAATGAGCAAATCAAGTTAATTAAGCAGCAACTTTTAATTGCTCAAAGTCCTCAAAATTTTGGTAAAGGGGGAAAATTAGCACTGAAATTCGTTGGACCATTTGAAAGTTTAGAATGAATTGGTGCAGTGACTTATAGAATAACGCTACCACCTCAACTAGCTAATATTAATAACATGTTTCATGTTTTGATACTACGGAAATACAAACCTAATCCTTCACATGTGATTGATTAGAGAGAATTGAATCTTCAACCTGGAATAATGATGGAAGAAAAGCCAGTAGCCATCTTAGATACAAGAGACAAAGTTCTCCGTAAACAATAATTTTGATTGTTAAAGTTCAATGGTGGCATCGAGGAGTAGAGGAGGCTATGTGGGAGCTTCGTTCTGAGATGGAGGCAAAGTACCCTTGGCTTTTTTAGAGGTAATTGAATTTAAATTTTAGGATGCAATTTTCTTTAAGGGGGGTAGTGTAATGACTTGAAATTTTGCAAACTCATGAATGAAATATAAATGATGTGTAAAATTTGAGATAAAAGAATTATATATAATTAAGATTTGGAGATAAACTATTTTTCTGAACAGTTTGGATATCTTAACATAATTGAATATGCAAATGTGCATGGAATTATATGAAATTTTAAGGAGATAAACTAGAAATTGTAAGGAAGAGAAAGACATTAGAATCATGTAAATTTGATTTATAGAGTCAAAGTTATATTATATTAAAGTTTGATTAAGTATATGTGACATTATTATACATTTTTTGTAAAATACTTGATTTAGACATATTGAGTAAGAATTTGAAGATGTTATACAAGGATAAAAGTTTCCTAAGACTTGTATTTATGATGTTATGTAATAAAATATTGTCAACAATAGGGTCGTGCCACATGTCAAGCTGAAGCAAACAACTTAAATTGTAAATAATAGAATTTAAAGGACAAATTGGTTTTTCACTTCAAAAATGGAGGCCAAAATGGTAAATGGCCATGGAATACTCTGGATAAAATCCTTCTTATCTGAAGAAGGAGTGAGTTCGTGAAGAGAGGGTGAAGAGGGAGAAGAGAAAAAGAGAGTTTTGAGGAAAAATTGAAAAATTGGGAAAAATAGTGAGATTTTGAATTTGAATCTTATGAGAAAGTTGTAACAAACATGAACATGATTCTAATGCCCTTAAAATTGAAGGGAAAGGTGAAACTTTAATGGTTGTGTGGGACATTTGTGTATGTTTAATAACAAGATTTGCATGATTCATATTATATGCATTATTAGTATGTACTATATGCATTCAATGTATGCATAACGAGAGAATGTCAAATCATGCATCATGGATATATTTATATGTACAAAAATATTATCTGTGTAGTAATATTGGTCACAGATGAACCCAATATGCTGCACCAGGTTATGTATTGTGTGACGCAT
This sequence comes from Begonia loranthoides, assembly GCA_022433065.1. Classification (NCBI taxonomy): domain Eukaryota; kingdom Viridiplantae; phylum Streptophyta; class Magnoliopsida; order Cucurbitales; family Begoniaceae; genus Begonia; species Begonia loranthoides. Next base: position 11,000,933 of record CM039483.1, read on the forward strand.
GTAAAATGAGAAAATAAAAGGGGAGTGACTGTGAGTCTCCATTGGGTTGAGAGTCCCTAGCCTTCCGAAGGTTTATTTGTTCATAGACATGCCTATTGGACACAGTGGCAAGTATGGTGGGTTTCATGGTTGTGTGGGACTTTAATATGATGGTGTATGATCTTGGATATTGACATTCAGGAATATGCTAACACGGTACTTGTGAAACAACTTTATCATTTAAATTAAATGAACATTGCATTGACTTATAACATCATTGTATTATGGAGAGTGAAATAGAGGTTGTGTTCTATTCATATTTCATATCATATTAATAGTATAAAAAGGTCTAGATATAGGCTTAGTAGAAAGGCGTGATCCTATATTTGTAAATTATATAGAATTGTAAATCTTGAGTATTAGATTTACTTGCTGAGCTTTATACCTCATTCCATTGTGGTTTCTTCTTTTCAAATTCAAAGAAAAATCAAAAGGACAAGGCCAAGGCAAATCAAAGCCAAAAGACTATACACTCAGGTTAGGAGTAGAACTCTAACTTTTGTACCCTATGCCTATGAGTTTTAATTAGCGTTACGTAAACATTTGTGTAAGGGTTATATATAGTGGCCCAAGTGTTGTATTAAAAAAAAGATTGTATGGTTTTGAATAACTCATGTTAATATGTGTTGAGATAAAATGTGGTTGTTATAAAAATGAAATCACATAGTTGGTTTTAATGTACCTATTAAATAAAAAAGAAAGAGGAAAAATTTTACTTAGACTGAAATATGATAAATTACGTTGCGATTACTTGTATTATTGTCCTTTGTAAGGATACTTGGATGATGTAATCAAACGTAATTATACTTCAATCTGAATAATTATGTACATGTGTCATCCTCCGGGCAAAGAACCTTATCACAATCCAATAATTCAATGTGGGTTTGAGATCGGGGTCGTGACAAGGTGAGTTGAGAAAACTCAGTAGGGATAAGGTTTCACTGTTTAATTTTTGTAAAGACAATGAATGAACATGCTTTGTGTAACGTCTTGTAGCATAAAATATTTTTTTAACAATAAAATTTATGCGTTTGTAGAAAAATTGTGTCTTTAGAAAAACGTACAGTGGATGTCTTAAAGAAAATCTTATTTAAAATCTAAGTTTTGTAGAACTCAACATTAATTAAATATTATTTCGTACATTTTTAAAACCACGTAGCGGAAGTCTCAACGAAGAGTCATTTGAAGTCAAAGGTAATAAAACCCATAATTTAAATAAATATAAGTATTTATAAAATATTTTTACTTAAATCCTAACAATAATAAATATAACTTTTAATAAAAGGCTTCATGACACGTTATTAGAAGCCATTTTTCCTTCAATTCTCAAACATGAGTCAACTTCACTTTCATAATGTTTTAGCTTCACCCATGACAATTCCTCTTCAACCGCGCTATCAATTATTCCTTTCATCATGTTCCTCAATAATTCCATCATTACCTACATCATAAAGTTCAAACTATGAACGTAACGCTTAGTAAGATATACATAAATGAAATATGAGTATGAAATGTAATTTCATAAAAACATGTCTTTTCGTTCTTTCTTTCTTTCTTTTCTTTTCTTTCATTCTTTTCTTTCTTTTAACAACTTCGCAACCTAGTATGAATAAAGGAGGTGTTATGAAATATTCTTAGTCAATGTCTTAAGAGTAATTGAGATTGGACCTAGGCTTGCTATGCATGAGAATTGATTTTATGATTTCTCATGGATAAAGAATTCAAATAAACACATGTCATTTATTCATCAAGAGTTTCTTGTTGCATTCAATCTAAACTTATCACTCACAATCTTCTCTTCTTTCTTCAGTGTGACATATACAATCTTTCTTATGCCTTTGGTTCTTATCTTCTTATAGATAACCGATCAAAATTTTTTACTTTCACAAATATTATACATTTGGTTCTTATCTTTTCATAGATAAAGGGTCAAGATCCGCTATTATTTTCAAAATTGATTTAGAACAATCTTTGTTATTTTCTTTAAATCCCACTATTCTTCATGAGGTTCATATCATTTGGTATGAAAGCACGACTCTAAATCAAATCTCTTCTATTTTTTATTTTTCTATTTTCTTTATAAAAAAAAGTTATGCAAGTTTCCATAATCTTTGATTTATAAAAAAGAAAAAAACTTGGTATAAGTTGTATGTTTGATTTTTATTTTAAAAAAATTCGGACATGTAAAAAAAAAGTTTATTTAAGTTTCCACATTTTTGAATTATAAGTATCTTTGATTTTAAAAAAAAATAAATTGTCCTCTCTTTAATTTTAGTGTTTCATTACTCTATTATAATGTTATTTTTATATTATGGATAAGTTAAATTTCTTTCTCTTTCCTTTTGTTATATTTGGTTGTTCTATTTCTTAACTTTTATCTTGTCGATTTCTTTGTTTTGAAAATTCTACTACCCATATTTTATCTTTTTAATTGTTTTTTAGTTTTGCGATTTGATTTTGTTTAGTGAAATTGATGCAAGAAAATCTTGATCGAGTTGTGTTGAGATCAATAAAAAATTAAAAGAAAAAAATGAGAGAGTGGAAAAAGGCATGAGAGTGGGATCTCATAAGAGGGCAAAAGTCAAATTTGAGTAAACTCGAGTGTTAATGCCATCAAGTAGAGAGAAACATGTGAGGAAGTGTTTTGGGAGGTCTTCTAATTCTTTTCTTTTCTTTTTTTCTTAAGCTTTATAAACATATTCAAAAAAAGATTTAGAAGCTCATCCGAGGATCCTCAAGAAATAATGGATTTCAAATTCTTTGTTAAATCCTTGGAACAAAAGTTCAATCGAATGAAGATGAGGTTTGATAAGATGAATGACAAATTAGATAAAGTTGAGTCTAGTTTGCAAAGGAGGCAACCACTTAAAGTTCAAATTTTTCAACAAATGGAAAGAAATCCACCAAAGTATGAGTATAAGGATTATTATAGAGATGAACTATATGATTATGATCACAATTCTAGTGATAATCTACGACGAATTGCTGATGACAATAGAGATAGAGGAGTTAGATAAAGAGATTTGAAAAATGTTAATTTGAAGATTCCATCTTTCCAAGGTAGAACTGATCTAGAAACTTATTTGGAATGGGAGAAAAAGATAGAATTTGTATCTGAATGTCACAATTATTCTGAGTTGGAAAAGATAAAGTTAGCTACACTTAGATTTACTAATTGTGCTATTGTTTGGTGGGATTAACTAATTTTGAGCAAGAGAAGATACAGAGAAAGACCCATTGAGACACGGGAAGAGATGAAAACTATAATGAGAAAGTAATTTATTTTAATTCATTACTCAATGGATTTATTTCAAAAATTGAAAAATCTCGCTCAAGCATCTAAGAGCTTCAAGGATTACCATATATGGAGTTTAAAATTTGCATGACAAGGGAGAATTTTAAAAAGGATCTCAAGAGCACCATGAAGCGATTGTTACGAGGTTTGAATTGTGAGATTGCTAATGCAGTGAAGATGCAAAAGTACACGAAGTTAGAGGATATGGTGCACATGGCAATTAAGGTCAATAGACAACTCTTGTGAAAAGGAGTAAACATAATATATGGAGAGACTTTATGTTCTTCATCTACTTGGAAATAAGCTTTTGACAAAAAGGAGCATAAGGTTATACAAAGTGATTTTGGGAATCTCTATAAATCAAAAAAGAAACCAATCACCACTACATCTTTGAGTTCTAAAGAAATGTATGATGATTAGAATGAAGTAAATCAAGAAAGGGATTTCAACAAAGAAGATAAGTTAAAAGAAGAGAGAGAAAATGAAGAAAAACAAGATGTTGATGCTGAAAGAAAATTCACTATAGAGGAGAACAAAATACCAAAAAAGAAAACATTCATGATGCTTTAAGAAAAGAGAGCAAAATGGAGCAACAACAAACTGAAAGAGAATCAAAAGAGATAAAAGTTGAACAAGAAAACAAAGCTAATGAAGTTGAAAGAAAAATACCTCTGGAGGAGAAAAGCAATAGAGAAAAAGAAAAACTCAATGAGGAATATCAAGATGTTTATGATGGACTTTTATCTTGAAGAGGTGTAGAAAAAACATCAAGACTATTTCATCATTGGAACCTTAATTTTAAGGCAACAAGCTCAAGAAAGAAATCTTGAAGAAACAAAAGAACATCAAAAGGAGATTGAAGAGTTCATGGAGGAAGGATATGTGAGATAATGAACTTCATCAATGGTTTTCTAACAAATATGATGGATGGGTTATTGTGGACATGTAATGAATGTCATGATACCAATAAAATCATCATACAACAAGCATCTAATTTCTCACTTGTTGTGTTTGACCCTGGATTTCATGTTTTGACACTTATGCATGAAATGAGGTTTCCTTTTCAAAGACGTACTAAGTTACAACAAAGCAAAGTCTGACCATTCCAAGTTCTTGAGCAAATCAATGACACAACTTATAAGTTGGATCATCTAACAAAAGATTTGAGGAAAAATGCTTTTCAAGAGGGAGAGAATGATGTAAATAAAGGAGGTGTCATGAAATATTCTTAGCAATTCCATAAGAGCAATTGAAATTAGGCATGGGCTTGTTGTGCACGGGAATTGATTTTATGATTTTACATGGTTAAAGATTTCAAATGGACTTGTGACCTTTATACAAATTTAAGTAGACATTCTAGCCTTCGTGGAGACACAAAGATTGCAAGATTTGAAGCAAATTTGGTCATGCAAACGACATTCCAAATTCTCTCCATATTCAACAAGGTTATTAGTTCTTATCCAACATTTGAAATAAATCTTCAAATTTTGAAGATATGGTGGTTGAAGGCATTTGAACTAGATTAGATATCTTTTATTTATCTATTTGTAGCCTATAAATAATAGACGTATTTATTTTATTAGAGAGGTAGATTATTAATTTTATTGTGAGAGTTTTCTCTTTGTTTCTTTAAAGAACTTTGTGAATTTATCAAATGTTTCTTATTGCATTCAATCTAGACTTGTCATTCACAATCTTCTCTTATTCCTTGAGTGTGGCGTCTATAATTTTTTCTTATACCTTTGGTTCTTATCTCCGTATCGATAACCAGTCAAGGTTTTCTATTTTCACCAATATTACACCTTTGGTTATTATCTCTTCATAGATAAAAAGTCAAGGTATGCTATTATTTTTTAAATTGATTTAGAACGTTCTTCATTATTTTCTTTCAATCTCACTATTCTTGGTGATGTTTATAGCACAACCTTTTTCGAGATTCTTATGGGAAGAGTAAGCACGACTGTGGTGAAGCATATCACTAAGTCTCATGAACTTCGGCGAGACAGTCTCCCATACTATGACATTTGTTAGTGTTGTACACTTAATGTACAACTACTTGTTGAATTGGACAAAATCCCAACATAACCAAACGAACGAGCTTATCCCCAGACCAACCTTTGGGACAACCTCTTTTCAACCATTTGTATTCTTTCTTATGTATCTTAAATTATGTTTCTATCTTTCTTACTTGAAAATATATGCATGTAAACTATTTTCATTATTTTCTTGGAAAATATGATGTATGGAACATACATGATACATGATAACACTCTATGTAAAACCAGAGATTTTTATATGATTTTAAAATTCTACGTGTAAATTTTTTTGGGTAATTTACGGTCATGTGTTGAAAGTTGACCCATTTTGTCGCTTAGCGGTCACATGTGCATTTTTCAGACAATCGGTCAAATTGGGTTTTTTTGAGCGGTGCTTTAATTGTGAAAATTTTTTCGGGGAATTATTTTGGCTAAGGAACTCTTTTTAGTTGGTGTTTTGAACGAGTCAGATTTTCAGTTGAATTTTAAACTCGGATTTCAATTTGGTTTAAGTAATATATAAAATAATTATTTTATATAATTATATATATATATGTGTGTTAAGAAGAAGAAGAAAAATCTTCTTCTTCTTCACGATGAGCGCCCGAGAGGGAGAGACACAGAGAGGAGAGGGGGAGCTCCAATTGGAGTGGTTCCAACTTTCGATGACGGTTTCGTGTTTTCGTCATCCGCATAGGCAGCTATTATGAATATGGTTTGCGTTTTGGTAAGTTTTTCTCCTCGTTTTCTCGTTTTGAATTTAGAGTTTTGTTGGCCTCGGATTTGAGCTTGGAAACTCGAGTCTGGGGGAAATTTTCTAGTTGATTTTAGTTGTATTATTGTTTATGCAAGGTTATTAGTTGTTAGGAGCTGAGAATCAAGCAGAAATGAAAAAAAACCACGATTTTTGGCTACTCTCTATCGACTGTTGGTTGATCGAGAGGGACTCCGGTTATCACCAATCGACCAGTGGGTGTCACTGGTCGATCTTTGCTTCACTGGTCAATCGCAATTGACTAAAAGAGGGATTTTCTTCACCGTTTTGTCACGGATGAGCCGTTTGTGTGTCGGTTGGGTTGCTAGACTTGAATAAGGGCCTTTCCACCTATCCTTGTGACTCATGGTTGAAAATTCTTGTCTGTTGACAAGTTTTAGGCTCAGTTTGGTTTGTGGTCTTCTAGTTGGCTTTTCCACTAAAGTCAAACTTGATTGGCTTCAAATGAGTTCTCCTCAACTGTTGAGTCTTGTATGGTTATGGGCGTGTCTTTTCGACTGTTGTGAAGTCCTTATTGACCTCGACATGTCTCATCAACTCTAGATGGTCCCGGATGACCGTTGTTGAATCTGGTCGAGGTTGCGAGGTTCCATTTGACATTTGCTTGGTCTCGATGATTGTTGGGTGGTCTCGGTTGAGCACGTTGATGCCTTGTCGACCATGGTTAGGTTCGAATGGCTTTGGTTATTTCTTCTTGACTATTGAGTTGATCATGTCAAGTGTGTTATGTCCCATTTTCCACCACCATGTCTTCTCAACCGGTGGGACTTCTTGATTATTTGTTGAGAGCTGGGTCGACCGTAGTTGTGTTTTGATCGACCGCACTGCTTGTTTCCTAGAATTGGGTATAGCAAACTCCATTCGGCTTCGTTAACTATTCTTATTCTTAATCGTGTAGATTCTCGGCTCGAGGTGTAGGGAACCTGTCGCTCCTCATTTGAGCTGGGAAGTCTTGTGTTGATGCTTCCTATCGAGGTTTGGGTTCTGGTTTAGGATCCTGGTTGTATTCTTAGTTTTGATCTCCGGTTTGGGACTGGTGGTTGTCCTTAGAAACCAACTTGGATTCTAGTCTTGTTTAAGACTTATTTGTTGTCCCTTGTGTGATTGATGGGGTGTTGACATCGACCTTGTTATAGGTTGTAATGACCCTGTTTTTCGTAAATCCTTTAAAATGCGGGAAATTTTGAAACTTTTATAAAACTATTGAAATCGTTTTTAAAACATATTAGAGTACAACGCTAAACTAACTCTCTACTAACCTTTCGTTAAACTCGTATTGAAAATCCAATTAATAACATGCGGAAGCGTTATAAAATCATTTATTTAAAACATGGCGAAAGCGTAAATAATTTAATAAAAGGAACTTAATGACAGAAACTAAACAATTAAATACAACTTAATAAAACTTGATTACAACCGTTTTCTCTTCTCGCTCTAGCTTAGCCAGCCACAAGCTCTTGCACGTGCAAATCTTTCATCTCTGCTTCATTATCTGTTTATCATCTACTTATTATCTGTTCATCATTTGTGCCTACACCACAAGTAATACGTGAGCCTAATGCCCTAGTAAGGAAAATGGTTTATGCAATATGCTTTTGACTCTCCTTAGTTCTTTCTAGAGTGGGTACCGTCCCAAACCAGTCTTTTCATTACGTTCGTTGGTTCTTTACTTGTACTTCGAGCTAGAGATTGGAGAAATCCATGGTGGTAGGATAGATCTTTGTCGGCTTCAACCACCTAGAGTAGACAGTCTCACAGTCCCGACAAGGAAAAGGTAATGTTCTCTTTTAAATCCTGTCTACTTGGTTGATCTGCACTTACCCTACAATTCCCCAACTCCCTATTTCTTCTTTTTTAAATTCTTTTTTCTCACATTATGCATGCATGAGTACCACCACCAAGGAGGCACTCTCTATTTGATTTCTATTAACATGATGTATGACCATACATTCTCAACCTAACGTGATGCATGATGCACTATAACATTAACATTCATAATAATTGAAGTGCGCATTGAAATAAAAGTAACTGTAACTGAAAGCGCATATAAGGAATAACAATAATTGAAAGCATACAACAAAGCATAACAAGGAACAAATTACAATATCGAATTGAAAATGATGAGCAATAAGAGACAATAAAGTAAACGTGCGATGAATCACAACTAACTCAACATGCTCGTTATACTAAAGAAACTAAACATGCTCCGATACTTAGCAAGATTAAATAGCTGAAAACTGGAAACATGCTCATAAATTCGTAAATCTGATTTCAACTGATTTTGCATGCTCTTATTCTAATTAATTAACACACTACAATTAATAGTCTAGTTTATTATCCTAGTTATTTACATGCTCGACTAATTAGTTAACATGCTCAAGGTTTAGTTATTGATTAAACAACTAGTTAATTAACGTGCTTCAATTGCTTGACATATTAATATTAGCCTAGTTAGTTAATTAAACATGCTTAGTTAGTTAATTTACATACCTAATTAGTTAGTTAATTACATGCTCAAAGATTAGTTATGGGTTAAACATGCTTGAATTGATTAACCTTCTTAAGTCGATCAACACACTTAAGTTATAATTAACATGTTTGAGTCTAGTTCATTAATCTAGTTTAGTCAATTGCTCTAGTTAATTGACATGCATCAAGAATTAATCAAGGAAATTAAACATACTCAACTAATTAATTAACATGCTTGTTTAGTTGATCATTATATTTAGTTAACTACTCTAATTATTTTTCATACATCAAGAAATGATTAAGTCACTTAAACATGCTTCACTAGTTAATATTAACATGCTCATCTAGTTAGTTAATTAACATATTCAAGAGTTGATTACATGCTTTTATCCTAGTTAACTAATCGTGCTTAGGTTTAATAGACAATAGCATGCTAAAGACAAGTAATTATAAACAAAGTTATAAGCAATACCAAGAAGACAATAACAAAGGTAATGTAAAAACATCCATTCACATAGTCAATGAAACCCTTAATTTGTTTATGTTTCATTCGTTCTTCTTTCATCCTTTCCGTTCTTTTCTAGCAACGTAAAACATCTCTGTTATTTTTAAATAAGGTAAAGCATAGTAAGGGAAATTGCAGCGAGCGAGAATATAACCATATTGAAGGAAATTGTGGAAATGAGAAATGTACAGAATATTTACAAGGAAAAATAACATATTATTATTAACCTAGTTCATTACATGCTCAAGAAAGAAATTCAGTCATTACTTTAGTTAATTGTTCTAGATGATTACATGCTCGAGAAAAGATTACGATTATAGTTCTAGTTGGTTACCCTAGTTCGTTAGCATGTTCAACTTCTAATTAAGTTAATAGATCTAGTTAATTATCATGCTCAAATCTAATGAATTACTCTAATACATTAACTTGCTCAAGGACTTTAGATTAGTTGATTAATTAGTTAAACCAGGATCACCTAGTTAATTAGTGATCCTAATCAATGATCCTTATTAATTTCATGCTTAAGGAAAGGATTACAATTACGCTAGTTAATTACACACATACTTAAGTAAATTAAACATGCTTAAAGAATGATTTAAATTATGATTCTCTGTTTAGTTATCCTAATTCATTAAGATGCTTGAAAGGTTATAAACACCAATTAATTAGTTTACAGGCTTTGATTAACTAATTAGTTCACATGTTTATATTAATTTTTTAACCACTAATTATACAACTAATAAAGCATGCTCAGACTAGACATGATGCTATCTTAGTTAATTACATGCTCAGTATTAAGCAAATGTACAGTAAGTGAAACAACAAGTAAAATAAATACATTACGAGAGAATCCTCTTCAATGAATTTAACTCATAGCTAATTCCTCCTTGTCATAACGTAGCGCCTACGTTCATCATTTCAACTACGTTAATCATTTCAATCATTATAACACAGAAATCATCATCAACTTCCTAGCTAACAATTATAACCTAAACTGAAGTAAGGGAATTTGTAGTAAAGGAAAGTGCAGAAAGAAACTATACAGAAATCTTCACAATATACAACCAAGAAAATAATGATAGTATATCATCCAACGAAAACAACACTACTCACGCACTCTACTTGCGGTGTAGGGCCTCTAAATGGCCAAGACACACCCAAATTCCTTACCTCGAAGCAATTAACGCGTATTAGCACTTAATCTTCATTCTTCTTCTCTTCTGATACCTTCACAATTAGAAACAATTATCATTAACCACTTCTCATCGAATCCTATAAACCTTAACACTAAACAATTCCAATATCCCGAGTCCCACCGAGAATAAAGTCCCAAACCATCAGCCGAACTCATATCCGTAGTAACAGTAAATCTAACATATTCATGCTTCACAGATTATCCAACAGACAACAAAATAGCCTATTCCATAACCAACAGAGAATTAAATCCAACAAAAACATATATTCCTCAACTAAACATTTTAGGCTATTACTCAGAATACACAAACCAGTGCCAAACAGGTTGATTTCCAATATTCAGCGACTAACTCCAATAACCAAATATCAGAACATAAATTCAATATATTAATGTTGACAATAACAGAGCTGAGCAACCGTACACAATCCAACTTACACATAAACTGAGGAGCAGAAATTAATATAGGCTTGATTAACTTTTCCCATAACTTATCCCACACAAAGGAACACATATTTAAGAACTTATCTAACAACAGGCAATACAGAGAGGCTAACGTCTTTACAAATCTATAAACAATAGTGAATGTCCATGTAACTCTAGCATTCGTAACCCATCACCAGCAAGAACCAACACCCGAAAACAGAGTCCAGAATACCGAAACAGCTGAGAAGAAAAAATCACCAGTAGACAGGGCAGACCCGAGAGCTGGAGTTCCAACCTTCCCTGCACCCTCTCACGGCTTCAAGCTCTCGAACACGCCAGCACTCGTCCTCTACATTTCAACCCAGGATGAAGACACTCTCTGCCAATTCTAAGAGGGCAGAGAGTTTAACGCCCTCCCGCATGCTTAACAACCACTGCCCAGCTTGTACGAAGTGTCCCCCATGCCCGACATGCTGTCGATTTCACCTAGAGAAAGCACTAGTTCAGGCTGAACCGCAACTCGGACGCAGCTGTTCCATCCGATCCCCCTATTTTGCCCATCGACCTGAGGTGTCGATCGCCTCCAGCCATCGACCCGACGCCATCCCACTCGACGCCGGCTGCCCTATCGCCGTCGCCAACCCCTCGTTGTCGCCATTCCATCCGCACCGGCATCACAGACCCGTGAGCAAAACCCAAAATGCCCGACGCCATCTACTCGCCATTTGCCAGGTGACGTCTCTCTAGCCTTCGCCTTCCACTGTCATCTTCGTCTTCCCCTTCTTCATCGTAGGATTGTTCTCCCGCTCGGTCCCTCTTTTTCACTCTCTTGCCGTCTCCCCTCTCTCTCTCTTCCGAGTCTCATTTCCCCCTGGTCTCCTTCTCTTCCCCACAAAATGGCCAAAGGCCAATTAAAATCTCCCCAAATTGGTTCACAATGTGAACTGGTTTACTCTCCCCTCCTCCAAATTCTCATTATTTTAAATCTTAATTTATTAAATCCACCCTTATTAATTTTTCCTCACATTTTAATTTAATTCATTAACTTACCATTTATTTTAATTCCTCAACCAAGTCACAAAATTTTCGGACCGAGCCGAACCAATCCTATTCGATCCATATTTCTCGCTTTTGTTAATTCTTATTTTCATCCATTAAATTCCCATAAATTTTAATCTAACGAATACATCCGTGGTAATACCCCAATAATTACCCAATTATCCATATTAAATTTCTGATATAAAAAGTCGGGGTATTACATAGGTTCCAAAAATGTCAATGGTGCGACCTTCGCTTATGATAGCGCGTGTAGTTGGATTGTTGGTAAGCGTGTTGTGGTCGTCATTGAGGTGGGGATCTTTATACTTTTTGCACTACATTGCATCATGTTTTCAAAACTGATATTTTGTGGTATACCACACCTTGAAAATCAGACGGGAACTATTTTGACAGCACTTCTGTTTTTACGTATATGCATGTTTTCTCACGTTTACTTTATTGTACATGGTATACTGTTAACTATTCTACGCACATGTGATGGTTTTGATATTTGTGCTTATATATATGTTGAGAGGATGTATCCTCTTGATGCTTTAGGCACTCTTGCGCTTAAGCATCACGAGGCTATCCCGTATAATCTTCAACTGTGAGAAGATTGGTTGTTTGTATGTGTGAAAGGGTGATAAGGCATTGGTGACATGTCCTCGGGTTTTGATCCCCAAAAGTTGAAATTGAAATGGGGCGATCCATTGGTTTCAAGCCCCAGAACCTAGCAAATGTATTTAGTCACACGTATTGAAGGTTGTCGGTCGCTGAGATTCGCCTATTCTAATGTCATTCCATTTGATGGGTGGCTGACAGCTTGTAGCTCTTCTCGTCAGTAACCCTTGTCAATTTGAGACACATGGGTATTTTAGTTAAGAAGTAGTCTAACGTGAGCAACCTTATCTGTTACTTTAATTACACTGATTGTATTGACGCTGAGTTATGGCTCGTTGGCATATCCAGATGACGTGCTAGATCTTCGGATCGCTGTCATTTGTCTCTCTCTATCTCATGAGGCGTAGCTCTTGGCAGATGACCACCTTTCTGTAGTGTGTACCTGATGGGTCCTTCTGTGACCATCCTTTTTCATTGATGATGTTTTTGTACGAAAAATGTTGTTAGCATATTTTTGCGGTATAACTGTCTATGTATACAATGAGTTTTGATGAAACCACATCGAGGTCCATGGGTTGGATTTGATAAAATGATAAAGAGATTTATGAATGTTTTTAAATCCATGTATGATAAATGAGAAACATGAAATGATTTTTCAAAAGATGAGGAAAACAGGTTTTAGCATGCGTTGGATATTGTATCCGACTTCCCTACTGAGTTTGTAACTCACCCCTTAGACTCTACTTTTCCCAGGTTAAGATGTAGGCTCGGTGCGGTGCATGAGATTTGCACGTGCCGTCGTGGAGCATTGCCAGTACTCCTCTGGTTGGTGTATCCATCTTCCCATAGATGGGTGGATGTACATTGGTTCAATCCCTTTATATCGGGTATGTTTAGGTTTGTTGTTTTGGTGTTGTTTGAGTTAATTTCGGCACCATATGTTTCTTTATTTATATCATCAAGTTTCTAGTTGATGACTCTGTGGATCCCAACCCATGTGATTTAGGTTTTGGCTTAATTTCCTTGTTAAGACTTCTACTTCTTTTACGCCTTGGGCTGGGTAAGCGAGTTCTCAAAGAGAATCGGGTCACTTGACCTGATGATTCTGTTAGGCTCGCTTCCTAGTCATGATAGTCTAACATTCATGAACATATAGTATAACAACAATAGGCATACTCTTGAATTAATGAGACATAACATATCTTCTAATGGTATATCAAACATGCATGAAAATAGTCAAAGCATCAATTACCCGAGCTACAACGGACACGTGAACAGCCGCTGGGAACATGAATTACAACTCAGTCATTCAATGTCCAACAATCACATCAATCCTAACTCTTGCATTCACAGTCATCAAAGCAACAACGAATGCCTACACTTTCGCAAAAGCCAACTCTTTTGCCGAAATTCCAATCTGCAGGTTTGTCTATCAATCGCCTACTTCCATGTGTGCTTATCCATTGTGAAAATCCCTTCCATGGATGCCAATGCTCTTGCGGACACCAACACTCCTGTAAATTCATCAAACTAATGACAACGTTTCACTTCATCCAAAACTTGCCGTGGACATTTTTCTTTATGTGGAAGAATATTTTCTAACATTCCTTTTGCTAAACCAATCCGATGATCCAATAGCCCTCCATGTCCAAATAGCATACAACAGTCCCATGGGAGCATCCTTCTCAAATCCAACAGTCCATGTTTCTTCCTCAAACTCAATCCAACGGTCCAATGACCTTCTACATCCAAATGACATCAAACACTCTCATGGAATCATCTTTCTCAATCCAACTTGATCTCAGTCATTCCTTGACCTCATGCAATAGTTCATCTTGCATCTCGTCCTTCCTTACACGATATTTCCTGTATCCCAAGATATAAAATACTAAGCCAAAACTTAAAACTTTTCTTATCGCAGATTATTACACATTTTTCTCCACTAATTCTAATGCACTTAGCTTTCTTAATTCTTGAATAATTCATATTTTATTGTATCATTTTTAAAATAAAATTATTTATTTTAACTTTTGTAATTCCAATACTTATTTAATAATTCTAATATTTTAAATTATTCCTTAAAATTCTCCAATTGTGATAGTAATTAATCGATCTAAATTCTAAATTGTCGCATGAGAATTGATCATGCAAATTTTCAAGTATTACATTCCTTCCCCATAAAAAAATTTTGTTCTTAAAATTCGTTCTACGAAAAGGTCTGAGATGTCTTCTCATTTCTAGAATGGTAAAACCTAAAATTACCATATTTTTCTCCGCAAATATTTTACTTCATTCTCCTATAGTCGATCATATTCCTTCAACATGTTAAATCCTTAAGTACTTATTATTATTTTATTACATATAAAACCTTATTTTCTAATAGGTCTATAGATTTATAACACTTTCTAAAGGCACCTAGGAATGTAACATGTATGGTTACTAAAATTAGTATCCTAAATCATAGTGTGGTTAGTTAAGAACTCATAGTCTCCCAAAACCAATTCTAAAGATCAAGCTTAAATCCTTCTACTTATACACAAGTCTCTACCTTTTAATGTCCTCAAACTCATACTCTTGATTACATCATTCGATCCTAAATAGCCTACCGATCTCTCTAAATTTTGAGTTAGCATATCCAATAGCCTTAACTTGTTATGTTTAAATAATTCAATAGTCTTTAACTTCTTGAGGTGTTCCAAAATCCTAAATCTTTACTTTTATCTAACATAGTGGCTTTCTTACATGATGCTATATATTAAATCAAACACAAAATTTTAGGAATGACTTCTGGAAATTACTAATTTTACTACATTCAAACGTTTCAAAATTACTTGGTTCCTAATAAACACAAGTTTATACCATTTTTACTTTTTACCTAGTATACTATCACATGGTACAATATTATTATTCTCTCAAGTCATCTTATTGCATCGTCTACTTTGTTACCTACAATTATACCGAGATCGTTTCACCTCAATGTTGTTACTAAATTTATCCCGTAAAATTTCTAGATTTCTAACCTACTTGTATAAAATTACTACTCTTATCCTAACATTTATTTCTTAGATAGTACAAATAAAACATAATTCCACAGTAAAAAAGAACTAATTTAAATTTAGCACACTTATAGTTGAGGAAGTATTGTCATGTGTGAGGCTTGCAATGTCAAGTAGTCTGTAGAAATGACTTTAACATGGGTACTCTGATACCATTTTTTAACGTCTCGTAGTGTTAAAACTTCTTTTTTTTTTTTACAATAAAAATTGTGTTTTTTGAAAAACTGTGGCTTTAAAAAAATGTACAACAGATGTCTTAAAGAAAATCTCATTTGAAATATAAGCTTTGTAAAACTCAACATTAATTAAATATTTTTTCGTACTTTTTTAAAACCATGTAGCAGAAATTTTTTGTGAAAACTCATTTAAAGTCAAATGTAGTAAAACTCAACATTTAAATAAACATAAACATTTATAAAATATTTTTACTTAAATCCTAACAATAATAAACATAACTTTTAATAAAAGGCTTCATGACACATTATTAAAACTCATCTTTCATTCAATTCTCACCCACGAGTTTACTTCGTTTTGACAATGCTTAAGTTTTGCCCATGAGATTTCTTCTCCAATCGTGCTATCAATTGTTTCTATCAACATGTTCCTCAATAATTCCATCATTACCTATATCACAAAGTTCAAATTATGAGTCTAACGCTCAATAAGAGATGCATAAATGTAATATAAGTATGAAATGCAATTTCGTTAAAACATATATTTTCATTCATTCATTTCTTTTCTTTCATTCTTTTCTTTTTTTAATGATCTCACAACCTTTGTCGAGATTCTTACGAGAAGAGTAGGCATGACTATAGGAAACACACCACTGAGTCTCGTAAACTTTGGTGAGACAGTCCCCTTACCATGACCTCTGTTAGTGTTGTACACTCAATGAACAACTACTTGGTGAACTTCAGGCATGCACGACATATCCAGATTAATGAGTTTATCCCTCACAAGACCAACATTGGGGATAGCCTTTCCTCAATCCTATGAATTCTCTCTTACATACCTTAAATTCTATTTTTGTCTTTGTCAAATGAAAACATAAGCATGTAAATTGTTTTTGTTATTTTTTTTAAAAACATGTTGTATGGAAGATACATGATATATGATAACAGTTTAACATGCATGAACATATAGCATAACAATAGTAAGCATAGCCTCGAATAAATGAGACGTAACATATCATCAAACAGTACGTCAAACATGCATGCAAACAGTCAAAGCATCTCCAAAGTCATCACTTTTTATCCTAATGTCACATGTTTCTAATAAAGAATTCATAATAACAATCAATAAAATACAACAATGAAACACAGCCTGTAGGCATCATAACATGTCATAAAAACATATTACCTTACCCTAGCACATTGTGATGCAGCCAAAGGCCAAACACAAGCAAAGCATCTCTTATGTAATCTAGAAACATGAAACAAGTATCGTATAACATATCCTCGATAAATAGCCTATAGGCATAATTGATAGAATAGTCGTCAAAACATAAAATACCCTAGCATCTCTGTGATGTAGGCTAAAGGCCAAGCATATGAAAACGTCCCTTGAAGTTTTTATTGAAGTCTGACTATGTAACTCTTTCTTCAACACACTGATTTCTCTTAAAACAAACAAAGAGTCGATTGAAAAGGATAACCCTTAACACTATACATTGTTCACAGTCCTAGAAATAGTTTCAAACTCTTACAGTAGAAAACCTATCGTCAGAAACTTATAGAAGGATTCACCCGAGAGCTAAAGGGAATTCCCTTCGTTTTTGAGATTCTTGGGTGATTAGGATTTCAACGCAATCCTTCATATTTATAAACCCATAAATAGAGAATTCCACACAAGAAAATCCTATGGAAATTGTATCAAAACTTTATCTTTTTCTAAACAGTGTAAAGATTGAATTGTAGCTTGTAATTAATCTAGAAAACTAACTTATTTGAAACTTGCCCGAGCTATGACGGACGCGGGATTAACCACTAGGGACGTCCGCTACAACTCGGTTGTCTAATGGCCCATAGCCACATCAGTCCTAACTCTTGCATTTGTGGTCGCCAACGCTCCCAGGAACACCAGTTCTTTTGCAAAATCATTAAATCCAATGATGACGTTTCACTTCGTCCAAAATTTACCACAGAGATTTTATTTTCTGTTGAAGAATCTTTTCTAAATTCAATGGTTCACACTCCCAACAGCAACTCCTCACGTACACTCAGCAGCTCTCTCCACGCTCAGCACTTAGCAGAAAACCCAAAAGGAAGAAGAGAGCTTTCTATCATTTAATGGAAGAAAAGCTTACCTAGACGACAAAGGAGACAAGGTATGCGTCTAGGTTGGGCAACGGAACTGCTACCAGGATTCTCCCACCGAAAGCACGAGCATTAACTCGCAAAATGTCGAAACCCGTCGTTGTTTTCTGACTTTTGTTCCCTTTAAAATCGCAGATCTGGTGTATTGCAGACGTCGTACAGTCGTCCGCGGCGTCCGCGTCTCCAAAATTACTCAGAAATTGGCGTCCTCGGCCATTCATCCTTAGCGTCCGATATGGGTTTGCGGATGCCATTTGGTCGTCCGTATTCGTCGTCTGCGTGAATCAAAATTGGACAGATTCAATGCGGACTCTAATTTATGCATCTGCGGCATCCGTATTTCCCCTGCCATCGTTCGAAACCACATAATTCCATCATTTTTCACATTTTCTCTTAAATCTTTCCCAACTTAAACGTCTACGAAGTTATACGTCGCAACTTAACATTCATAATACGGTGTAACTTAGGAACATCCACACTTTTATTTTCAAACACAAAAATGATGACATCGTAAATCGAGAAAATTGGGATCGGGTTATTACATTCTATCCTCCTTATAAAAATTTTGTCCCCAAAATTTAGTTGTCGAACAACTCAGGATATTTGGCCCTCATATCATCTTCTTTCTGCCAAGTGGCCTCCTCATGACTATGATATTGCCACAAAACTTTGACTAGTGGAATCCATTTGTGTCGCAACTCTTTTACCCTTGAATCCAAGATCAGTACTGGCCTCTCGGTGTAGCTCAAATTTGGTTGCACAATGACATCATTATCATTATTGTTATCAGGAGGGGTTAACACTGCCGCATTACCAAGACACTTCTTTAGTATAGATACATGGAAGACGTTATGTACACCTGCCATAGAGTCTGGTAATTGTAATCTGTACGCAACCGGTCCTATTCTTTCTGTGATCATATAAGGTCCCACATAACGAGGGTTAAGTTTTCCCCTCTTGCTGAACCGAACGATACCCTTAAAGGGAGACACCTTCAAGAATACACTATCGCCTACATTAAATTCTAAAACTCGGCGCCGATTGTCTGCATAACTCTTTTGTAGACTCTGAGCTGCCAACATCCTTTGCTTGATCACTGCCACCTTGTCAACTGTTGCTTGCACAATCTCAGGACCTAAAAGTTCGGCTTCACCAACCTCATCCCAATACAAAGGGGATCTACACCTCCTTCCATACAGAGCCTCATAGGGTGCCATATCAATAGTGGCCTGGAAGTTGTTATTATATGCAAACTCTACCAACGGTAAGAATTTCTTTCATTTGACATGAAATTCGAGAACGCAAGCACGCAACATATCTTTGAGCGTCTGAATAGTTTGCTCACTTTGACCGTCAGTCTGAGGGTGGAAAGCTATACTGAACTTCAATTCCGTGCCCATTGCTCTGTTTAAACTCCTCCAAAAAGCTGAAGTAAAACGCGGGTCACGGTCTGACACAACCGAAACTGGAACTCCGTGAAGCCGGATGATTTCCTTCATATAGAATTCGGCCAACTGACTCAGTGCATCGGTCATAGATATTGGCAAGAAATGTGACACCTTTGTTAATCGATCAATAATTACCCAGATGGCGTCAAACCCTTTACTTGTCCTGGGCAAACAAGTGACGAAATTCATAGTAACGTGCTCCCATTTCCATTGAGGAATTGGTAGTGGTTGAAGTTTCCCACCAGGGCGTTGGTGCTCGGCCTTGACACGCTGGTAAATATGGCATTTTGATACAAATTCCGCAATTTCGTATTTCATATTTGGCCAATAATAATGCGTCTTCAAATCTCGATACATCTTATTACTTCCTAGATGTGCCGAGAAACTGGAAGCATGGGCTTCTCTTAAGATCTTCATCCGAATTGTCGCGTCATTGGTAACATACCATCGATTCTTATATTTAACAATGCCATCCACCGATGTAGAGAAATCTTGATACTTTGGAAGGGTCGGATTCAATTTAAAGTTCTTGCATATTTCGTCATCTTGTTGGGCTTCTTTAATTTGTTCAAGAATGGATGGTCTCAAGGTTAACTTCGCCAATATCGCATCCAAAGGCATTGGGACCATTTGAACATCAAACTCTTGAAGATCCCGACGAAGCTTTGCAGGCATTTTTCCGCATAGCATATTCATTATAGTAGTTTTTCGACTAAGAGCATCGTCGACTACATTTGCTTTTTCCGGGTGATACTTAATGTCAATATCGTACTCCTTAACGAATTCAAGCCATCGCCGTTGACGCATATTCAATTCCTTCTGAGTGAAGATGTACTTGAGGCTTTTATGATCCGAATAAATCTCACAACACTGCCCATAAAGGTAATGCCTCCATATCTTGAGAACAAATACTACCGCTGCAAGTTCCAAATCATGAGTAGGATAGTTCTTCTCGTGCACCTTTAGCTGTCGAGACGCATAAGACACAACTTTTCCCTACTGCATGAGAACTCCCCCTAGCCCCATTTTCGAGGCATCGCAATATATAGAAAATTCTCCTTCCTCAGAGGGCAATGTCAAAACTGGAGCAGTAGTCAATCTACGCTTTAGTTCTTGGAAACTGTTCTCGCATTCGCTAGACCACCAAAACCGGGTATTCTTTTTCGTCAGACTTGTGAGTGGTAAAGCGATCTTTGAAAACCCCTCAATAAAACGCCTATAGTAACCAGCCAATCCAAGGAAACTTCTCACTTCACCCACGTTTTTCTGCGGTGTCCATTCAATTACTGCTTGGATTTTTGCTGGGTCCACTGATATGCCTTCAGTGGTAATAACGTGGCCAAGAAATCCCACCTTGCTTAGCCAAAATTTTGAAAACTTCACATACAACTGATGTTGACTGAGAACCATTAGGGCTATTCGTAGATGCTCGCAATGTTCCTCTTTCGTCCGAGAATAGATTAGAATATCATCAATGAATACAATAATGAATTTGTCCAAATAATCCCGGAAAACACGGTTCATCAAATCCATGAATGCTGTTGGCTCGTTAGTTAACCCGACCGACATCACCAGAAATTCATAATGTCCATATCATGTGCGAAATGCAATCTTCGGTATATCTTCCGGTTTGACTTTTAACTGGTAATATATGGATCGTAGATCAATCTTCGAGAAAACTCTGACACCGCTTAGTTAATCAAACAAGTCGTCTATCCTGGGTAATGGATACTTATTTTTAACAGTCACCTTGTTCAGCTCACGGTAGTCAATACACATTCTAAGAGTCCCATCCTTCTTTTTGATGAATAATACAGGCGTGCTCCACGGAAAAAAACTGGGCCGAATAAATCCTTTGTTGATCAGCTCTTCTAATTGTTCTTTCAATTCTCGTAATTCCGCAGGTGCCATGCGATATGGGTGTTTAGAAATTGGTTCCGTTCCCGATGGCAAATTGATCTCAAATTCAATCTCACGGTCTGGAGGCAGACCAGGAAGATCATCAAGGAAGACATTTGGAAATTCACGCACCACCTCAACATCTTCCAATGTTATTTTAGTGACTGCTGTGGTGTCCATTATGTTCATCAAATACCCTTCGCATCCATTTCTTATTAACTTGTCCGCCTGGAGAGCTGAGATAATAGCGAAACGTCTCTTGTCTTTGGTCCCTTGAAAGGTGGATTGTCCTCCATTTAGAGAATAAAAGTTAAGCTTCTTCTTCTTACAATCAATGGTTTCCAAATGTGTAGATAACCAATCCATCCCAAGTATGACGTCGTATCCTTTCAGATCCATAATGATTAGATTGGCCTTTAATAATTCACCATTGATGTCCACGGCGTAATCCTTGAGCATCCCATTTGTAATTAATTGATCACCAGAAGGTAATAATACTCGATGTGTGAAATTGGTACTATTGGAGAAGCAATTCGCTCTCTCACAAAACTTGGTGGATATAAAAGAGTGTGTGGCGCCTGAATCGAATAATACATTCGCTTCCTTCTCATTTATTTTAATAGTTCCTGTGGATTAGACACGTTATTTATGTTATTTATGTTAAAAGGGAATTTCCTATTGTTCTAACAAGAGAATAATTAATTAAACAAGATATGTGCAGTTAAGAGTTATATAAGTTGTATTGTGTACCTGGGACTAATGGCGGTTGGTCATCGTCCTCTGATCCATACATGGCAAAAACTCTTGGGGCCACTCCACTTGGGGCTCCAAATCGAGTTGGACATGCACGAGCTCTATGTCCCGGTTTTCCGCATGTGAAACATCTTTCAGAACCAGCCAAGCATTCACCCGGATGTACTTTCTGGCACTTGGGGCAAACTTTCTATGGGGAAACATTAGTTGCTGGTAACATAGGTCTTTTGTCGGGCCTTTGATGTGGTTCACCCCCGGCTGGTCGCTTAACACCTTGGTTCACGGGTGGACTGCTTTTTAATTACTGACTAGGGTTAGGCTTCCAAACTCGTGCATTCCCCTGATTAGTCACTAAAAATTTCACATCCTCTACTGCCAGGGCTCTAGATATCATCTGCGAATAAGTGGCATTCTCCATGCCAGCTCCGATCACTGACTCTTGTATCTCTTTCCTTAACCCACGTACGAAGTGTTGTACTTTGCGTTTCTCGTCTGCCACAAGATGTGGTGCATAGTGTGATAGAGCCTCAAAATGTTGGGCGTATTCAGATACTGTCCCTAACTGGCGTATACGCATGAACTCCGTTTCCTTCTTAGTACAGATAGTGTGATTGAAATTTTTGTCATTAAATAACTCCTTGAATTCATCCCAAGTGAGAATCTCAACATCCCGCGAGGCCTTCACCGTATCCCACCAGAATCTAGCCCCGTGGCTTAAATAATATGCAGCATACCTAACCTCTCGGTAGCACGGATCACAGCATAGGAAAACTTGTCCTCAACAGATCGTACCCACTCTTCGGCTCCCGTGATATCAGATACATCACCGTTGAAATAAGCGGGTAGAAGCTTTTGAAACCTTTCCCATCCATTCCCTCTTTGGACAGGTTGTAGTTGTAAATTTCGATAATCTCTGTTAGCATTCCTTTGGGCCATAAGGTTCTCCATATATCGAGATTGTTGCTCCATAAATTGGTTTTGTTTTTCGAGCTGCTGTGCCTGCTGTTCAATCAGTGCAGCCATACGCTCCAAAGTTTCGTCCCGACCATGATCCTCATGGCGGTTAGGTGCCCTATGTACAGCTCCAATTCCGGGCAATCGTCCTCTTCCTCGCCTTGCCATTTGGTTTTCTAATGCCTACGCGTTCACAGTATAGTGTAAGTGAGTAAGGTTAAAATTGTCATTATATGTTCTTATTAATTTGGATACATTCATTATACATTCTTAAAAATAAAGTTCTTCATATTTTTCCTATTAATATCCGTATATATATATATATATATTTTTTTACTTATTCTTACTTATCCTTTATTTTTCTTATTTCTTTATCTTTCTTTCATAAGCATCATTCCCTAACTTAGATTTCATAGCATAAGGAAAAACTAAGGGGAAATATAAAAATTTCTTTTTCATTGAGCATTTATCACAATTCTAGTTCATTCATACAAGCCTATTATAATTACAATCCTATCATATTGTTCTTGTTCATTCTTAACTTTTCTGTTTCAATCATTGCTTCATTCATAACTATCATAACATAAGGAAAACTTACAGCAGAGACTTACCCGTCGAGTCTGGATTGCCCGGGATACGCTTGAGTAGTAGTACTGCTCCGATACCAACTGTAACGACCTGGATTTCTTAATATTTTCCAATTTACTTTCTTCATCATTTTCAATACGCATTATCCATCTATCATACAAATTCTTTCATTTGTAAAACTTCTTTTCGTTTTGTAAATAAATCAGAGTGCCCAAAACCCAATCGTTACTAAAACTTCCTTATAGAACTTCCTTTCTTTCGAAAAACAAAAATGAACTATTGCGGAAGCATAAGTCAATTTAGTTAAAAACGGAAAAATATAACATTTAAAAGTTACGAAAACAAAAAATATAAACCGAAGTCTTTTAAATCTAACCGAAATGCTTAATATAGGTCTACATCACATTTAAAACTTTGCATAAAGGATTACGAAAATCACATTTGATTCTTACTAAACCTTTTCCGTTCTTATTTCTCGTTCTCGTGCCGTACTACTACTCCGTTGGCGCATCCATCGGACCTATCGCAGGCTCCACGGGAAAAGTCTCCTCCTTCACTTCCGGCATAGTCAACTCGTTACCTACACTACAAGTAAGGACGTGAGCTTACGCTTAGTAAGGAAAGGGGAAAATCATATATGCATCTCTCTTTAATTCCGTTTGGAATAGGGGCCACCCAAACCAATCCTTTTTATTACGTTCGTTCTTCACTCGTATCCCGAGTGTGAAGATTGGAAGGTTCTTAGGGGATGAAATTCGCCTTCCAACTTCCTATTCGGTTCCTTTTCCAGCATTTCTTGCCTTCTAGGTTCCTCCTCTTATGACGTATCCCGTCTTCGGAGTTTCCACCCTTCCAACGTATCCCGTTTGGAGGATTTCTTCGGTGATGACGTATCTTGCTCATCCCGAACATTCTTTTCCTCTCATACATCCCCTTTTTGGCGAATCTCGCCACCACGGGTCTTTCTCTATTAGCGTATCCCGCCTATAGAGTTTCTACTTTCCCGACGTATCCCGACGGAAGATTTTCTCGGTGATGACGTATCCCGCTCATCCCGGCATCGTTTTATTCATTCTTTTTCCTCACTCATGCATGTGGCACCATCCCTTTGGGTGCTCCTATTAAATTTCTATTAATATGAACTTATTCTAACATATCAATATAAAAGAACACAATCCACAACCGATAAGGAAAGACATTTCATGCTTCACATATCAACGAACTAACCATACTATCAACGAACGAAGTATAGCATTTGCACAAAATACAGATTATCCGCTCAATTTATACTTGAAGATTGACAAATTAAAGCATGCTTACTAACACAACTTCCTTCATTAACATCATAGTAATGAAATCAATATTCTCTATCTCACTCTACATTATCACAGCAGCAAAACTAGAAATCACCCAAAAATTCAGAGTATCATACTTTATATATCCTTTGACCATCAAAGATTTATCAGGCTTACCAACAAATACCAATACCAGCACAAAGTGAAGTGTTGATCATGTTTAACCATCTAACTATTGAAGCTTAATAATTAAAAATCATGCTTTGTGTACCGATTTCACTTACTAAAGTAAACTTGTGCTCTCTTGTTCAACCTACCTCATCTCTTCTCTCACTAGGGATGTGCACAACCATGTTTAGCAATAAATAATAACAGCAATAAACTTTCTACACCAAATCAGAGCATCAACATTTAGGCATACGTTTGTGGTTCAGAATTCCTTATGCAAATCTAGCAACCACATCAACCATTTGACCAATCATTTCATTTCTTATCTTCCCTTTCTTCACTTATCATTCATCATTCATTTTCTTTCTTCACTCATTCTTCGTGATTCATTGAAAATTTTATCATAACAGGGAAGTTTAAGTCTTCATCACAGCATGTTTTGACAGCATGACAGCATGTTTTGACAGCAAGTATCTACGTCATTTTAATGAAATGGAAACACCTTCATCACTTTATCTTTGTGATTCATCACTTAACATCACAACATCCATTCATTTCCATTATCATTTCATAACATGATCTTCTATCTCATCTTATAGCTATACTAAACCAGTAAAATGTTCTATCTCATAAAAAAAAACCAGAAAAATTACAGTTTCAACAAAACACAGCATGTAATGGAAACACTTCATCTCTTTAGCTTTGTGATTCATCTAGAGGTAGTCTTTAGTATCACAACATCTAACCTTCTCGGTCATAACGTGATCATCTTATTCCTTCTGATCTCATATTCCTCATGTTTAAACCAGTAAAATCATAATAAAACCAGAAAACAGAACCAACAATACAACTAATCACTCGTGGGTAGGGCTTAGACGGCCAAGACACACCCAATCCTTACCTTTGAAGGTTGAATGTCCTCCCAACAGCAACTCCTCACGTACACTCAACTGCTCTCTCCACGCTCAGCACTCAGCAGAAAACCCAAAAGGAAGAAGAGAGCTTTCTATCATTAAATGGAAGAAAAGCTTACCTAGACGACAAAGGAGATAAAGTATGCATCTAGGTTGGGCTACGAAACTGCTACCAGGATTCTCCCACCGAAAGCACGAGCATTAACTCGCAAAATGCCGAAACCCGTCGTTGTTTTCTGACTTTTGTTCCCTTTAAAATCGCAGATCTTGTGCATTGCGGACGCCGTACAGTCGTCCGCAGCATCCGCGTCTCCAAAATTACTCAGAAATTGGCATCCTCGGCCATTCATCCTCAGCGTCCGATATGGGTTTGCGGAAGCCATTTGGTCGTCCGCCTCGTCCGCATTCGTCCTCCGCATGAATCAAAATTGGACAGATTCAATGCGGACTCCAATTTATGCATACGCGGCGTCCGTATTTCCCCTGCCGTCGTCCGAAACCACATAATTCCATCATTTTTGACATTTTCTCTTAAATCTTTCCCAACTTAAACGTCTACGAAGTTATACGTCGCAACTTAACATTCATAATACGGTGTAACTTAGGAACATACACACTTTTATTTTCAAACACAAAAACGATTACATCGTAAATCGAGAAAATTGGGATCGGGTTATTACAGTTAATGTCTTTACAAATCACGCTTATAGTTCAACCCTTTCAAAATGTTCTTCTTCTTTTTCCTTTAAGCCATCAGTCTACGCCGGATAATCCACAGGCTCCACGGGGAGGGCCTCCTCCTCTACTTCTGGTATCACCATTTCATTACCTACACCTCAAGTAAGGACGTAAAGCCAATGGCCCAGTGAAGGGAATGGGGTTTATACTTATGCTATGCCTCTCTTTTAGTTCGTTATGGAATGGGGGCCACCCATCCCAAGCCTTTATTACATTCTTTCGTTCATCTCTTCTTACTCGTATATCGAGCTGGAACTGGAAGGTTTTTCTCGTGCAATGGCGTAGGGATCAGATCTAGCCTTTCTCTTTTCTTCTAAGTAAACTAGAACTCCCATACCCTATGGGGGAGGGGCTACACCTAGTGTACAGACTATACCCGCTATCCATCTACTCCTAATTCCCTTTTCTACTTTTCTACTTCTTCTTCTTGTTTCTTATTATTTTCCCTCACCAATGCATGTGAGTGCTGCCCCAAGGCGGTACTCCCTATTTGTTTCTATTAACATGATGCATGAAGACACTTAAATAAAATAGTCATGGAGGTAACAACGGAAATTTAAAGGTAATATACACATAACAAGTAAATGGCAGATTTCACACAATTTTATTGTTATGCTCGAAAGGGGATTTGAATCAACAACTAGCATGCCCGACAAGATTGATACAGTTAACGTGCTTGACAATGTAACAACTAAAACAACGAACATGTTTAATGATATCTAACATGTTTAAGGATATATAAACATAACGTCAACAAGTTTAATAATAAGGGATTAGGATTGCTTAACACTTAACTTGGAACTTAAGGATTATATGCTAGAACAAATAGTAAATAATAGCGGAGGTATTCATTTTCTGATTTACCATTCATTAGTTTACAGCATGCTTGTAAGAGGTGTAAGAGGACAACATCCTAGCTAACTATAACCATATTCCTAATATGATTTATCATTTGTGTGGTTTACAGTAGTCCTAACAGTAACATCGGTTTATCATGCGTTAAGAACATATCCAAGAGCAGTATATTAAAGTAAAGGACTAAACTTATGTAGAATCTAAACATTGAGTCTATTCCATTTCGTTTTAATATTTCCCATGACTTTCTTAACTCATCATTTACTATACAACACATCACCTAGAGATTTGCATTTTAAGTAGAACATCTAAGGAATCTTCAACAACAACAGAATACTTTATACTAGCGGGACTCAAGTACAACAGGTAATAATAGAAAACATCAAGGGAATGTAACAACAGCACAAGTAAGATCCTCATAAGAAAATAAAACAGAGACACATAGGATAGAGCAGCCCAGGAAAATTCACAACACGGAAAAATGATACTACTTTTCGTTCAGTTTATGTTTACTTAGTATTCATTCTCATAATTTCCCTGGATATCACAATCTAGTTCGATCATTGAACAAATATGATAAGGTAACTATAGGGAACTAAAACTTGACACTAATCAGAGAAGAATAACAAAAGCTACAACACAAACACACGGTAGAGCAAAGAAAACAGCAAGACAAAATGAAACCAACACAGTCAACACAAATTATACTTGTGGGTAGGGCCTCCTCTGGCCAAGACTACCCATAGCTGGAGGAGGCGATTTCCTTGTCTGGAGAAAATTTCTTCGTCGAAAGCTCGTGTAGTTACTGACTACACGACAAAACATCCGATTTTAAATCCCTAAATTTTTGCTGTCCTGCGATCTTTTCGAAGAGTGCGAATGACTTGGTCTCATCCGCAAGAGCAAATATCGCAGGCTAACTGGTAGACTCGAACGAGAAATGGCATCCCCATTCTCCTCCATACCGTCCGAAAAGCATTTCAAACATGGCTTAGCATCCGTAATAGAGTCCGCAATAACGTCTGAACGTGTCCATAATTCGGACAGAGTCAAATTGGACGAGGTCCAATCTCATCCGCAGGCGTCTAGACTCTTCCGAAAGTCCCCAAACTTGAACAGATTCAATGCGGACGCTGTCATCCTCATCCGTATCATCCGCAACCACGTCCAAAAGTGCACATCGTACAAAAGTTAGGACACCCCATCTCGTCCCCGGAGTCGTCTTGGAGTTCATGTATGTTGCGGACGACACATTACATCCGACATGTCATCCGCATGCGTCCGAAGGTCCAGGTCATACACTTTAGGACGAATTTCTCATCCTTAGCTCATCCCAAATGTCGGGGACACAACCCCACACACTTGCGGATGACATACTGCGTCCGCAGAGTCATCCCCAGGGGTCTGAAAGTCCATGGACAGCCCTTCTTTGAAAATTTTTCCCACTTAACTCCAATCTCGTAATATTTCTACCACGAATAAACGTCATAATTTATCATGAATTAATACGCCATGTAATATTTGTCATTTCCAAAAAAAAGGAATTCGATTACATAGCGTACACGGGACAAATTAGGATCGGGGTATTACACCACGTTTCTTCTTCAAACTCAATCCAACGGTCCAACAACCTCCCACATCCAAACGACATCAAACACTCTCACGGAAGCATCTTTCTCAATCCAACTTCGTCTTAGCCATTTATTGACCTCATCCAACTTTCCATCTTGCATTCAATCCTTTCTTACATGATATTTCCTTAATCCCAAAATATAAAATATTAAATCAACACTTAAAACTGTCATTACCACATATTATTACACAGTTTTCTCTACTAAATCTAATACACTTGGCTTTTTTAATTCCTCAATAATTCTTATTTTATTTTGTTATTTATAAAATAAAATTATTTATCTTAATTTTCCTAATTCCAAAACTTATTTAATCATTCTTATATTTTAAAACATTTTCTAAAATTCTCCTATTGTGAAATTAATCTATTTAAATTCTAAATTGTCCCATTGTAATTGATCGTGCAAATTTTTAGGTATTACACTTTGTATAAAAACATACTACAAAAATGATTAGAAAACATACAGAAGGGTGTGTTAAACAATCCGCTATAATATGGTACGTAATTAAAATAGTCCCTAACTGTATAATTATGAAAATTTCAGTGAATATAGAGTCATTCACGTACTCTGGGTACACAATGTTAAAGACATAACATAAACAAATAACCGCGATACTCAAACGATTGCAACAACCACAATGACTCTGATCAGGTGTAGGGTTTTGTTTCTAGGGACAAGACACATTTAGCCATCTCATTAATCTAGTTAATAACAAGGGAAAATGACAAATCAACCATCGTACTTTGTGATCAATGACAAGTCAACCACTGAACAATTGTTGCTAACAACTTAACCACTAAACTATGGAAAATAGATGTTGCAAACACCGCTGTTACCTGTTGAGAACAAATATTGTGAAGACGCTACCCATTTTTTGTTTACTCTCTGCAAATTCTAATTTTTATGCTAAAATTTCAATAATTGTAGCAATATTACAAAGAAGACGATGTCAGGAAGCTCTGACATGGTTCGGTCTGTCGTCGATTATAATTTCCACGTTTTTAGTTTTCCAAACATCTTCTTATCGTCGAAAACAATTCTCTATTCTCGATTTCACCATCTAGTTCTTATCACCATCTTCTCTTTTCTCTTCCTGGTCCATCGTTATTGTCCAGTGTTCATCACTAATGTCTCAATTTTTGCAAAGAAATATAATCATTCTGTTGTGGAAAGTGATAGTTTCGTAGCAGAAAGTCATCGTTCTGCAGTGGACAGTAACTTTTTCGTAAGCAGAAAATTGTCGTTACACTGCGAACATTGTGTTTCCGCAGCTAAACGAAAATGCTTTTTAACAGAAAATGTAATTACGCTGTTTGCTCCATCCACTTTCCATAATTCACTGGTTAAGTTGTTAGCAAAAATACTTTAGTAGTTGACTTTTCATTGATCATGAAGTACGATGGTTGATTTGTTAATTTCCTAATAACAATCAAACACATCCTCTAATAGTCGATTGTGTATTATGAAAACAAGAATTCCACATAAGTCGATCAAACTTGGTTTGCACGACCAAATTGATTTATAAATTAATGTGCATGTTCAATAAAATATGAATAGTAAAAAGTACATATAATATATAAAAAATCGATGAATTATAAAATTGTTACATTATTTTATATGAAAACACGTATCAAAATAAGATTTAAGGAAAACATGCAATGTTGTATATAAAATTAATCATCTACCTCAAAATGAGTTTACCACTTACAAAAACCAAATAATCCAGAAGCTCAAGAATTTAGTTAAAGTATTGGTACTTAACAATAATACCATCATCAATATTAGGATTGAAATTTTACACTTTTAAGATCTCAAATTTTAGGATTATAAATGATATAACTAGGATTGAATCAAAAACCCAATATAGTATAAAAATAATGAACCCAAATACCAAAGGCCCCAAAGATCCAATTCGGCCCAACGTCAGAACCACGCTGCTATTGGGCATCAAATCATCCCATGGTTTTCCCATTAAAAATCTAGCAATGACTCTTTCATTCTTCATTAGATTCCCCATGGATTCTGACTATAATTCCACGTGTTAATATAACATCCAAAATACATTTTGATACACAGTTTCCATCCATAAAATGAATTTTATTTCTTTTAAAAAAATATAGAATCAAGTTCACACTCAACACCGAGAATCATTCAAAAGCTGAGAGTGAAAAATCTAGATTGAACATATTTTGGAAAACCGAAACCTTAGCAACTCAAATCATGATTTTCTTCTCCAAATTTTAAGTGCGGGTTCTCTAGAATCAAGTTCCCATTAAAAAAAGAAAATTAACAAATTAACCCCTATACTTTGTGATTAATGACAAGTCAACCACTAAAATGTTTTTGCTAACAACTTAACCACTGACCTATAAAAAAAATAGAAACTGAAAACATCGTTGCCATGTTTGCTGTTAAAAGACGTTGTCATTTCTCTGCAAAACGTTGTCTTTCAACTGCGGAAGTAAGTCCTTGAAATAAGATTCAGGAAGTCGTCTTTTCGCACAGAGGAAAGACGACTTTCTACTATGGAAAGTTTGCTGATAAAGAACAGATTCATTGTCTTATTCGTAGAAAAACATAGACAACACAGATTAGTTGTGATTCTCTCATGGACAATAAAACAATTCTAAATCATTCGAAATCTAAAACATTATATATTCTTTTACAAAATCTTTTAAATTATAAAAGTAAAAAAAAATTAAAATCAATTTATACAGTATTTTTTCAAATCCATTCTCCATGGGTATTAACTCTTTTCCACTGAAATCTTTAAAATTATGAGTTCTTGTAGTTTTTTCCATAGATATTAGCTTTTGAGTTCTTAGAAAGTTAACGAAGATGTTTGGTCCATTTATTTTCCATAGTTCAGTGGTTAAGTTGTTAGTCAAAATACTTTACTGGTTGACTTTGTCATTGATCACAAAGTATAGTAGTTGATTTGTTAATTTCCCTAAACAAAGTATAAAATTTACATCAATTTTTGTTTAAAAGAAAAGAATGAGTTTTTCCCTTATGTTCATGAACTAGGGGTGCATAGAACCAAACCAAACCGAAGAATTGAGCCGGAACCGGTCCTTTTGGTTTGGTTCGGATGGGTTACAAAATGTGTAAAACCAAATTTCGGTTTATATTAGGTAAAACTAAGGAATGTTAGTTCTGTTGTTGTTTTGTTTTTCTTTAACACGACAAAACCGAACAGAATCGAAGTCCCCATTTTCCCTTAAACCATCTGTCGTGAATGCCATTGCCCTAGTGGCCACTATCCAAAGTCTAGAGCATTCCTCCTTTTCCCTTAAACCATCCGTCGCGCATCGGCACTCGTCACTCAACATTTGGCAATCTCCACTCTCCCCGCTTCAGAATTCAACCTTTGCCCATCAGTAGTTTAGTGCTTTACAATATGTAAACTACATCTCCTTCAGTTTTGCCCGCGACCCCCTTGACCTCTGGACCCTCTGTCTCCAGACGTCGTGTTGCCTTGCTCAGTTAGAAAGACTCCGTCACCAGACTGAGACGCCACTCACCAGAAGCAAGTCGCCTCTCGATGCTTTCTGTCCTGCTGGCAATCTCGACTCTCAGTCGACACTCAACTCTTGACGATGAGTTTCTGCTCCCAACTTATGGTTGTAATATCCCAAAATTTTGTTGAGTTGAAGGCATAACTTAAGTGATAATTTTGGGGATGATAAGAGTTGAGTTTGACAAGTAAAGATATTGGTCAAGAGAAACGTAATTGGAATAAATGAATTATGGTATTCCGTTATGTTCATAATTAGCTTATGTGAAGATTGGAGGTTAATTGAAGAATTATTTGATGGTATTGGAGTTAGATTAAATGATATCAATTAGATTAATAGTCAATGCAATTAATAAGAGAAAATGTATTTGAGTATAATAAGGTGTAAAGTATAAGATTTATAACATGTTAGGGCATGTTGAGTTTACTGAAGAATAATATGAAGGAGGAATGGTGAAAGATATAGTATATATTGAGGTTTGGATAATTTGAAAAAGTTAATTATGGTTTGTTAATAGTGATATATATATATATATATATATATTGAGGATATATATGAATAATATGGAGAATTAAATGACAACAAGCTAAAGGGAACTGGCGGTTGATTGGGTCGGTCGATCGGCGAGGTGCGATCGACCGGCGTCGATCGACTGGCATGAGAATATGAATAATCCTATTTTCGATTGGCTGCATGGTGGTCAATCGGCTAACTGATGAATCGACAACCGCCATTTATTGAACGTTATATGAAGATGATAACCGACATGAAGACGTAATGGTACGTCGTCTAAATGTCTGGACGATGGAAAGTCCAAACTTTTGGCCTTTTGTCTTCAACAGGTTAATGAAGTAGTGTTGGAAAGTGTCTATAAATATGGGTGAAGAGGAACAAGGTTTGACATAGAGGAAATGCATGGAGAAACTTTGCTGAGATTTTGTATGAAATGTTGCTGTTGTGTTCATGAGAAAATCGTGAGTGAGTTATTTGAGGTGGAAAGTGAGGAACTCTGAGTGATAGTAAGTCGTGGTCTGGAGGAAGAGGATGAAACCACGAGCTTCTAATGGATTGATGGTTATGGAGTTCTGAAAGAGCAGAGAGAGAGAGTGAAACCGTGAGAAATGGAGGCTGTGTGAGTGCATGGCTGTGAAGAAACAATTATGATGGAATTGTTTGTGAGGGAAAGTGAAAGACAGTAAGGTTCTTTAATTTTTGGATGCAAGAAGAACAGTGAGGAAAGGGGGAGTTAAGCTTCTGGATTGTTCATGTTTTGAGTCTTCTAGTATGCTAAACTCGTTCATCTTCTGTAGATTTTATTGGGAGTTGTTAAGAAATAATCGAAAACAAGGGTGGATGTGTTAGAGTATTGCTATGGTAAGTTATGGAAATATTTTCGATTTTGTTAATATACTGTCTGATGGGTTTTATTGTATATATGCATGATTGCTAAGTTTTTTGAAGCATCTTGTTACACAAAATAAGAGTTGTTCTTAAATGTTATGTTCTGAAGGTGTCTCTTTGATAATGACACTATGTTGATTAAGGCTTCATTATGGGATTGTTTCTCCTTGATAGCCACTGTTGTTATTGTTGGGTTGAGTAGTTGGATGATAGAATTGGAATAATTAGGAAATATTAAGTAATTGGAAGTATTATGTATATTAGTTGAAAAATAGGGTTGGAACTCCACTTTAGGATAGTTAAGGTGGAGGAATTATTCTTTTGGACATAATGGTGAAGCTATATGCTATAAGGAAATTAATCTATCAAGTTAGGATTGATGATTATTCCATTAATGCTGAGTTTGTTCAATTGCTAAGGTTAATGAATAGGTTTTGGAAGGATAATTCTAAGTGTTAACCCATTAAAGCTAAGAACTTTAGGTAAGTGGTACTGCATGTGTTTTGTCTGAAAAGGCCTACATCACGAGAACTAAGGGGCGTTTATTGTTTTTTTTAATTGATTGTTGTAAATTGTATGTTTATTAGATTTAAGTTTAGTTCTTTAGTTAGGTCGGATAACGCTTTTAAGGATATGATTAAGGAATACATTAGATAGAATTGTATGTGCACGACAACGTTAAAACTTGAAATCCTAAAGTACACGAAAATGGAATGAACATAAATAGCCATTTTTGTGGACCGGTTAGTTACGCCCGACATAGAAACAAAAGATAAGTAAATAGTTATGGTCCTGTTAGATACGCCCGACACATAAATCAAAGATAAGTAAACAGATGTTTTTGTGGTCTGGTTAGATACACTCGGCACATAAATAGATTAAATAGCAGTAAAAGACAGGAATAGTAAATAACGGTTTTTGTGATCCGGTTGGATACGCCAGGCACAAAAATAGAATAAATGACAGTAAAAGACAGAAACAATAACAGATAAGCAAAACTGAAAACTGTATACGGTGTTACACAAGATATATGTGTATTTCATGCTTTACGTTTATACTGCTTATTGAGTTTTAGGCTCATAGTTAGGTCTCGTTGATGTAGGTAAGAAGCCGATGATTGGATAAAGTTGTTAAAGGACGAAGCTGATGGAGTACTACCGGGTTGGGCGTTTGTGTTGTTGGCAACATTGACCTTGGGTTATGGCTCATGAAGATGAAATAAATGTATTTAAATGTTTTAAAAGCTTTTAAGTGTTTTATGACTTCAAACAAATGTTTTACTTGTGTTTTAAGTTAATGTGTTTATTTAAACTATTTGTTTGTAGTATTTAAATGTAAAAGACTTCCGCTATATGTTTACTCTGAAACTTCCGCTGTATATTTAATACTCTGGTTTTTCATCACCAGTGTTTTTATAAAGGAAAGAAAATTTTTATACGGAAAAAGTTACAGGAAGTTACAATGGTTGTGTTGATACCTTAAGGTTTTGTTGGTAACTCCCGAGAATGATGATAAGTTTTGGTTGATGATTGTTGTTAATTGGTTTGTGATTTTGATATTGTAGCAACTATTTGTCTACAAAAATGTTAAAGTCTAGTTGTTTTTGATATCGTTGAAGTGTAGTTGTTGATGTGGCAAGTTTTGATTTCTAAGAAGTGTTGTACAAATTTTCTTTTCTATAGAAGTGTTGAAGTGTAGTTATTTTTCTACAAAATTGGTTTATATTGTTGATGATTGTTGTTTTCAACATAACTGTTAAAGTGTAGTTGTGCTTGATTTAACTAACTAAACTTTTGTGAATTAACAACAAATTTTGTGAATTGTGCTAGAAACTTTGTGAATTGTCCTAGAAACTTCATATGGTGTAACTGCAAATATCTTAACAAAAACTAGGGATACTGCATTTGGTTTACTTTCCTCTTTTGAGATTCTGCATTTTGTTGACCTATTTGGTTTACTCTCCTCTTTTGAGATACAGCACTTTGTTGACCTGTTTGAGATATTGTAGTAGGGATGAGATTGTAACATCCTGTTATTTTTTCCATATAAAAATTTTCTTTCCTTTATAAAACACTCGTGATGGAAAACCAGAGTAATAAATATATAGCGGAAGTTTCAGAGTAAACATACAGCAGAAGTCTCAGAGTAAACATACAACGGAAGTCTTTTACATTTAAATACCACAAACTAATTGTTTAAATAAATACTTAAATAAACACATTAACTTAAAACATTTATTTGAAGTCATAAAACACTTAAAAGCTTTTAAAACATTTAAATACATTTATTTCATTTCCGTGAGCCATAACCCAAGGTCAATGTCGCCAACAACACAAATGCTCAACCCAGTGATTCTCCATCAGCTACGTCCTTTAACAGCTTTATCCAATCATCAGCTCCTTACCTACATCTACAGGACCTAACTATGAGCCAAAAGCTCAGTAAGCGGTATAAACACATACAACTTTTGTAACATTGTATATATTTTTCTATTTTACTTATCTGTTACTATTCATGTCTTTTACTGTTATTTATTTCGTTTATGCGCCTGACGTATCCAACCAGACCACACAAACATCCATTTACTTATCTTGATTTATGTGCTGGGCGTATCCAACCAGACCACATTTATTTACTTCTCTTTGGTTTCTGTGCCAGACGTAACTAATCGATCCACAACTGTTTACTTATCTTTGGTTTTTGTGCTGGACG
Source organism: Begonia loranthoides (assembly GCA_022433065.1). NCBI lineage: Eukaryota > Viridiplantae > Streptophyta > Magnoliopsida > Cucurbitales > Begoniaceae > Begonia > Begonia loranthoides. Next base: position 11,037,577 of record CM039483.1, read on the forward strand.
TAACCAACTGGTCCATAGCTGTCTACTTATCTTTGGTTTCTATGCTAGGTGTAACCAACCGGACCACAAAAACAACTATTTACGTTCATTTTATTTTCGTATACTTTGATTTCTGTGTCAAGCGTAACCAACTAGACCACAGCTGGTCACGTATATTCCATTTTTGTGTACTTTAGGATTCCAAGTCTTAACGTTGTTGTGCACATAGAATCCTATCTAACATGTTCCTCAATCGTATCCTTAAAACATGATCCGTTCTACCTAATGAACTGAACTTAAATCTAATAAACATATAATTTATAACAATCAATTAAACAAACAGTAAACACCCCCTAATTCCTGTGATGTAGGTCATTTCGGACAAAACACATGCAGTATCACTTACCTGAAGTTCTTAGCTTTAATGGATTAACTCTTAAAGTTTTTTTTCTTCAATACCTATTAATAATTAAATAAGCATCAATAATTATTTCCCGACAATAGTTCCCTAGCTTCAAACTACGAGCAGTGAGCAACTCTTGACCAAAACTATCCTATAACCGACAAAACGGTTATAACCTTTACTTAATATTCCTTCACTATTTCCAAACTACTTTTCTCTTACAACTCATCTCAATATTTTATTCCACATAATAATCAATTTGGAAACTCAAACTAATATGTCTAACACTCATCAATAGAGAATTAACTTCTAACCCTAATATTCAAAATATAATTTCCAATCCTACCACTCGGCAAAACCAACATTATATAACCTTAACCAACTAATATATCCAATATTATCACTTGGCAGAGGATATATTAACAACAAAAACCAATACTATATATTCATGAGAGAGAAACTGTTACCTATAAAAACCCAAAGTAAAGCTTCTGTATTTCCTCACTGTTTTTGTTTCATCCAAAACCATCTCCCCAGCCACTCTTTGAAAATCCCACACAAACTCACTTCTCATAAATGAAACTCTCACAACACTCAGATCTCACACTCATCATCAGATGGTAAACCCTTCCAAACCCTCATGGCAATTCACTACCATTTTTCCAGCAAAACACTACAACCCTTTTCTCAACCCTTCTCTCCTTCTTTTCTAAATCTCAAGAACTTCAAAGAACTCCTCACACTTGTCTTCCAAAAACACAGAAGCATATTATATAGAACCTCTATTCCAAAAGCAAAACCTCACTCAACATTTTGGCAGATCTTTCGCAGTGTCTTCCTGTCTCTCACCTCCATATATATAGACCACTACAACCAACCCTTCATCGTCTGTCCGCGTGAAGACAAAAGGCCATGGGACACAACCCATCAATGTCCAAACGCGTATAATGTCTATCAACTTCAACTTCAGAAACATTTGACGATGTCTCCTACAATTCCAGGCGTTGGTTAAACCTTCTAGATGACGTTCAATAAATGGTGGTCAATCAATTCATCAGTTAGTCAATCAACCACCATGCAGTTAAACGACCGTGACAATTCTTCGTTAAAATTCAGAAAGTTGACCATTTTTATGCTGATCGATTGACGCCGGTCAATCGACACCCCATCGATCAACCGCCGTCTCCAAACTGTTGTTTTCATTTGATTTTGCAAATTATATATATATTACTCTTAATAAACTATAATTCACTTTTCCAAATTATCTAACCCTTAACATATACCATATATTTCATCATTCCTCCTTCACATTATTCTACACTAAATCCAATATATCCTAAAATAGTATAAATTCTATACCATTAACTTTATTATTAACTAGCTCTCAATCCTTATTATATCCATACAATATGCAAATGCGTCCAAATATATTTTCTCTTACTATTTTTACTGATTGTCAATCTAATTGATATCATTTAATCTAACTCCAATACCATCAAACAATTCTTCAATTAACCTCCACTCTTATCATGAGCTAATTATGAACATAACGGGGTGACCAATATCTTTACTTGTCCAACTCAACTCCTATTATCTCCAAAATTATCACTTAAGCTATTCTTTCAACTCAAAGAAAATTTAGGATATTACAGAGATACTCATTTTGTTGACCTGTTTTTATTTACTTTCTTTGTATTTGGTTTAATAATTTTACATTTTGTTTTAGCCTTCTAGGATGAGTTTTATACTTTTTTTCTTCTTTTCTTAAACTGAAACTATTTGTTTGTTAGTATGGGTCGGGACATAGATTGAGGACGTCCCTCATATGTTGAGAGACATCCCTTATAGGTTGAAAGACATCATTCAACTTGTAAGGGACGTCTCTTATAAGTTAAGCTTATAAAGGACGTCCTTCAACCTATAAGGGACGTCCCTTATAAGTTGAGGGATGCAAAACCGGAACCGAACCGGAACCAAACTAGAACCAGAACCAGAATTGAATTTTCGGTATGGTTCAGTTTCAATTACCCGGAAACTCGATTCAAGTTTTGATATTTCAAAACTGAAACTGACCGGTTCGGTTCAAATCAATATCAAAACCGAACCGAATAGATTTATGAACACCCCTATCAAGAAGAGTACACTTTGCTTTCTCATTACCCCTCTGAAAATGATGTAATCTATGTTTCTCCAACTGTTGGATTTTCGCATATACGAACACCAACGTACTCACATATTCAATAGTAGAAATTTCTTATCAATGTTCACATGTTCCACACCCACCAGTCACTCACTAGTCTGCCAATTGAATGATTAGACGATGGCTGAAGGAGTGTTTTTATATAGTGAAAATGAGTCGTCAGTGGAAGCCCATCTACAGGAGAGAATAACTGATTGATAACTGCCTATTTCAAATTTCAAAATTTTTTTTTGATGTTTGTTTTTTGAAATTTAAGTTTTTGTTCTACAACATAAAGTGCATGTTTCAACATAAAGTGCATAATCGCGGGATATCACACGTCTCCGAGTAGACATGTTATTCCACGAGTATACTAATAAAAACCAAAGCACAGATAGTTATTGAAGGAAGAATAAATGCTTAATGATCTTCTAATAATGACTTTAATTATATTTTATAATTTTATTGAATAAAGAATATTAAAAAAAATTAACAAAACAATTCCTAAACTATGAGATCAAGGACAATACAAATATTAAACAATTTTCATCAACAAATAGAAAACCAAATATGGCAAATAAATTATGCAAACTCGCTATCACGTTTTTTGTTAGAAATTTAATTTTTTGTTCTACAACATAAAGTGCATGTTTCAACTGCGGAAAATACTCTTTTCTTTTTCGCATGGGAAAGTGTATCTTCCACAATGAAAACTTATTTTACGCAGTGAAAATGTATTTTTCACAAAATATTAATTAAATTGTCAATTGATTTTTGAGATATTGGTTCAGATAATTAATTACCATGTTAATTAATTATAAGATGAAATTAATTACCAAATTCATTTTTGAAAATATTCTTTCCATGGCATGAAGAGTGTGTTTAGGAACAGTAAGTGTATCTTCGACAGCCTAAAGTGTATCTTTCGCAGTTGAAAGTGTATGTTTCACATTAAAAACTTATTTTTCATAGCTGAAACTTATTTTTTGCAGAATATTAATTAAATTAGTAATTGATTTTTGAGATTCTCATGTAATTAATTACAAAATTAATTAACAGTTAATTAATTATAAGGTGAAATTAATTATCAATTTAATTAATATTATGTGAAAATTAACATTGGTAATTAAATTGCTAATTAATTTGGTAATTAATTTAAATTTATAATTAATTATCTCATAATTAATTTGGTAATTAATTACTAAATTGAACTTGTATATCAAAAATTAATTACTAATTTAATTAATATTCGGTGAAAAATACGTTTTCGCTGCTGAAAATAAGTTTTTACTACAAAAGATACATTTCTCTAGTGGAAACATATACTTTCCGAGGTGGAAAAAATTAAATTTTTAACAAAAAACATGATAACGATATTTATGGCATTCATTTATCATATTTTAATATTTTATTTGTTAGCAAAAATTATTTAATATTTATCTTATTACTGATTTCATAGTTCAATGGTTGTTTTGTTAATTCTCCTTTAAAAAAATTTGGCTATGGTCTTCCATTATCTTCGATGTCTTTCAAGTTATAAGACCCTAATTACTAATGGGTACATTAATAATTGGCATTAAGTCTTTCATTTTATATGTTAGAAATCAAATTGACATTTCATGCCACTTATTTTTTTTTGTATTTTTCAAATCAATAACTTTTTAGTTTTTGTAAAACCTTTTTTGGGAAGGGACTTCTGTTTAAAACTTAATCATAGTTTGTCATGAGATAATTGTAAATGTTGCCTTCAAAACTAACTCATAAAGAAAATTCAAATATCAAATCATATGTTTGATTTTTAGCAAGTTTGTTGAAGACCTCTTGCTTCATTATTTTGAAAAAAATGACAATGATTAGATATTTTATAGGATAAAAAGAAAATTTGGTCTAGGACTTAACCAATGTAAACAAGTAACATCCCAAATTTTCTTTTAGACAAAAAACAACATAAATTTTTAATTGTTAGGAAATTAAATTCTATCATAAGAAAGTCTATTAGCTGGACTTATAATTAGTTTGTTAATTATAAATTAAGCATGTTTATATGGTCATTATTAATATTATGATATTGTCTTGTTAGATTTTCTAATTGTATATTTTGGTAGGATACTTACATATATTTGTTGTTTTCTGATTTTGGGAATATCCAACAAACATAGCAGATCATGCTCAAATTTTCATTCAAATGATAAATAACGAAAGATTAAGAACTCAATTTACTTTATAATACTAATTGAGGAGTGTAAAATAGATCGAAATGACTCACGTGAAAGAGATTTAGCCATTGGTATGAAAAAATATTTGATTAATAGAAAATTGACATGTGTCACATTATTAATTAAAACACTAATTATAAAACACAATCAAGCTCGATAATTAAGGAAAAGTGATCGAATGAGAAAATTTAACGAGAACACAAGATTGACTCCAACATGAAAGTTGTTTGTTGAACTTAAAAGAACAAATTTGTATATGTTTTATGCGACAAAATCATGATACCGATAAGATTATCGAAACTCTTTAGATTTAAATGTATACATATAGATTTTGTGTTAGGATGAGTTTCTATTGTAAAATTTGGTGTCTATGGATGCCGAATTTGATTATGAGCACATTGGTATAGTTTGTGTTGTACGAAAATGTGTTTTGGATGAAAAACTAGCTGAAAATAGTGGCTGATCGATGGAGTCGCAAAAATACAGTTAAAGTCTTGTTTTTAAAATTATGTTGCAATGTTATGGTACTGAAAGCTACAAAATTAAGTTGACGCATGGCTTACGTGATGTTCAATGATTGAATGCCCCAGACAGTCCAAGGCGTAGACTGCCAAAACATTTTTGGTATAATGCCAACAACCTTTTCATGGGAGATATGCCTCAAAGTTCTGCAGTTGATACCACAACATTATAGGTATAGGTTTATGCCATGGCATAAGTAATGTTATGCAATGGCGTTATTTAAGCCATAACGTTTTTGGGTATGTGTCACAACATTTTACACAGTTGTATTATTGTGCAAAAGTTATTATTTTTAATAATATATTATAGTGTTACACTGTTACACAATAACAATTTAGCCTAATAGACATTAGACTTGATTGTTTTGATGATAAATTATTAATTTGATTATAAATTATTTATCATTTGAATATATTGAATTTGTTATCATTATGTTTATATATTTATTTTCATTGGAAATACCCTCTAAGAAGGGTATTTATATTCTCTAGTATGTGTATTTTAAGTTCATGTAGTTAAAGAGTTGATCATTTGGACTTAGAAGCTTCAAAAAGTGCAAAACACGTAGTAGTGGTCGATTGGAGCAGAATGGCGATCGACCGAAAATATTACAGATTGCTCCATATTTTGATCAGTGAAGAGAGGCCCATCGGGATGAAGGGTGATTGACCAAAAATTAGAAAGAGTTGATTTAAGTTCTTGACTTGTGTTGAAGCAATCAACCAAAGCTGAGAGCTGGTGACCAGTGCAGACAATCAAAGTGTAGAATGGTCGACCAGAAGAATAACGATAACATCCAACAGTCAGGAAGTGGTCGACTGGAATGTTGTAGTGGTCGATTGCTAGACAATTTTCTATAAAAAGTAGCACTCCAAATTAAAAAACCAAGGAAGAGAAATCATATAGAAGTGTTGCCAAATTTATTCTCAATAATTCTCTTCATATTTGAGTCCTTAGCCTAGCTCTCTCAATCCTTCATTTGAGAGTTTATATTTGAGAGCTTAAGCTTTAGAATTGGTAATCTCATTGCACTTAAACGATAATCAAGGGTGACACCTCGAAATAGTCAAAGTAGGCTTGATTGATGCCTGTGAAGATCAATCAATGCCCCATAATAGTGGTGTAAGGCTTGATTGACGGCCGTAAAGTTCAATCAAATATAACTAAAGAGGTTATAGTTTAAGGAATCTTTAAGGGGGATCTTGAATTGCGGACGTAGGCAAGGTTGGCTGAACTGTGTTACCAAATTGGTGTCAATTCTGTATCCCTTAACTCTTTACTTTATTGCACATATTTTGTGATTGTTCGTTTACATGTCATTGATAACAAAGCTAATAATAGAATTTATATAATTGCACGAAAAGGTTTAGATAGTCTAATTAAGCTCCCCTTATTAGGACTATCACAGTCATTTCAAGCACAACATTCAATTATTATATGAATAAACTAATTAAATAGTGAAATCGATAATTATTGGATGATTTATATTAAATGTATTGTCATTGCATTTATGTGATGATGAAACGTGTATCATTTGTATGAGACCATAAAAATATGTGATTACTTGACATTTAACCCTAATTATTATTTTTCTGAGGTGTAGAGTATGTGAATCAATAGAGCAAATAGAAGATTAACTAAATGTCCTTAAGTATGAAATCCTAAAATGTCATAAGGTAGCAGAGTTTGATGGCTAGGGCGGAAATGGTGAAACTCTGGAAAATCTAGATTTGTGTGGTGAGTCGCATACTAGAGTGATGACATATACTATATCATTTTTTTATATTGACATCAATATTTGTATTTCAATATGGATAATAAATGATAATTAATATCATATTATCATTTGCATAAGCACAAGATATAGTAAGCTGCATGAGAGTGGTACAATATTATTCATACCTTTGTCCACTATAGGGTGTTTATAGTGGAGGTTATGGGTGTGTTAGGCACACGGTCACACATTCGGGTGTGTCAAGCACACATGGGTTCGAAAATACTTATTTGAATCTTTTGAGTTTAGATTCATTTTCTAGACTTCATGAAAGCTCATGTTGTGAAAATCCTCAGTTTTTTTTTTGCAGATACAGATGATAATGAACAAAGGAAGAAAGGAAAGTCAAGGCGGAGTAAGCTAGTGGACATAGAGGCGCATATTTCACTGGGAGTTCTGCTATTTTTTTTGGGTCTATATGCAAGTCTAGAGTTGTGAGTTTGTATATAGGCTTGCATTAAGTCTGTATATTTCATGTTATATATTATGTATTAAAGTACAAATACTTGTATATTATTTTATATATTGTGGTTTGTTAGTAGGCACTTTATTAGGTTATAAGTGATTATATGCAATGTCGTTCTCATTCACGTACTAAATAATACAACAGCAAAAAAATTACAGAAAATTATGTATAATTCTCAATCAGTTGGCTCATATTAATTTTGAAATCTCATCTTGAGATAATGAATTTAATGTGAGTTGGCAGTGTTGTACAAAAGTTTATCACAAGTCAATAAGGTAAAATCTTCTCAGTTCAAGAATTCATAAGTCATAATGTGGTTCTAAATAGTGTTATTTGGAAAGAGTCTTCACAATGTGGTTTCAGAGAATTATTAACGTTCTAAGAGTAAGAATTAGTGAGAAAATGGGGAGATGTCACACTATGGCTCTAGTTGGCATTGACTTTCGTTGTCAAGTACACTAACCTATATTTATCTATTGAATACATGTGAGGACAGATTGAGTTAAAGTTGGCAGACCTACACATTGTTATGAAAGGGATTGTAAGCATTTTCCATTCAACTTTTCGACTTTAATCCCATTTTTATTTACTTTACATGCTTTCAATACTTTTATTCCCATACAACAAGTTTGATTTAACCATTCGAGTTTAAATGAAATACCAACCTTGGTCCATGATATAAAACGCTTTTGATGACGATGTTTAGTTCCGTTTATCAACCTTAAAACCTTTCTTTAACTCGTCTCTTCGATGATCCGGAAACGAAGTGTAAAATCCTTGATTTTGCTGAGAGAATTTTCGGTGGAGAGAAGTCAGATTCGTTCGTATATTCAATTCTTTTCTCTCCCCTATGTGATTGAAGAAGACACCCATTCAAAGGTAACTCTCCATACATGCCTCTTCGTTCGTGCCTTTTCAATCACGTCTCTTCAACTATATATTATACACTTTTAATAAGGTTAAGGTGAGGGAATTAAAACCCAATTAACTTAATGTATTTAATGCTTAACAACCATCACATTAAGCTCTTCAATATTAAGTCAATGTGACATTAATTAACATGGACCACATTTACATAGATTATAATTAAATAATCTAACAATCTCCCACTTGGGCCATGTTATAAACTTTAATATCAATTGATGTCCCAGCTATTTCTTTCCAGCTGCGTCAGCTAATTTCAGCTGACATAACTTGAATTCACAATTAATTAATATAGTGTACTTTAATGTGAATTATATCAAGTTATCTTTTCGTAATGAATTGCATAATCGAATCATGGCAGGCATATGTGAATTATGTCAACATGATTCTTTCCATGTATCACAAACTATACAATTCATTAATTCTGTAATTGAGGAACACTATAAACCCATCATATATTATTCATAACAATTATTGTACATAGCCATAATATAAATAATAATTAGACATACAAAAACATTCTTTCATTGAATTCAAAAGTGTTATAAGTTACAAGCTACACTTTTACAATCATATAGACTTGTCACCTAAACCTATCTTTACAACATGTTCTTTAAAGGTTTTAGGTGGCAATCCTTTCGTCAACGGATCAGCTATCATTGAGCTTGTACTTATATGCTCCATGCACACCCTTTGTTTTTGTATTTCTTCTTTGACTGCCAAGTACTTTAAGTCCATATGTTTTGTTCCTTTCGAGTACTTGTCATTGTTTGAGAAGAATACAACTGCGGAGTTGTCACAATACAATTTCAGCGGTCTTTCTATACTTTCGACCATGCTAAGACCCTGAATGAAGTTCCGCAGCCACAATGCTTGAATTGTAGCTTCAAAACAAGCTACAAATTCAGCTTCCATAGTGGAAGTGGCAATCGTAGATTGCTTTCCACTTTTCCATGATACGGCTCCTCCAGCTAACAGGAACACATAGCCAAATATAGATTTCCTCGAGTCTACACAACCGGCGTAATCAGAATCTGAGTATCCAATGACTTCGAGTTGACTCGACTTTCTATACATGAGCATGAAGTTCTTTGTTCCTTGCAAGTACCTGAGTACTTTCTTTGCAGCTTTCCAATGATCCAATCCTGGATTACTTTGATAACGGCCTAACATCCCTACTTCAAAACTTATATCTGGCCGTATACATGTTTGGGCATACATCAAGCTTCCTACTGCTGATGCATATGGAACAAGTTCCATTTCCTTACGTTCCAAATCATTTTTTGGACATTGCATCAAACTGAATTTGTCCCCTTTCTGAATTGGAGCAACACCTGCGGAACACTTATCCATTCTAAATCTCTCAAGAATTTTCTCGATATAACCTTTCTGAGACAATCCTAGCAATCCTTTCTTTCTATCACGGAATATTTCTATTCCAATAACATAGGATACCTCACCCATATCTTTCATTTCGAAATTCTTTGAGAGAAAATCTTTAACGTCACGTAACATTCCTTTATTGTTTGCAACAAGCAGAATATCGTCAATGTACAATACTAGGATACAAAACTTACTCCCACTGACCTTCATATAGATACACCGATCAACGGTGTTCTCTATAAAACCGTATGACAAAATGGTATCATTAAATTTAATGTACCATTGTCTAGAGGCTTGTTTCAATCCATAGATTGACTTATTCAGCTTACATACCATCTTTTCATTTCCTGGTAAGGAAAATCCCAAAGGTTGATCCATATAAACTTCTTCCTCTAAGTCACCATTAAGAAAAGCGGTCTTTACGTCCATTTGGTGAAGCTCTAAATCATAATGAGCCACCAAAGCCATAACTATCCTTAAAGAGTCTTTCTTTGAAACCGGAGAGAAAGTCTCTTTATAGTCAATGCCGTCTTTCTGAGTGTAACCTTTGGCGACAAGTCTGGCCTTATACCTTTCGATGTTACCTTTCGAATCGCGTTTGGTTTTGTAAATCCATTTACAACCAACGCGTCTCTTTCCTTCAGGTAACTCTACAAGTTCCCAAACTTTGTTGTCATCCATAGATTTCAACTCTTCCTTCATAGCATTAAACCATTTTTCGGAATCATTACATTCCATGGCTTTATTGAATGATTCTGGATCCTTATCGATGCTCAAGTCACATTCTTCTTCTAGTGAATAAATCACATAGTCATCAGAAATTGCTGGTCTTCTCTCCCTTACAGACCTTCGCAATTCTGTTACTTGTGGTTGATCACTTATGACTTGATCAACGTTAACATGCTCATCATTAGCTCGTTCACCTTGCGTGGGTTGAATATCCATTTGTTGTTCCGGTATGTTGTTAGACTGTGATACAACATATGGCACAACAACTTGATGAGAATCATTGGGTGTCGTTTCCGTCACCCAATTCTCTTGGATATTCACATTTCGTGAATCATCACTCCCACTGAACATGCCATTCTCAATGAATCGAGCATTTCCAGATTCTACAATCCTTGTACTATGCTTTGGACAATAGAAAATGTACCCCTTTGACTTTTCCGGATAGCCATTGAAGAAACCACTAATGGTTCTTGCATCGAGCTTCTTTTCATGTGGGTTATAAATCCTAACTTCTGCTGGACATCCCCAAATGTGTAGATGTCTCATACTAGGTTTCCTTCCCGTCCACAGTTCATAAGGAGTCTTAGGAACTGCCTTACTAGGAACCCTATTCAGCAGATATGCAGCAGTCTTTAAACCGTGCATCCACAACGATATATGTACATTACTATTATTAATCATACTTCTTACCATTTCGATAAGAGTACGATTCTGCCTTTCAGCTACACCATTTTGTTGTGGTGTACCCGGCATTGTGTATTGTTCACAAATGCCTCGACTTTCGAGAAACCTTGCAAATGGACCTTTGTTTTGTCCACTTTCATCAAATTTTCCATAGTATTCACCACCTCTATCCGATCTCACTACTTTTACTTTTCTATCTAGCTGCCTTTCCACCTCATTGATGAACACTTCTATAACGTTCATCGCTTGAGACTTTTCATGCAGTAGATATATATAACTATAACGTGAGAAATCATCTATAAAGGTGATAAAATACCTTTCTCCATTCCAAGAAGGAATGTCGAATGGACCACAAATATCGGTATGTATCAATTTTAAAAGTTCTTTGCTTCTTGTGGTAGGATACTTTGATGTGTGTTTAGTGTGCTTTCCTTTAATGCAATCTATACACACGTCCTAGTCATCAAAATCTAATTGAGATAAAATGTTATTTTTTATTAACCTCATTAACCTTTCTTTAGAAATGTGACCTAGACGCTTATGCCATAAGAAAACCGAACTTTCGTTCGTTGCACCGCGCTTTAAGCCAATTATGTGATCTACGTTAAATAGAGATTCTTTAAATTTCTTATCAAGATTAAAGTAATATAAACCATCATTCAAAATACCATAACCATAACAATATTTTTGTTTATACATTGCAAAACAACCATCATCAATCTTGAAAGAAAAACCTTTACAATCCAATCTAGTAACAGAAATTAAATTCCTAGCACACTCAGGAACATAAAGACACTCTTCTAGATCCAGGTGGTATCCGGTATCCAGGATCAGTCTATACGTTCCAATTCCTTCAATGCGTGCCTTCATTCTGTTCCCCATATACAGGAACTTTTCAGCTCCGTTTATGGGATGGATCAAAAGAAATCCCTGCGTAACATGAGAACCATGAGTAGTAGCACCAGAATCTAACCACCAAGTATTATTAGGTACTTCTATAATATTTGATTCAAAACATACTGAAACAAATAGTGTACCTTTCTTTTCGAACCAAGCCTTTCTTTTAGGACAATCTTTCTTTACATGTCCGGCTTTGTTACAGAAGAAGCATTTGATTTCCATACGGATCTGACCATCATTAATCTTTAATTGGTCCTTTCCCTTCTTCTTGTTCTTTTTACTTGATGACTTTGATGTGCTACCTTTGGCATCCTTCTGCACAGCTAAGTTGACGGTATGAGACTTTAATTTCTTCAACCTTCCTTCCTCTTGAACGAGCATGGCCTTAATCTCTTGAATGTTCCATTTTTCTTTGATAGTGTTATAGTTCACCTGGAACTGGCCAAATTCAATTGGAAGTGAGTTGATGATGAATTGAAATAAGAATGATTCATTCACATCCATACCCAACGTCTTAAGCTTTGCAGCCAAATTGGCCATGCTTGTTACGTGGTCATGAATGGGTTGAGACCAATCAAATTTCTTGGTCGTCAACTCACTCATTAAGCTTCCCACAACAGACTTGTCAGTAGTGTCTGATTGGGAGTATGCCTTTATCTTTGACATGAATTCCTTCGCATCATTTACTTTAGGCATCGATGGCTTAACATTTTCTGCCATCGTCATCCTCATCAAGCCCAAACACAGCCTATTAGACCGCTCCCAAGCCTCATAATAAGATTTGTCAGCTTCCGAAGTGGTCTCAGTAATGGCTGGTGGTCTATCATTAACCAGTGCCAGGTCCAAATTCAATACACCCAGTTGAAACTGGATTTGTTCGGACAAGTCAGCATAGTTAAGACCATTGAACCTAACAGACGAATTACCTGATGCAAACAAATTCATAGTAGCTACAATTAAAGAAACATGCTCATATCAATACATTGAATAATCTAACCTAACCATATCCCAAATAAAGCATATAAAATTTCATTAAGTTTACCTTTGGGTAATACTTAAAGAAATGTACAATTCATGATATTAGAATCTTTAATTGACTTATAAACATATTTAACACAACATGTTTAACATCTTTGGATGTTTAAACATATCAATTATCTATGTAAACTTGTCACTTTAATGTTATCAGTTATAAACAATGGTCCACATTTGGGTGACCTAATAGTTTATAACTAATAAACGCATTTCAATAATATCATAATAATTAAATGAATAAATTACACAATTCAATATTGATCCTTTCAAACTAGGTCACTTTGGCGACTACATAGTTTCTATACAACAATATATTAATTGTATGAACATTCATTCACTCAATTTTTTTAATTGGATTGTATAATTAGGTGTTGCGGATGACTATGCGGACGTTAAATTGCGTCCGCAATTGCTTACTATCGTCCGAAACTGCCTATAGCGGACGCTAACCTTATCGTCCGCTGCGTCTGTGTGATGCGTCTGGGTGAATCAAAATTACAGATTCATTTCGGACGCATGGCTTAAGCGTCCGCAGTGTCCTAGTTATGCGTCCGCATGAATCAAAACAGATTCAAAACTGACGCAACTTTTCTCGTTCGTACAGTCCGCATCATACGTCCGGATGAGTTCTTTGCAGATTCATTTCGGACGCAAATTGTATCATCCATAGCGTGCGCATCATATCGTCCGGGTGAATCGTTTTACAGATTCAATGCGGACGATACTTCCATGAGTCCGCGTCGTCCGCAACCTTTCACAAATGCGTCCTTATACACATTTTCAACATGAATCATACGTCCGACCACACTTCAGGTCGACCGCATCCTGATACCCACCGTCCGCACGATGAACAGTTCGTTAAAATTTCAACAGAAAACAATTTTCTATCATCCTTCATCTACGAATCCATACATGCATAACATTACGAAACTAAAACTATCATTTCTCATGCATATTACTTTTATAGAAACTCGTTTTCATGGTAAATCAAATTGTATGTTTAACCGTGCTCTGATACCAATTGTAAGCATTTTCCATTCAACTTTTCGACTTTAATCCCATTTTTATTTATTTTACATGCTTTCAATACTTTTATTCCCATACAACAAGTTTGATTTAACCATTCGAGTTTAAATGAAATACCAACCTTGGTCCATGATATAAAACGCTTTTGATGACGATGTTTAGTTCCGTTTATCAACCTTAAAACCTTTCTTTAACTCGTCTCTTCGATGATCCGGAAATGAAGTGTAAAATCCTTGATTTTGTTGAGAGAATTTTCGGTGGAGAGAAGTCAGATTCGTTCGTATATTCAATTCTTTTCTCTCCCCTATGTGATTGAAGAAGACACCCATTCAAAGGTAACTCTCCATACATGTCTCTTCGTTCGTGCCTTTTCAATCACGTCTTTTCAACTATATATTAGACACTTTTAATATGGTTAAGGTGGGGGAATTAAAACCCAATTAACTTAATGTATTTATTGCTTAACAACCATCACATTAAGCTCTTTAATATTAAGTTCATGTGACATTAATTAACATGGACCACATTTACATAGATTATAATTAAATAATCTAACAGGGCTTAGATGTAGGAAGTCATGACAAATCTGGCAGAGTGGCCAGGGAATGACTGAAACAAATTAAGAAGAATTTCTTTTTTGTTTGAGTGCCAAATGAGCTGAAAATAAAATTAGCTAAGAGTCAGTTTGAAGCAAAAAGTAACATATGTTGGGAACATGTTAGGGAATCCAAAAGAGAGCCTGAGACATAGGATCAGTTTGAGTTTATGTTCTTGGAGAGGTTCTTGTGATTGGTGATCTTACAAACTAAGGTAAAGAATTAGTGGAATTGACAAAGAAGAACATGATAATGTTAAATTATGAGGCAAATTTTGAAGAATTATCTGGATATGCCTATCAATTTCTGCCAGATGAAAGCATGTAGACTTTGAAGTTCTAACAGCTATAGCAACCTTATGTAGGATTGATATAACCAGAGAAGAGCGAGGGGTGAATTAAGTTTCATAACTTTTTCTTATGATTAAAAATCTTTATAATTTACTCTCTTAAACAATAAATTTTCTCTTAGTTAACAAGATTTTTTATAATAATCAAGCAATCAATAATAAAAGTAAAGAGAGAGGGAAGAGATATCAAATTCATTTGTTAATGCGGTTTGATCAGACTATCTAGGTTTGCACTCCAAGGCTTCTCCTTAAAGATTTCTTTCCAATACCATTCTAGTTATAAGTTATTGATCTTTCGAGTGCTAATCAAACCTTACAAGTATTACATGGCATCACCCTTCTTCTAGATTAAACTTATGAGTGTCAATTGAACTTTAATGACTCTTCAGGGGCATTGACATTCTCTTTGATTGAACTGATAGGGTTCATCAAACCTTACAATGCTTCAAAGGGTTAGATCATACAAAGAAGACTAAAAGTAATAAATAACAGTATGTTTTAGAGAGATAGAATCAAAACAGCATCAAAGACATAAACCAAGGAATATGAGTAATAAGCATTTCAAATTAATAACAATCATCAAAGCAAGGATATCTCAAGTACAAAAAAGACTAATGATAAGTAGTCTACAATCCAAAAATAACCAACGAAAATTGAAAATAGATTAAGTCTATAACTAGATGTTAAAAGGACGGTTGAAATTAGAGGATGGAGGGCTCTAGAGTTAGCTGGAGATCTAGGCTCAAATGGGAGGGAGTTGGTCCAACAACTATCCATAACTCCCTCAAGTCGGTTTGAATGTCAAGCTTAGACAGAGGGTGATTGGAAGACTCAAATTAAATCTTTCCTTTCCTTTCATCAAACCTTTTTTTTGAACCAAGCTAAATGAGATCAAAATAGATCCTAATATTGTTAAAGGTTTTCTCATCTAAAGGTCTTTTTAGAAGAAAAAATATTCTAGATATGCGTCACCCTTTTTTAATGCGATTTGCGGATAAAATAGTACCTAATCACTTTATGTTTGGTACAAGAGTGTTTGATGAAAATCAAAGTGCAACCAAGCTCAAGCCCAAAGACAGTGATCCATTGTAATGCATAGGAAGTCCAATGACAAGATCAAGAATCAAGAAAATGCACAAAGTATTGCATGACTTAATTATAGAGATCCAAGAGAAAGAATCATCTCAACACATTAAAACCAATAAATATGTTAAGTGTTGATGAAGAACCCTTTTTTCAAGTAAGCATGCATTTAAATATTTCTGGATCAACTTACTCATCGAAAACGAGTTTGATTGACCCGGTTTGGGGTCTATTTTATTTTCATACATTCTACCATGCAGAATGTGTTTGTTTGTTGTTAAAATGGGTAATAGGACATCTGTATGTGTCGTGCCCTTGAGTTTCGAATTCCTAAAGCTGATCAGGGAACTATTTGGGTGTTGCGATTGTCGAGCATCGCCTTTATTTTGTTATATACCTATGGCATGGTGTCCCCAAAGTTCGTGAGTGACTCCATTTTCCCTGTGATTTTAATTAATACAACACGAGCTTATTTTAGTTACATACCATATGTTAGTGGGTGATTTTAAACACATGCACTTTTATACACATTTTTCTGAAAAGATTTTATAAACTATGAGTTTTAAATTCATGCATCTTTAAACATCATTTTTATTAAATTTTCTAATACATAATCCCTATTGAGTTTAGGCAACTCACCCCAATGATACTGTTCAGGGTTATTTTATCAGTTGGATTTCCAGTTGCCATGTCAAGTTTAGATCCAGCGGAATTTTATTTATATTTTAGTATTTTCCCTTGAGATATATTGTTGTGAGGTATACTTTATTTGGATAACTATAATACTTAATTTACCTTCAGCACAGTGCTTTACTTTGTTTCATTTTGGATTATATTACTATGCTATTCGATATCACTATAGACCTGTTAAGCCCACGTTTATTGGGCCTTGACTTATAATTAATATTTTATGTCTTTCGCTGACAATTAATAAATCTTAAGAGAAAAATGGTTGGATGATTTGGTTTTTTGGACTAGGTCATTCCTCGTTCTGTCTTGGGTCCCTTGTGAGTCGTGACAAGAACAATCCACCACATTCACATGCCTTTTTGCAGACAAACCTAATTCCATATATTCCACCTCACATATGTGAATACCAACGCTTTCACAGTATGATGCACCATGGGATGCAACTCTTGACAAGCAAAGGGGAGGCAGTTATTGGGTATGAAAACAAAACACCAATTTTGTCAACAATGTATCTCACTCTCCAGAACTCCAATCAATGCCAAATTCGGACCACAATCAATATATCCATAATAGAATGTGTTCTTCAAAATTCATGCAATAATTCCAAAAGGGGACGAAGATAGGCTTTCGCAAAACTACTCCCCATAAAGGGTACCAGCAGAAACAATTTATAGGTCGAAAAGAAACAATCACAACTTATGTGTCCATAAATCAAATGGCAAGAAATTTTAAACACACTCTCCTTCTTCTGCTTACATAATACCCTCCAAAAATCAGACCAAAATTCACAAAGGAACGGAAGTTATGAGATCGTAAATTATCCTTCCTGGAATGACACCAATAAAAACAATTTCGAGCATAAAATGAAGAATGCATAACTATCGTATCTCTGAACCAAATATTGTGAAAATGTAACAATGCAATCCTCAAAATGTTACCAGATAGCCTTCTAAATTACAGAGCCAAATTCATCCAGGAAGAGATATAAAAATGGTAACTTATAAGCTGATCCAAAGGATGCTAATGACACCCAGCCAAATTCATCTAGGAAGAGATATAAAAATGGAAACTTACAAGTTGGTCCAAAGGATGTCAATGACACCCTTTGACTTCAATGGATTCTTCAAGAACCACTCCAACTTGTTTTTACAACAAGTTTTATAACCTCCCTCTTTTGATGCTCACAGACACCAATGCTTTTACTGTGGATATAGGCTCACGTTGCCTGCCAATCACAATCCACTACATTCACATGTCTTTTTGCAGACAAACCTCATTATGAAAATTTCACCTAACATCCACGGACACAAATGCTTCCATTGTGGATATTCATTCACATTATTTGTCAATCACAATCTACTACATCCTCAAATCTTTCTACAGACAAACCTCATCTGTGGATTCCACCTCACCTTTGTGGACACTAATGCTTGTGCGGACACTAACACTTTCGTTGTGGATATCTGATCACATTGTTCGCCAATCATAATCTACCACACTCTTATATCTTTCTATGGACAAATCTCATTTTGTAGATTTCACCTTACATCCACGGTCACCAACACTTTTGTTGTAGATATATGCTCACATTGTCTACTAATCGCAATCCACGACATCACAAATCTTTCTACGTATTCCACCTCACATGTTTAAGCGGATACCAACATACCAATTCAAAGACATCATTCCGCAGACACCTACATGTCATCCTGCGAAGACACCTACATGTCATCCTACGAATACATTTTATCCTGCAACTTTAATTTCCATGCCGACTTTCTTAACTCTATAACATTTTTAATAAAATTAAATTTCCTATTTTTTACCAAAACATAAACCTCCTTCGTAAGAATATAAATTTAAAATCTAACGTTAGTTACTTCTTTAAATTCCAAAAAATAGTGTTATATATGAAATTGTTCGTGGAAAGTTTCTAGATGTTACAATCATAATCTTGGTAAGCACTTAAGGATTTTCTTTACACATTCCTCATTTCGTTATGTTCTACCAAGAGCTATCAAGCCACTAATAACGTTTGTAATGGCTAGTTGTTTCATTATTATTCATGGCAAACAATTTGTATTGATGTACAAGCAAGCTCATTTTACTCTTTTTTACTTGATTTGTTCCCTTGTGTGTGACTTTAAGTAAATGCCAAATTTCCTATGCATTATCACACATTCACACTCTATTTTCATTTGTCATTGTCATCAAACTCAAAAGACAATTTGCCCACATTTTTTTCATTTTCAATTTTAATTGGAACATAAGGTCCACTCTCTATTATGTTTCATAAATCATAATCAAAAGATTACACATATATTCTCATTCTAGATTTCCAATAATAATTGGTACCATCAAAAAAAGGTGGTCTAGAAATGGATTGTCCCTCTACATGTGAACTATTTATATTAGAAGCCATTAGAGATGACAAAAGAGCTAGTCTAGCCGAACTGAGCCTAAATTAGTCTGGGTCACTAAACCTACTAAGTTAAACAAGTCGAGTCTAACGGGTCTACCTAGAAAAATTTTAGCTTGAGTCGCCCCGTGACTCACGAGATAAACGAGCTGAGATGAGCTGAGCCAGCTAAACAAGCATAACTAGCTTTTAACAAGACAAGCTTAAACAAGTTGATTATACATAAATTTTTTTATTATATCAATATAATATATATTATTTAAAAATTTAAAAAATAAATGAAAAGAACAAACTATTGATTATACCTTCCACTTTACTCTAATTTATATTTTTTTTATAATTTTGCTTTTGAAATATAAATTATTTTAATATAAAATATATTATAAAAAAGAGAAGAGGGTACATTAAGAGAAGAGGAATTCCCACATCCGAAAAATAGTAAAGATGACTGAAGAGAAGAAGTATAAAAAAGAAGAAGATGATAGAGGGGGGAGAATTCCCACATCGACAAGAGGGAATGAGGGAGACTAGAGGGATAGGAATAAAAGGAGGGTGGTGTTGTTGTGAGACGAGGAGAAAATGGGAATGCTCTAGGAGAGAGAATAAATAAATAAATTGAATTTTGTTTTTATTTGAGCTCAGTCACAGCTCCCTAAAGATTAGCTAGGCTTGGTGTCACAGTCCCACTTTCAAGAGACTTAAGATGGACAATGTGGCACCCGTTGTTAGGGGGAACAACGACCCAACCTACGAAGTGTGCCAATGACACCAATTGCCCACGATGTTAGAGCGAGCTTTCTGTCTAACGAGCGAGCAGTAAGCGAGAGAGATTAATCGAAAAGAGCGTCATTGAGCATAGTGAACATAGATTGAATATAAAAAGCCTTATCATTGATTGTCGGCAAATTACAATGGGTAGGGGGTCTACGTGCAGTCATGCCTCTACCCCTAAAGAGCAATCCGCTACATCTCCACTTTAGCAGGAATGAACGTGCAAAAGTGGTGAGGAGTCACTTGCCAAAAATAAAAAGTAAAAAAAATACAAAGGAATTGCCATAAATGGAAAGCAATCTAACTTAACAACATGGGCAGCCATGGACAACACGTCCTAGACAAGCCCGGATTCTTACGTTCTCCCCAACAGAGCTGTTGATGTCCCCGTCAACTTGTCTTTAGCTTGAATTCTTCAATCTTCTTTGTGGCATTCTTCAACTTGACTTCTTTCTCCCAAGTGACTTCATCATCTCCAAGTCCCTCCCATCTGACCAGGTACTCAGTATGTAGGTGTCAGCTTGTCTTGACGCTCCGATCTGCTAGAATTTCTTCAAATTTCTTCTTCTTCCGGTAGTTGAGGGTAATGTCTGGTCTTGTGATGTTGTTCCTTGTCTAGTCTTTATCGTCTGGATTGTATGGCGTCAAGTTGCTAATAAGGATTACCGAGTGGATTTTAAACCACGCAGGTAGATTAACTTTGTAAGATGCTGACCCAATCTTTTCAATGACTTGGACTGAACCTTCGTATTTTTGAACAAGCCGCTTGTCTCTCTTTCCTCTGAACCAGAGTTGTTCGGGCAATAACTTTACCAACACCAGGTCTCTAGCTTTGAACTTCACTGGTCGCCGCTTTCGATCTACCCACTTTTTCTTGTGCTTGGAGGCTCGTTCCAAGTATGCCCAAGCTATTTCATTATTTTGCCTCCATTCTTTGGAGAAGTTGTACGCCTTTGGACACTTCCCAGAGTATGGTTTGTCGAGTGTGTGGGGCATCGTTGGTAGCCTTCTGGAAACTATTTCAAATGGGCTCAATCCAGTCGAAGAACTCTTCTGGCAGTTGAAATAGAATTGGGCCACGTCTAGGAGACTCGCACAGTTCATCTAGTTGGTATTGATAAAATGCCGCAAGTATTCATCGAGTAAGCTATTGAAGCGTTCTGTTTGTCCATCAGTTTAAGGGTTATAATTGGAAGAGACATTCATACTTGATCCCAACAACTTGAACAATTCCACCCAAAAGGATCTGGTGAATCTCGTGTCTTTATCACTGATGATACTTAAAGGTATACCCTATAATTTGACAACATGTTTGAAGAAGTGTTGTGCCGTTGTTTCAACAAAACAATACTTTGGGGCAGCAATAAAAGTTGTATATTTGAAAAAACGGTCAATGATCACCAAGACTGCTTCAAAGTCGCCTGTGGATGGCAAATTAGAGATGAAGTCTAGAGATATGATTTCCCATGGTCTTGTTGGCACTAGTAATGGTTCTAGCAAACCTGCCACTTTGTCTCTTTCCACCTTGTCCTGCTGACATACCAAACAGGTCTTGGTATATTGCATCACGTCATCTTTCATGTGAGGCCAATAATATCCCCTCTTTAATAGGGCATAAGTTCTTTGTCATCCAGCATGGCCGGCCCACAAGGTATAGTGGCATTCCCTTAATAGGGTTCGGCGTAGGTCATTACTCTAGGGCACATAAAGACGGTTTCTCTTGGTTAACAACAAGTCTTCCTCGATCTAGAATTATCGGGTCTTCTTTTCTCTTACTAACTGTATGACAGCTGGAGCAGCAGGGTCGTCTTGTAGACAATCTGCTTTTTGACTGAGGGATCAGCTACTCAGTTTGATTGACCCGACTTGTGCTCAAAATGAAAATCAAATTCTGAGATAAGTTCGTGCCACCGCACTTGTTTGGAGGTCAGCTTTGGTTGTTCAAAGAAATGACAGATTGCGCTATTGTCGGTCTTTACTATAAAATTTTGATCAAAGTAGTTATTGTCTCCATACACGAAGGTAGTGTACTATGGCCAACATTTCTTTCTCTAAGGCTATGTACTTTCTTTCAGCTTCTTTTAGTTTACAGCTTGCATAAGCGGTAGGATGGCCATTTTGTCGTAAGACTCCCCCGAGTGCGAAGTCAGATGCATCAGTTTCGACTTCAAATGGCAAAGTCACATCTGCTAGAGCCAAAACTGGACTTTGCATCATAGCTTCTTTTATATTAGCGAAGGCCATTTGGCATTCTTGGTTCCATTCCCAGAGGACTCCTTTCTTTAACAGTTCGGTGAGCAGTGCTGCTTTCTTGGAAAATCCTTCCATAAATCGCCTATAAGAATTTGCGAGATTAGAAAAGAACATAACTCCATAACTGAAGTGGGGTTTCTCCATTCTTGGATTGCCTTGATCTTGTCGAAATCCATGCGAAGCTGTCCTTGTTCAATAATGTGGCCAATGAATCCAATATTTTTCTAAGCGAATGAGCATTTTTCCTTCTTTACATATAATTAGTTTTGTCTCAGCTTCTCGAAGACTAGATGAAGATGAACTTGATGTTCTTCAATGCTCTCACTATAGACCACGATGTCATCCAAGTATACCACCACAAATTTATCAAGGAATTCATGGAATACTTTGTTGATTAGAGTACAAAAAGTTACGGGAGCATTGTCAGTCCAAAAGGCATCACCAATAATTCAAAAGCTCCATATCTAGTCACACAAGTCGTCTTTTGCTCGTCGCCTTCTGCAATCATGACTTGATAGTAACCTGAGCGCAAGTCGAGCTTTGTGAAAATTTTGGCCTTGTATAGTTGATCAAAAAGATCTGTGATGAGTGGGATGGGATACTTGTTCTGAACAGTGACTTTGTTCAGGGCCTGATAGTCAATACACAATTGTAAGCTACCCCGTCTTTATTCTTTTGGAACAACACAGGTGCTCCAAAGGGTGCCTTAGGTGGTCTGATGAATCCTGCTTGAAGTAGTTCATCTAATTGCTTCCTTAATTCTGCTAGTTCTGGTGGGGCCATTCTGTAAGGCGCTCTTACAAGAGGCTTAGTCCCTAGGGTCAATTCGATTTGATGATCAATGTCTTGCGCGGGGGTAGTGTTTTTGGCAAGCATTCTGGCATAGTACCCTTGTATTCTTCTAGAACTTCCAAAATTTCATATGGTACTATTTCTTCTTTGCCTTCATCCATGATCGAAGGAACAAGGATATATGTGGGCTCTTGATTCTTCAATCCCTTTTTGAATTATATTGCAGAGGTCATCTTTATGTTGCTAGCACTTGGTTGCTTGAGGATAGCGGGAACTATTGTTGGGTTGTTCCCAGTAATTACCATGCAGTTAGCCAATGGGATGGGGATGACTTTGTGTTCCATCAAGAATTTCATCCCTAATATAGTATCAAAATCATCCATCTGTGCCACAATGAAGTCAATTGGTCTCGTCCACATGTTGAGTTTTAGCTGAGCTCTTTTTACCACCCCAACTACTGGCATTGCTTTTGCATTCACTGTTTTCATCTTGCCAGCATTCTTTTCTAGTTTCAGGCCTAAGCGTCGAGCTTCCTTTTCTGTGATAAAATTATGTGTGGCTTCTGAGTCAATCATAGTGCTTTTCACAGCCTTATTATTGACAAGGCTTTCCACATACATGAGGCCTTTATCTGGGGTCTTTTTCCACTCCGCCATTTGTTGTTGAACTGCTGATAAGAAGGTCATTGTCCTTACTTCAGCCAACTTCCACAGGTTCTTCTTCGGCAACCCCTTCAACTGGGTTATCCTTATGGATTGAGGCTTGTAATGGTATCAATGCTGACCTATTAGGCCATTCTGCAACTCAGTGCGGTCCTTTGCATAAGAAGTAGAACATAGGTCTATTCGGTGGTCGTTGATTACTAGCCCCTTTCCATGTCTCTTGGTTTTCCTGTTTTCTTTCAGTAGTGCTATAGTTGGCTTTGAGCCTCTTGTATTGCTTGAGGTGCTCAAAGTATTCTTCTTCTAGCCAGAATTTTCGTTGGTATAATCAAACAATCTTTCCGCTGCAACGAGAGAACTTGAAAGGGTTGGTACTCTCTGTTCATATAACTTTGTTCTGGCCCAAGGTTTCAGTCCCTCAATGAAGGTGAAGATTTTGTCTTTTTATGAGTGTCTCAAATATTCAGCATGAGGCTTGAGAACGTCTTGCACGTATTCGCGAATGCTGTTGGTCTGTTTTAGTTCTTGTAATGAACAACGTGCCTTAAACTCAACATTTTTGGGGAAGAATTGATCTTTCAACAACTTTTTGGGCTTTTCCCAAGTATCGATGACACAATCACCATTGCAAATGTCATTATATTTTGACCTCCACCAAAGTTTTGCATCTTTAGTAAGATGCATCGTGGCTAAGGTCACCTTTGACTCTTCATCAGTTTTAGCTGCTTTGAAATATTGTTCTACGTCAAAAATGAAATTTTCAATTTCCTTTGAATCGCGGGCTCCCCCAAATGATTTTGGCTCAGGGATTTTCACCCTGGTACGTTCAACCGAGCTTGGTTTCCCATAGCTTTAATAGTGACATTCAATTTGATGTTCATTTCAGCAATCTCAACTTTAAGGAATTCAAATATCACTTTGAAGTCTTTTGTCAGGACAGTTAGGGTGCTTGATATTTGAGTATGAGCATGGTCAATCTCTTGGATAGGCTCCAGGACCCTTTTCCATTTTCTCTTCGGGATTCAAGGTTCACCACTCAATCTAGCAGCTCTTGGATCGGGATGGAGTCTATCCTGTTGTGGATAACACCTATCTCATTAGGAAATTCAACCATTTCCTTCATTCGTTCCTCCAGGAAATGAATGTTATATGGTATCTCTTAGAGGTACTTCATCTCCTCTTCCAACCCGATTAGCCGTTCGAGTCTGTCCATTGACGAGCTCTCTTTTTCTGACGAATTTTTTTCGGCATGGTTTCTTGCGATTTGAGCCAACTAGGCTCTGATACCAACTGTCATGGTCCTACTTTCAAGAGACTTAAGATGGACTGTGGGGCACCCGTTGTTAGAGGGAACAATGAGCCAGCCTACGAAGTGTGCCAACGGCACCAATTGCCCACGACGTTAGAGTGAGCTTTGTGTCTAACGAGCGAGCAGTAAGCGAGATTAATCGAAAAGAGCATCATTGAGCATAGTGAGCATAGTTTGAATGTAAAAACCCTTATCATTAATTGTCAGCAAATTACATTGGGTAGGGGGGTCTACGTGAAGTCATGTCTCTCCCCCTAAAGAGCAATCCGCTTCATCTCCACTCTAGTAGGAATGAACGTGCAAAAGTGGTGAGGAGTTACTTGCCAAAAATAGAAAGTAAAAAAAATACAAAGGAATTCCATAAATGGAAAGCAATCTAACTTAACAATATGAGCGGCCATGGATAACACGTCCTGGACAAGCCCGAATTCTTACACTTGGCCTGCCTCTTTGGATCAAGCTCAACATATCCTACTAGACTTGGCGGGCTCGCGAGCCATATATAAATTTTAAAATAAAATTTCTAGAAAACTTTTAATCACAACAACAACTTATTTTCCGTTTTGATAGCAATTATATGATCGATATAACCTAAAAAGAGGTGAATTAAGTTTTATAATTTTTTCCTGTGATTAAAAATCTTTATAGTTTACAATCTTAAACTATAAGTTTTCTCTCTTATATAACTTTAAATTATGATCCATTCAAAATATATCCATCAATAATTTAGACTTAATACATATCAATAACTTAAAATAATATATTATAATAATTAAACTAATTATCAAAAAAACTATGTTTAGTCCCTATTAAGACAACGCCTACAATTTCTAGTTGATGGTTAGCATTGAGACTCACTCATATCATGAGATAGTTGAGTGTGTTATGCTAGATGAGCATGTGTTGGTTAGTGGATTCGATGACTAAAAATCAAAAAATAAGACGAAGCTTAGAAAAAAAAAAAAAAAGGTGTGGGAGTGGGAATGGGAGTAGGAGTGAAAAGAAAAATTGTAAATTACCTCCACAAAAATTTCAATTTTTGGATGTCTAAGACAAAAAAAAAAAAAAAAGGAATGCAGTGGTGCTTCTCATGGAGCATCGTGGCAGAAGAAGTGTTACCATTATGGAGAATTGAGACAATATTAAATTGAACTGTCTTGAAAGAGCTGCAAAAGCCACTTCTAGACCAAAGGGGTGTCAGCAGTTTAGTACTCTCAGTGCACCTTCATCCTGTAGTAGACCTAGAAGGAGACATCAGTTCTTGACTAGACAACAGATAAGAGTTTATGCATTTGGTCGTCCATATGAACAACATAAAAAAGCCGTAATCAAAGGTAACTTTCAATTGATTAATTATGAAGTTAGAATTTTGTTAGATTTGGGTGCTTTTGATTATTTTTTATCATGGTAAAAAGTGTACCCCTATCTCATGTCTTGTATGTGGAATCATCTCTAGGAGGGGCTTTAGCAGTGAGTCACTGTTACAAATCTTGTGTGATTAGATTTGGTGGACAAAAGATTACTATGGACTTAATTATGATGCCAATCCACTGATTTAATGTGATACTAGGAATCAATTGGTTATTTGCAAAGCAAATAATTATGGACTGCTAAGATTATAGTGTATCATGTTCATAGAGAAACATGTTATTTTTATGTTGAAAGAAGTACCTATAGACCTCCAGCTTCTTGGTATCCTTTTTGATTCAATGAATAAATTACCAATATGGCAGTTGAGCCAATAGAGAAAGAATCTATTACATCTAGCAGTGTGGTACAAGAATATATGGACGTATTTTTAGGAAAGTTACCTTGTCCACCTTTAGACAGGGAGATAGACTTTTCAAAGTACAAATTCTATTTCCATCCCTCCACACTGTCTGTCTCTAGCTAAATTAAAAAGAATTGAGATTCCAGAACAAGATTTGGTGAATTAGATTTTTTGGAGTGCTCTTGCATTGCTTGATAGACAGAAAGATAGAACCCTAAATATGTGTATCAATTATAAACAATTGAATAGGGTAAAATTTAAAAATAAATACCGGGAAAATAAAAAATCAACCTTCGTGGTTTGCGGTCAATGACAAGTCAACCACTATGGTATGTTTTCTAACAAGTTAACTACTGATGTATGGAAAAATGACAAATCCAACATCACAGTCATGTTAGCCGTTAAGAAGCTGGCAAGGAGTCGGGGTGTCTTGGGAAGACGCCACGGCCTGGACGCCACAGTCAGAACGTCGAATTCCGCCTGGACGTTCGGCATTCTGACTGTGGCGTCCAGGCAGCGGCGTCCTCCCAAGACGTCTCGGTGCCCTGTCAGCTTCTTAACGGCTAACGTGACTGCGATGTTAGATTTGTCATTTTTCCATACATCAGTGGTTAACTTGTTAAAAAACATACCATATTGGTTGACTTGTCATTGATCGCAAACCACGATGGTTGATTTGTTATTTTCCCAATAAATACCCATTGCCCAGAATCAATAATCTATTTCATTAGCTGAGGATCCTGTTGGTTTTCAAAAATTGACTTAAAATCTTGATGCCATCAATTGAGGATTAAAGAGAAATATATTCAAGAGCCTGCATTTAGAACAAGATATGGACACTATAAGTATTTTCTAATGTCTTTTGTTCTTATGAATACCCCGATAACATTTTATTGATATGATGAAAAGGTTATTCACACCATACTTAGATCATTTTGACGATGTCAATGCTTTCCTTCTACTATAACATTTGTTGCAACACAACTACATTAGTGACTAACTCCATTGCCATTAAACCATTTTTTAATTGAACGATTGTCTGAATGAATGCTTTGGATTTGAGGAAGGAAAACGTCTCCATTACCAAAATCGATACGACGCATTTTTATGTTGAATTGATGATTGATTTGATTTAAAAATTGAATTAGCATTTTGAAGTTTATGTCTCATTAAATAAATCCAAATACTTCTTGAATACTCATCAACAATAGTTAAAAAAAACGTGATTGATTTTGAGATGTTATAGAGAAAGAATCTCAAATATCAATATGAACCAATTCAAAATAATGAAAATAAGATGTGTTTTAAGAAAAAGAAAGACATGTTTGTTTAGTGTGTGCACATACATCGCAAACATTATCTTTATTCCAATAATTTTTAGGAAACTTTTAACAAGGAAATCAAGATGAGATCTCAAAGGATGATCGAGGTGAGAATGTCATAGATCAAATTTCTTTAAATGCTTGAAAGAAAGGACATTATTAAAAATTCAATCTGCATCTAGATTAAATGACCATTTCGAGCACTATCCTAACCAATCTTCTTCTTTTTTCTCGGTCTTGAAACATAAATTCAGAGGATGAGAAAATGAGTTCACAATTTATTGATGTTGTTAGTTGTGAAATAGATAACAAATTGGATTTGAAAGATGGAATGTGAAAGATATTCATGAGGGCAAGTGATTAAGATCTATGAACTATGCCTATGTGTGTCACTGATGCTTGAGAACCATTTAACATTTGAACTGATATACTTTTATGAACAATAACATATGAAGAGAAATTAAAAGAGATGTGTATATATAATTTAAAGCACTCGAGTCAATAATCCAACAAGAGGATAAATAAGCAAGAAGTATATATACTAAACAGGCTAAAGATCCATGAAACTCCTCTCTTGCCAGAAGTGCGAGAAACTTATTGTATTATTGAAGTGTTAATTTGTTATCAATAGTAGTAAATGTAGATGGAGGACCTAATTTCTTTGATTGCTAATTTGGCAGAGTATGACCATGTTTATTACAATGTTCACAAAAAGGTCGTTGTCATTTTTCAAAATACTAAAATGATTGTTTAGATGCTTGAAACACTGCAGAATCAACAGTAGGAGTTGTTTGAATATTAGTATCTTGTTGTTTTTATTCTTATCGTTCCAAATTGTATATATTTTGAATTAAAGAAAATAGCTCCCTCAAGAGAATTTGACTCGAATAACTACGAATTTATTATGGAGTCGTTGATGAAACTCCATAACACGATCTTGATTTTGTTGATCAACAATGCTTTTACCTTTACCACAAATGCATGGAGTGACATAGACAATGGAATTGAGTTCGTACTATAAAGATTTAAGTTTTGTTAAGTGGAATGAAACAAATATGTGTAATATCCCAAAATTATCATAGAATTAAGTTTAAATAACAATAAGCATGAAGGATCATGTATGATTGACAAGAGTAAAGATTAGTTGATAATAAGGATGGATTAAAGGGTTGAGAGATTTTGATTAGGAAGTGTAACTGTTGGGTTGTAAAAGGGCATCTACATTAGTAAAACAAAAGGTTGAACTGGTTGATCGAAATCAAACATATGGCTATCGGGTAGATTTGCTGTCATCCATAATTTTAGTTATGGTCGATCGATTTTGTGATAAATTGAAAATTTCCACTCTCGAGTAGATTTGGGGTCGTTTCGTCTTGAAATTGTTGTCGACTAGATTTGTGAACAAATTTCAAATTGTGGCTCTCAGGTAGATTTGCTATCACCCGCAATTGGATTTGTGGTTGACCAGAATTGTGACGAAAGACGATAGTTAAGTCTCAAGTAGATTTGTGGACGACCAGAAATGAAGAGGTGGTCGACCTGAAATGCTAAACGTTGTTTGAAGTGAGGTTTCGTGTCCCATTTTTATTAAAAAAAAGTGATTTATCAACACATAAATGCTGGAGGAGGTTGACACATCAACACCAGCTAAGTCTCGGCTGATATTAAGAGGGCATCTCCTTTGAAATGAGAAGAGCATCATGAGAAGAGAGGAAGAGAAAAGAGAAACTTGGGGAGAAGAAAATGAAGTTTTAGAGAAAGTGCTCTCTACTCTAATTCTTTAAAGGTAAGACCTAACTCTTTCTATGACTTAGAAGAACTTTAATTGTATGCATGTAAGAGTTTGTTAGCAGAAACATTTGATGAAAAGCATGAAAAATGATAGAGTTGTACCGTTGTAATGTTTGAGGATTAAAGATTATATTAATGACCATATGAGTTAAAGAAGAAGTATTATGTGATGATAGACATTTCAAAGAAAACATGGACTCTAGAATTAATGAACTTGGATGAGTATATTGTAAATTATGTTTGCTCAAAGTTGGAGAAAAGTATTCATGCTTAAAAGTTAAGTGATATGCATTGTATTGCTTAAATATAGGGTTTATAAGGTGTTAGATTGAGTAAAATAGGAATTATATATGTTATAAATTTTCTAAATTTTAGTAAATGGATAATAATATGATAATTGATATATTTTAAGAGTTGAAGATCAACGGAGAAAAACCAAGGCGTTAAGGGAAGTAATGAATTTAAGTGTTTACCCTTTTTAGTTGCATCCAAGACTTAAGATATTTTATATATGCTAGATCTTAGGCTCTGTACATGATATGAGGATCTGTTGCCTAATTTGAATGCCAAATCTTATGTTTAGTTGTGTTGTTAGAAATAGTTATCATGTATAGAATAGTTTATGTTTTGAGGATGTGATGATTAATCTGTGATAGAAATTAAGATATATACATGATTATATCAACAACTTGAGTATAGGATATGCTTTTAAGGATTGTTTTAAGTATTATATAGTGAAGGATTTCTTGAGGATTTAATATGTTGATGATAGGTGCATATGTATGGTTCATGCATCATGATTTCAAGAAACGAAACAAAAATGTTTACATGCATATACGTTGGCAGTGAAACTGCACATAAACGAATAGATGTAAATAGGCGTTGTGAGATTAGGGAGTCTAGTGACGATCCTACTTAGAAGAACTATGTGATGATATATCTCTTCTCTAGTGAGATTGAGTGACGGTTCCACCTAAGAGGATCAAAGGATGTATCTTTTCTCTTGGACTGATAATCTCCAACATCTGGACTGTTATTTGATTGTAATAAAAATTGTAAAGGAAAAGAATAAACATAAATAGGCAATTGTGCGATGGGATTCTTTTTCTTTGTACTATGATTCTCTAATCATCTGGACTATTATTTGACTGGAAAAGTAAAATGGAACGAAAATGCATGATTTAATGAACATGCATAACATATGCATATCATATTCATTTACGCAATATATTTTTAGAGGATTTGAGGTTATTTTTTGATATTCATTTCTTATTGAGCATTAGTCTCATAGTTTATGTCTTAAAATGTAGGTAATTGCACTAGTGAAAGAAAGAAAAAGAGCGATTGATGAAGAATTCATAGCGTGATATTGTGCTTGCTAAGCTAAATGAGAGAGAATAAAAAAGAAGGAAGTGTTTAAAATTATAAAATGTATACTTTTCAGATTTAAAGACAAGAAATATCATCTCCAAGTTATTAAATCATTCCTAATTGGAAATATCATCTCTCTCCTTTGCAAATCGGGAGTGATCCATCAACAAAACCAAGTTCGCCTTTTGCACACAATGTCATTCTGATTGCACAACCCCTTGATCCATAATTGTCATTTGCCGCTAGAGAAGTAACAAGAACAGTATATAGGCTTTCTGAGCTATGAATGACAAAAGGATCTGGGACACTGGTGTGACAAGTTTCTTCTGACATAATAAAATAATGAATGTGTAAAAAGAAATCTCCACTGCTTTGATACTATGTTAAAATAGAGCAAAAGAAGATTGTGAACATGTGTTTTTCATTCATTCCATGACCTTCTATATGTAGCATAATTAGAAAATTTAAAAATACAAAAGGTTAGGAAACTAAAATATCTTGTTATAACAACTACAAAGAGTAAAAATGTGGGTTGTTGTGAAATTTCAAACAAATCTATCAACAATAATTTGTAAAACCTAACGAATTGGGATCTCTTCGTTTTCTTCCAATAACCCCAATGGGAAAGAATGCTTTACGAGCAATCAAATTTGAGACCAAACAAGTACAAAATTTGTATAATTAATTAACTCAATAAGATGCATTCTTCCAGACATATTATGTTGTTGGCACTACATCATTTGCAATGAGTTAGTAGTAGATGTTATCTACAAAGTCCACTCACTCATGCATGATCGTTGCCTACAAAGTGTACTAACTCATGCATGATATACACAAGGACAACTCTAACAGATTTTCTCACTATAACAAATTAATGTTTTATTATTTAATTTTATAAGTCTCTTTAAACTTACTTTTCAATGTATCTTTCAATTAAGCATTCCATGAAAAATCTTAATTTTTCTTTTTTCTTCAATTTAGTTTATAGTAATTAACATAGTATTTAGTATTTAGAGTTTTTGTTTTGAGAGTTTATTGAATTAGTGTTTCGAAATATAAGGAAACATTGAATTTTCTTAGTTTTTTTTTTTTTTGTTTCCAGCTATTGAACAATTAGTTTGTAATTTTGTTTTAAAAAAAATGAATTTTTGACACAAAAAAGGCAAAACAACAATTTGTTTCTTTTTCTCTTTCTCTGTTCTAATCCTCCTCATAGCCTACACCTTGCCTCTTTGGAAGAATTAGAGAACAATCAGAATTGTCTACGGGTATAAATACCAGAACTTCTAATAACAATTGTTTATAAGGTTCATCCTTACGTGCAGTCCATTCCACATGATACAAGAATTTGCTCGTTCCTAGATGTTCCAAGTCCTCGTACTGCACCTTGATAACAAGGAAGCTGACAAACAACTTGTCTTTTTTTATGAAGAGGAAGTTGTTGGAACGAGGGAGAGGGATTTTGGAAAAAGAAAAATAAGGAGAGGAGAAAACTAAATGAACTTTTTCTTCCAATTGCTTTAGCCATTTGTTTGATTCAAAATGCCTAAACTTACATACTATTTCTAAGATTATTTGGTCCATGTAGAAAACAATACATGAACCACCTATTTAATCTATTACATGTATGATGTGCCCCAAGGATTGTTCACCCGAGCCCGAGCCAAGAGACTCATCGCTTTTCTAACGTGTTCTTATTTTGTACGGAACAGTCATTCATTGGGATTCACGAGGGTGCCAACACATGAAGACAAAGAAGTTTCGCCCCATGTTCTCACGTGGAGCCATACAGATGAAATTGGCTAGCTCTTCGCCTTCCCGGCTTGAAGGAGCTGCAAAGTAACTAAGTTTTTTAGACCAATTGAGAATGTTTGCTCGAGTTTTTACATCATATTTATATGTTTGTTGCTGGTTATGGATTGGAACATATTTTTGTGGATTTTAGAATGTTATTTGGAAAGTGCTCGGTTTGCATGCAAATTGAGCCCTTATGCCTTTTTTTGTCTTTCCAAGGGCAATTTCATCTTTTGCTTTGTAATGTCATTAGAGGGTATTTATTCCCTTCTAATGTGAATGTTAAATCAATTGGAAAAACCCTAAACTTGGAGATATTCAGCCGTGTACTTCTTTGGAGAACCGTGAGCTCTCACTCTCAGCCACCTTCATCTTATCAATTCAACCTATTGTTCTTGCTTGATCTTGGATAGGTTGTTAGGTGCTACTCCTTCCAGCAATCTCCTAGTGTGGTTGTGCGTGTTGTGTGGGAGTAGAAGATCAAGCAAACCCCTAGTTGGAGTGTCCTCTTTTGAAGTGGCCGATTCTCGTCCCTTGTCATTGGAAGGGTAGCGCACCAGCTGGGTTCATTGTCTCTGTTCGTGATTGATTATTTAAGAAGGTAATATTTTTTCTTAATTATCTGGAAATTTCACTAGATTGGCTTTATTTGGTATGGATTTTATGTGATTTGGACGTCGTTTAGTGGTGCTAATGAAGGAAAGAATCCATCTCCACAGATCTATTATTTGATGCTTCGGATCTGCACTTCAAATTGCAAAACACACAACTTCGTTTGTGCGTATTCTTTTTTTCTGGAAATTGGAAGTGTTCTTCTCATAATTGCTGACTGCTAGTCCTGTGAATTTGGAGTTTAAAGAGTGTATTCAGCGGGAGTTATTAACGTTTTATTTTCGTTGCCCAGAATCCGAGTAAAGCAACCCTAATTTGGAATCTGTACTCTTTGATGTGTATCTAGTTGTGCTTATTGAATCTGAAGCTGAAACTTGGCCACATTACTCTTGGATTTATTGTCTAATAGCCATAGAAATTTGAGCTATAAAGGACATACGCTTTTGAAGTTATTTTCGTTCTAATCTAAGTGGTTGAAAACTGTTTTAATTGATAAACTTCCTAGCAGATTATTACTGAGTGCATATCTCTGTGTGTAATACGATTTTGATCATAAAATTTTAAGGACCCCTGTTTCTATATGTTATCTTAGTCTCCTCCAAAATTGGGATTTATTGGCTGTATGAATTGAGAGTTGACGCCGTTTCATTTGGATGCATTGGATTAAACCTAGCAGATTGCTATCCTTGCCAGCTCATTATTTTGATCATAACTCCTAGTATACTTCTCCTTTGAAGCTGATTTTTGGAGACTTTATTGTGTGGGTTATTGACTACATAATTTTTGAATTTAAGCTCAATCCATCATCTGCAAGATGAGATCTCTCTATTTTGATTCTAGAGCTCGGGTTTATTGTTTCCTCCGATTATCCAAACCCGATTGTGAAGGATTAGAGTCTTGGACTCTATCAATGTACTATTGTATAACGAAACACCTAGTTACATATATCAATGTACCAACACATATATGAATCTTAACTCCCTAGATAACTCTTCACAAATACATGGACTTTTACCAAAACTATACTAAAACATACATTAACAAAGATACTTTATTTAAAGATACATTTACCCAATGAAGATGAATAAAATTAAATTAATATTTTCAACATCACCCTTAAACTTAATTTTTTGTGACTCCAAGCACATCCTTAGCTTGCTAAAAGCATCACAGTTGGGAGACTTCATAAAAATATCAGCAACTTGATCATCGATCGTCACATACTTCACTTGCACTTCACTCTTTGCAACACAATCATGAAGAAAATGATATCTTGTATCTATATATTTGCTTATATCATGAAACACGAGATTCTTTGTCAATTCAATAGTAGATTTATTATCAACAAGAATTTTCATAGCTTTCTCTTGTGGCATTTGTAGTTCTTTTAATAGTCTTCTCAACCATATGCAATGACATACATAAGATATAGTAGCAACACACTCAGCTTCACAAGTGGATAGTGTCACGACCCAGAGGCAGGCCTAACAGAACCGTTAGGTCAAGTAACCTGATCCTCTTAGAGAACCCGATCACCCAACCCAAGGCATGAATTTTAGCGAAAGACTTTTGTAATTTAACGCAATCAAGAAGTTATGGGCCTTGGTGATAAGCTCCAAGAAACAAATGGAGAGCCTTAGAGAAATCTGTTCCGGAGAATGATCAATACTCGAACCAGCAGAAACAAAATGAATAAAACTCCAAATGTGTACGTGAACTAGAGCTGTATTTCGGAGAACATAAACTTAATATAATCAGGAGAGTTTTATCAAAAATCCAGCCCAAAAAGCACTCTAGATTAGGAGATCTATCAATTTTAATAACAACCTGAAAATCTGTTTCCAGCAGGACAGTTTTACCAGTGCAGATTCAAAATGGAATATCTTGAGCTACGTTTAGCAAATCAAGCTCATTTTTGGAGGGTTGCTCACTAACTTACTCTTGAACAAATCACTAGAAGACATCAAATGGAGACGAACGTCGTAAAGGCCTCAAACAGATACTGCAATCAGCAATAACAACAATCCAGCACAAATCACAGATTTCAACAACTCAACAATAATCCGAAAATAACCTTTTACAATCAATAAACTCCAAAAGGCTTCCTCAACACATAACAGTCATTTAATCACCAGAATATAGGCTATCCAAGCAGCAAGAAAAGAACATAAAAGAACCACAAAAATCAGAAGGGAATACAATGGAGTCTGCGGACCTCCTAGTGAGAGGGGCGACTTTGGGGTTGGCCGAAAACCAACACTCTCCAAGGTTGGAAAGTTCTCTTGTCTCCACACCACAATCTTACCTCAAAAAATAAGGATTGGAAGAAACAATATCCTAATGACGCAAGGTTGAGAAGCTTCAAGAGGAGCCTTGCTTGGGGGATGGATGAAATCAGCGCTAAGGGAAGGGGGAGGCCGTGGGTGTCTTCTCTCAAAAGAGAACCAATTTTCTTAATTCAT
This sequence comes from Begonia loranthoides, assembly GCA_022433065.1. Classification (NCBI taxonomy): domain Eukaryota; kingdom Viridiplantae; phylum Streptophyta; class Magnoliopsida; order Cucurbitales; family Begoniaceae; genus Begonia; species Begonia loranthoides. Next base: position 11,073,844 of record CM039483.1, read on the forward strand.
CAAAGTCCCTTTCCAATTGCAACCAGGTAGGGTTTTAACCCAGAATGTTTACAAAATAGGCGAAAAGACCAAATTGACCCTAACTTAAACAAATAGACATGACTTACACAAAAATTAAAAATCGCGAGTGGGATTTTTTTATACTCTGTAAAATGTACATTTGACATACCAAATGAAATCCGAATATTACGTTCAAGAGCTCGTTGGAACGCTCTGTCTGTTGGCTACAATTCATATGAAGGAAAAAAGTTGAAACAAAGCCGTCCCAATTGTTGAAATAGCACTTGAACGTCCACAGCTCCGGTTTTAGGAGGAAATGGAAAACCTATAATTTCCTCCCAAAGATTACAAGATCTCCATTAGCTAAAATGCCAACTCCTCTTTGTTTATTTGATTCAAAAACCTACAAAATAAATAAAAAGTTAGAAAATAAAATAGCCCTTGGCTCGGGCTCAAGTTCCGGAACTTGGGGCACATCACTTGGTCTGTATAGTGATCACAAGATAACGGTGAATAAAAATAAACAATCCAAATACAGTGTAACAGATCCAACCAATAGAATTAAGTTATACAAACCATAGAGTTTATCCTCAGTAGGAAAATAAGTCTAGACACTCAGAAAATAAGTAAGAAAAGAAATGTCCAACTCCAAGTCCTTTAGCTGCTCTTGCCTTTACCTAAAATGTGACGGTCGTTTTAGGTGTGTGACGGACTCAGTAAGGATATTTAGACTAGATGCAATGCATGTGAAAACTAGTCTTTCACATCTTTAGAAAACAGGGTCATGCTTCTCTTTTACCATACTTGAATTTTATTTGAAAAGCTCTTTACCATTTTTATAAAAATACGCTTAAGGTCGTCGATGAGGCTTTTATCAAAAACCCATTGTATACATGGATAACTATACCTTGAAAATATGTCATCACCATTTTTTGATTCGAAAACATTATCAAAGAAAAGAGATGGACACTCAATGACCTATCCAACACTTGTTAGAGAATAGGTGAAAACCCATCGATAGCAATACCTCATGAGGCAGAAGAATATGATGGTACCTGCATCCGAAAACCAGGTAGGTACTTATCTATGATATCAAAACGAATAACGTTGCTGGTGTTGGGTTGCTCCTCAACTAGCCACCTACTACATCCAAGTAGATGAGGGTTGTCGGCAAGCAAAGCTACGAGCAGCTACGCCACCTATCCCTTGGAAAGTTGTTAGGCAAATAATCCCAAAGTTTGACAACCTCTAATCGTGTGACTAAAATCATGGCCAGGTTTTGGGGCTCGAAACACAAGGATAAGTCATCACCGCCCTATCACCCTTTCGACTTTTGGGGCTCAAAATCTAAGGATATATCATCAGTGTTTATCACCCTTTCGCACATATAAACCCTCAATCTCGTCGCAGTCAGAGATTGTACGGGATAGCCTCGTAATGCTTTAGTGCCAAAGCTGTCTAAAGCATTAAGAGGATTCATCCTCTAAATATATGCACTGTGTATATATTAACCAAACCATGTATGAAAAATAAAGATGAGAAAACGAACATATACATAAAAATAGAAATGCTATCGATCAGTCCCCATCTGGTTTTCAAGTGTAGTATCTCACAAAATAATAGTTTTTAAATCATGATGCTATGCAATGCAAAAGGTATAAAAATCCATACCTTTACGGCATTCTCTCTTGCTGGTTGGAGCAATCGTCTCCACTAGAATTGTTTCATAATCTCTTAAATCGTCTGAGGCTAACAAACATGTCAAACATGAGAATTCTCATCAATTAATCTCAAGGAATAAGTGGAAGGATCCTATACTGGGACTAAGAACCCAATTGATGTGTCAATGACTCAATATACGTGATTCTGTACTGTGTGGTTGACTAGGAACAGTATTCTAGTCAACCAGTAACAAATTCAAGAAAATCTGCCCACTATTCTGTCGACCAAAAACATAATTTTGGTCGTCCAGCACTAGTGTAGTCGACTAATAATGAGGTGGTCGACTAGTGACCGAATTTGGGACAATTTGTCTATTTTCGATTGACCAGCTTTGGGGCAGTCGACCACCCTGGTCAACTGGTCTTCTTTTGGTCGACCAGAATTGTTTTCGGCGTAGTTTTTTGACAAAAATGTGTCATTTTCTCTAATTTTCTGCCTCCAAATGACAAATACACCTACATAAACTCTAATACAACAAATATAATCCATCAAGGTCCCTCAGATTTGAGTTTTTAAGCTCAAATTTGAGGCCAAAATTTTTGGATATTAAACCCTAAAATCGGGAACGAAAAACTTACCGATTAGTGAACCATTTTCATGAATGTTGGTCGCCTTGACGCTGCGAATCTAAATCCTTGATCAAACTCTAAGATTTGCCATTTTTATCTCCTCCCCTTCGCCACGTTTTTTCCTCTCAGCCATGTGAAGAGAAGAGAAACTCTTCTCTTCTAAATTTTCTTTTCCCTTTATTGTTTCTTTTATTTTTATTTAATAAATAAAATATATTATAATAGATTTTATATACTAAATAAATTTAATATAATTCCCAATTTCAATTTCGATTCGTTCCAAACGCTAACCAACAACATTTCTTTAATCTGAATAATTTACCAATTTCATTTCTTAAATTAATTTACCACTTGGTAATATCTAATTTTACCGATTTTTACTATTTGATAAAAAATCCCCACGCGGCCTCTATGCAACAAATTAGGTCAACTTTCAATGCCTTGACCGATTTTAACGCGAAAAATTTACATGTGAAATTTATTATTAAAAATTTCACGGGTTTTACATCTTAACCTCCTTAAAAGAAATTTCATCCCGAAATTTAAAATAAAACTCATTGCATAGCAGAATAGATGAAGATACCTCTGCATCATGTTCGATTCGATTTCCCAAGTGGCTTCTCTCTAGGTGTGATTCTTCCATAGCATACGGACCAAGGGAATCTCCTTGCGTCAAAGGACTTGAACTTCTCTACTAAGGATCTACTCTGGCTGCTCTTCATACGAGGTATCTCCTGGATAGGAATGTTAGTTTAAGAGATAACGTGAGATGGGTCCAACATGTACTTCCTCAATTGGGATATATGAAAAATGTTGTGGATGTACACAAGAAGAGGAGGTAGATTTAGTCGGTAAGCCATGTGGCCAATCCTCTCAGCTATCTAGAATGGGCCAATGAATCTCGGGGCTAGCTTTTCCTTTACTCCAATGTAATTGATGCCACGCCTTGGCAGAACCTTTAGAAGAACAAAGTTTCATGCGTCAAATTCAACTATCCTCCTCATATCAACGTAACTTTTCTGTCTACTCTGCACCATTTTAAGTCTTTCTTGAATTGTTTGAATCTTTTCTGTAGTCTCCTGGATCATATCTTGCCCAAGAGAAGCTCTCTCCTCTGCCCCGGTCCAACATAGTGGAAAAAGACATGACCTTCCATACAATGCCTCGCATGGAGAGACACCAATAATGGTATGATAACTATTGTTGTATACAAACTCCACCAACAACAAATGGTTTATCCAACTATCTTCAAAATCTAGGATACAAGATCGTAACATGTCCTCCAAAATTTGAATAGTTCTTTCTGACTACCCATCAGTGTAAATGACGATGTGGGTTGTTGAGATTTATCTTTGTTCCTATAGCCTTCTGCAAGGATCTCCAAAACTTGGATGTGAATCTTAGGTTGCAATCTCAAACAATACTATAAGGGACGTCATAGAGATGAATGATGTTTTCAATATAGAGGTGGCTCAACCTTGACAAGGGAAAATCCATTTGGATCAGAACGAAATGAGTGGATTTGGTCAAACGATCCACGATGACCCAACCACGTCCAACTTCTACTGGGTTCTAGGAAGAGTCGTAACAAAGTTCACGGTGATTCTATCCCACTTCCACTATGGGACAGGCAATGGTTGTAACAATCATGCTAGTCTTTGATTTTCAACCTTCACCTACTGACGCGTCAAACACCTAGCCACAAAGTCTGTCACGTCACGTTTCATACCCACCCACCACTACTATCGCTTCAAATCATGGTACATCTTTGTACTGCCTGGGTGAACAGCAAATCTCGACTTGTGAACTTCTGTGAGAATCATCTATCTCAACTCCTTATGATTCAGTACCACTACCTTACCATGATAGAGAACAATTCTCTCAGCATTGACTCCCTAGCCATCCAACTGTTCACCATTTTGTAGTTGTTTAACTTTCTCTCGAATTAATTCATCCTGATACTGTAACTACTTTGTCCTCTAGAGTAAAGATGGAGTGACAACCATGTTTAGGCACAAATTGTATCGTCTGTCTAATAGTATTGCTGGTTGTAGTCTCTGACAACCATATATCGCTTCCACATATCAAGGACTATACAAGCGAGAGATCCTTGAGGATTCTGGCTTAGAGCATCGGCCACTACATTCGATTTTCTCGAATGATAGTCTATGCTAAAATCGTAGTCCTCCACGTACTCTATCCACTTGTGTTGCCTCAAGTTCAAATCCCTCTGAGTGAAAAGATACTTTAGACTCTTGTGATTCGAATGCACTTGGAAATTTGAACCACATAAATAATTCCTCCAGATCTTCAAAGCAAAGATTATAGGAGCTACCCTCAGGTCGTGTGTTGGATAGTTCTTTTCATGGGGTTTCAACTATCGTGACGTGTAAACAACCACTTTACCCTACTACATCAAGACACATCCAAACCCAACTCTCGACGCATCAATGTAAACTGCATAAGGCTGCTCATTGTCAGGTACTGTCAGGATAGGTGCACTTGTCAGTCTGTTCTTCAATTCCTCAAACGGACCTTGACATTGGTTATTGCACTCATACCGTACCCCCTTTCTGGTCAACTTTGTCATTGGCGCTGCAAACAAAGAAAACGTTTCCACAAATCGCTGATAGTAACCGGCAAGACCAAGGAAACTGTGAATCTCTAACACATTTTTTAGAGGCTCCCATTGTACATCTACCTCAATCTTCTTAGGATCTAACAAGATTCCATCTTATGAAACTACATGCCCCAAAAATTTGACCTTTGATATCTAGAAGACACACTTACTCATCTTAGAATACAACTGGCGATCTTTTAGAGTTTGTAGCACAATCTGAAGATGTTCCCAATGTTGATCTCGAGACTTCGAATATATCAAGATGTTGTCAATAAACACCATAACAAACTGATCTAGATAGCGTCTCAACACTTGGTTCATGAGATCCATGAAAGTGGTTGGGGCATTAACCGAAAGGTAGGACTAGAAACTCGAAATGGTTTTGAAAATTGTGTTTAGAATATCCTCCTCCCGAATTTTAATCTAATGATACCCAAATCTCAAATCAATCATATAGAAGTACCACGAACCTCCAAGCTGATCAAACAACTCATAAATCCTTGGCAACAGATATTTGTTCTTCACGATAACTTGGTTCAATTTTCGATAATCAATGAACAGTCTCAAGGAACCATCTGCCATCTTAGAAAACAACACTGGAGCACCCCACGACGAGATACTCTCTTGGATGAATCCCTAGCTTCTTAGCTCATCCAATTATTTCCTTAACTCATTCAACTCTGCAAAAGACATTTTATATACAGGAATGGAAACTAGGGTAGTGCCAAGAACTAAATCAATACGAAACTCGATTTCACTGTTTGGAGGTAATTCTGGTAACTCATCAGCAAACACATTTGGGAATATATTATAATATATTAAATAAATTCAATCCAATTCTGATTCCTTCCAAACGCTAACCGACAATTTTTTTTAACTCGAATAATTTACCAATTTCATTTATTAAATTAATTTACCGCTCAGTAATATCCAATTATATCAGTTTTGACTATTTGACCAAAAATCTCCACGTGGCCTCTATGCGACAAATCAAGTCAACTTTTCAATGCCTTGACTAATTTTAATGTGAAAAAATTTACATGTGAAATTTATTATTAAAAACTTCACGGGTTTTATAGTGTTACAATTTGTTATTTCTTCGAACTCCATGTAAAAGTTAAGTTACCCATTTAGAAAACAAAACTTGTTGTGTTCTTTTGGTTATCCATATCTCCACCCCAATCATTATCACTATATTTGACAAGCTTAAATTCATTAGAAAATGAATAAAGCAATCCAAAATCATTTGTACCTTTGATGTATTGAAGAATTTGCTTTTCTGTCTTGATAGGAGTCATGGTTGGTGATTTTATGAATCGACTAACCAATCCAACTATAAATAAAATATCTGGTCTTGTACAAGTTAAGTTCCTCAAACTTCCAATAAGGTTATTGAAAGTTGTAGAATCAAATTTCTCTCCTTATTCTTTGATAATTGCACTCCACATATCATGGGAGTGTTTACTGGATCACAATTCTCCATCTTGAATTTTTTTAGAATCTCTTTAGTGAAATATTTTTGAGATATGAAAATACCACCATCTCTTTGATCAATCTCCATGCCAAGATAGTATGACATTAGACCAATATCTATCATCTAAAACTCTTTGATCATTGCTTGCTTGAATTCTTTCTACATACTCAGATTATTTCCGATAAAAATCAAATTATCAACATATAAACAAAAAAATAAGGCATCTCCATTTTCATGTACCTTACCATATAGAGAGTGCTCATATGTGCATTTTTGTAAATCCATTTTCAAGAAAGTACTTGTCAATTTAACTATTTCAAGCTCTTGGAACTTGGTTCAAGTCATACAATGTTTTCTTCAACTTCAATACTTTGTCTTCAAAGCCCGTGATAACATACCCTTGAGGTTGTTTTATGTAAACTTTTTCTTCGAGAACTCCATTCAAGAATGCTAATTTGACATCCATTTGATAAAATTTCCACCTTTTTTGAGCTGCTAGTGAAATAATCAACCGGATAGTTTCTAAGCCAGCAATAAGAGCAAATACTTCACCATAGTCTATACCTAGACATTGATTATATCCTTTCTCCACTAACCTGGCTTTATATTTCTCCACTTCTCGCTTTGCATTCTTCTTTTGTTTGAAGACGCACTTCACACCAATGGGCTGTTGGCCTTTCGGAATGGAAAACTAACTCCCATGTCTCACTCTTCTTAATTGATGTCATCTTTTCATCCATGGCAATCCTCACTTTTCATCTTTGACAGCTTCTTCAAATACTGAATCCTTATAATCAACAAAGTGACAAAAGAGAGTTAGATCATCACTTAAATTTTTAGTTACCTCATAAAAATCTTGAAGACTTTTCATATGAGGCTCTCTTTCACTTGAGCTTCCACTAAAAGAAGATTAAGAAAGTGTGTCTAATGTTGTTGGTGATCTTGGAGGTGTCATGGCTTTTGGACTTCTATACTTTGATCTTTCTCATCAGAGAAAGGAAAGAATTCATATCTCTCTTTGTCTTTATCACTCCATTCCCAAGAATCTTCTTCATCAAACTCAACATCTCTGCTAATAATTATCTTCTTAAGACTTGGATCATGGAGTTTGTAGTATTTGGAGCGTTGATCTTAATCGATGAAGATGTACTTCTTACTTTTATCATCAAACTTTGATCTCTCTTGATCGGGGACATAAACATAACCTATGCTTATAAAACTCTTAAATGGTAGGCACTTGGTTTTCTTTCACTCCATGCTTCTTGAGATGTTTTGTCCTACATGTTTCTCGTTGGTCACCTATTTGATAGGTATATCGCACAATTAACTTCTTCTATCTAGAACTCTTTTTGCATCTTCTTTGTTTTAAGTATACTTCTCGCCATATTAAGAATTCTTTGATTCTTACTTTCAACTACACTATTTATTTGAGGAGATCTTGGAACGGTCGGATTCCATTGGCTTCATAAAATTGATTAAACTCGTTAGATGTAAACTTACCTCCTCCGTTTGATCTCAAAGCTTCATTGGAATACCACTTTACATTTATACATATGCTTTAAATCTTCTAAAAGTGTTACAAACTTGAAATTTCTCCTTCACAAAATAAACTCAAGTTTTTTCGAATAGGAGAAAGTTTCAATTTTTACCAAATGAGAGGGGCTTAATTTGTCCACAAACATCAATATGAACATGTTGAAGTGGTTTACTTGCTCTTGATGTCATTTTCTTTAGAAAACTCTTTCGAAATTGTTTGCCAACAAAATACTCTTTGCATAACTGGTCTGCTTGATTTATAGATGGGAAACCCTTTAGCATTTTTTACTGTCCTAATAGCTTCAAACCACCAAAATTCAGATGGCCAAGCCTCAAGTACCAAAGCCATGAAGTGTTGTCCTCCAGGCAAGCCTTCAAACAGCTAGGAACGTCAGCTTGAATATCTACTAAAAACATTTTCTTTTTCATCATTGGTACATTTCGCGATCACATTCCTTCTATCATCTTGAAGTAAGAGATTACGATCCTTTATGTGAATCTCATAGTTTTTCTCCAAGAGTTGTACCAATTGCAAAATGTTACTCTTCATACTCATAACATAGTAAACATTGCTAATAAGTTGATGACCGCCATTTTTCATACGAATTAAAATCATACCTTTGTCTTAAATATGAACTTTGGAATTATCTCCAAATGTGGCTAATCTAGTCACTTAGTTGTCGATTTCCATAAATTTGCTCTTATCACCACATATGTAATTGCTTGCCACATTTTCAAGATACCCCATGTTGTTCTTACTTTCTTCTCCTTTATAAGTTAGAAACAAAGTTTCTTCTACCTCTTCATTTTGAGCATAATACATCATTTCTTTGAAATTTTGAGGAGATCTCCAACAATTGTGAGCATAGTGTCTGTGCTTTTGATAATTGTAATATTAAACATTTGATCGATCATTCTATTTTGAGAGGCTTCCTATACCACGCCCTCTTAAAAAATTATTTTTGTCCTCATTGTTAACATTTTGAAGTCCTCGACCTCTTCCTCTACCATGTCCCTATCAACATCTGCGTCCTCTTCCTCATTGGCTTCTCCCATGTTAATTCTCTTTTTCCTTCACCGAGAGTTTGATTGCTAGAACTTGCTTGATCGGCTCCTCCTTCTTGTTGATTCTCTCTTCATGAGCTTGTAAAGAACTCATTAGTTGGTCCACTGTATAGCAGCTAAATCTTTGGACTCTCGATAGCTACAACAACATAATTAAATTTTGAATGCGACAAGCGAAGAACCTTTTCATTGACACGAATGTCTTCCATTCTCTCTCTATATCGTTTCATTTGGTTGACGATGGTCAAAACCTTCGAAAGTAAATTCGTTATGGACTGAGATTCTTACATTCACAACACTTCAAATTCACCTCTTAGGATTTGAAGACATATCTTCTTTACCTTAGCAACTCATTGATAATAATTTTGTAGAATCTCCCATACTTGCTTGGCAGTGGTCGCATTTTATACTTTTTTAAACAAGGCTTCATCTAAATATTGATGAATAAAGATAAGAGCTTGTTGATCTTGCTTATGCATTCTTTGGAGGGTCTCCCTTTGATGATGGTTAGTGTGAAATCCTCACGAGGCTTGTCAAAGCCTCTAGTGACAATCTCTCTTACATCTTGCGAGCCGAGCAAAGCCTTCATATGAATGCACCAATTATTGTAATTGTCTTTGGTATGTTGAGGGAAATGGAATAGAAATCTAGAATTTGACATTTCTACTAGATCAAAAACTAAGCTCTGATACCAATTTTTTGGAACGAGGAAGAGGGATTCTGGAAAAAGAAATACAAGGAGAGGATAAAAATAAATAAACATTTTTTTCCAATTGTTTTAGCTATTTGCTTGATTTAAAATTCCTAAAATCACATCCTATTTATAGGATTATTGTAATACTCAGATAAATTCCTTTATGTATAATGTACAGGATTTTACAAATAGATATTTTGATAAAAGAAAAATACGTTCGAAAATGTGTATGGTACACTCGATAAAATACAATGAAAATTAATGAATAAATATTATTAGATTAATTAAGGGATTAATTACGGTATAAAGTTAATGTGAAGGTTAGAAATTATTTAAGAAAAGGAACGAGGATGAGTTATGGAAATGGCGACGTTTTGGAGCAGGAAGTGAAATACCTTGGGACCGGCTGACAAGGAGGTCTACTGTTCCTGTCAACTGGATAGCGATTGGACCACACGTTTTGCAAAAAATAGGTTTTCTTTAGCAGCTTCTCCCAGTGATTTTCAAGTGAAACTCCCGAAACGATAAAGGACTTTCCACATGGCATGCTCGAATTGGACCACCTCCTTTGAAATTGGGGACTGTCCATCAACCTTGCATCCCTAGGAAGCTTCGTCTCGACTATAAATCAATGGCAGATGAGGCATTGTGAACCTAGAATTTTCATATTGCAGAGAGTGAGTGTGAGAGAAAAAAAGGAGGTTGCTGCCTTTAACCCTTGGTGTGTGCTACGTGGGTGTGCATTGCATTGTGTGTTGTTGCTAGCATTGGGAAAAACTTCTACAGAGTTGGACTTACGATACAGGTAAGAAATAGAGTGTAAGGTTAGCCAATAGAGACCCTACATCGCTAAATTTTATTGGTGTTGATTACTGCTTTGGTTACTTGCTGCCAATTGTGGATTGCTGCCAGTTGTTAATGTGCTACTATTAAAAGAAATAAAATACTATCAATGATAGTTGGATGAAAGAAATAAGATTATGCTCTATGTTTATCATTGTCCGTGAGGTTGTGGAATGATGAAATTTATGTGAAGGCTCTGTTAGGTTACTCACTTTGCATGGCTCTGTTAAAATTTAAATGGTACTTTCTTGTTGGGGAATATGTTGTCATGAGGGCCATGGATGTGTTATTGTATGGAATGAATTGTTACTGTCCCTTTGGATTGGATTGAGAAATAGGATAGCTACCGTTTTTCATAGTTTGCTAGTGATCTGTGATATATCCTTGACTTCGAAGTGTTGGTTCATAAAGAATGCATAAAGCACTTGGTTGACTTATTATGAAATAATATCTTGCTTAAAAATAAAAAAGGTTAGAGAGGAAGGCCTTTGATATTCTGATGTTTTTGGATTACTGCTTCGGATGCTCTTAAATGGTTCCCTGACTTCACAAATTTTCCCTGTTAATAAGTGCATGATCTATTTAATAGTCATTCTTCAATAGCACTCTGCCAATATATGCATGACTTATTTAATATTCACTATTTAATAAAATAGAACTCTAAATTGGTTTCCATGATTCATTGATAAAATATTATGTTTACTCTTTGTGCATTATATATTATTGTGAACTGAATATGGCACAACATACATGCATCATGAATAGAGCTTATGAAAATGCTAACATATGCACAACATGCATAATAAACGTAAATAGGCGTGTGGGGGTTCGGGAGATTTGGTGACGGTTCATTGATGGTGACACACCTAATGGATGTATCTCCTCCCACATAGGGAGGGAATGACGGTTTAGCTACATAGACCATTGGATGTATCATCTTCTCTTGTACCAGGACTCCCCAACGCTTGAAGCAAAAAGAGATTAGTGACGGTCTGTGGTGACTCCCCTAATGGATGTATCTCCTAATCAGAGTGATGGTTAGGCGACATGACCATAAGATGTATACTTTCTCTGGTAACGAAATGACAGAAAAGATATGTTCTTTTTTGAGACAGATTGCATAAGCACGCATTGAGCATGAGCATTGCATTGCATTCTATTTCTTGCTGAGCGTTAGACTCATTATTTTATCCTATGATGTAGGTGAGTGTTATGAGACTAGTGATATGCCAGTGGAGGAGGACACATTACAGGATGAGATCTTGGGTTATTAGTCGGGTTCGACATCAGGGTTATGGTTTACGAAAAGTAATACAGGTTATTTTGAATAATTAATTATGGTTTTAAATTCGATAAATATTTTGTAAACCATGGACTTTTGTTAGAAGTATTGAAACCATGTTTTGAAAACTATTATCAATTTCTGCTCAAATTACTTTGATATGTTTTCTGGCCGATTTTCTTTATACACGATTTAAATAAATTAAAGAAAAAATTTTATATGGCTAAAAATGAAAATAAAGAAAAAGGTTTTAATAACATGGGGCATTACAATTATTTGATACATGTATAAAAAAAAAAATGAACTATTTATTTAATATAATACATGTATTATTACATAATGAATCACCTATTTACATATATCAATATACCAACACATACATGAATCTTAACTCCTAGGTGCCTCTTCATTAATACATGGATTTTTATCAAATCCATATTAAAAATATACATTAACAAAACTATTTTATTTAAAGATATGTTAACCCAGTGAAAACTAATAAAATTAAGTTAATATTTTCAACCAAAGGTAATAAAAACTGAACAATGGGTAGAAACACAGCTTAAAATTGGTTGGTCCTTTGATTGACAAATATCAAATAACACTACATGGGATAATTCTACCCCTACCTCAAACTTCCGCTTCTTATTTATAGACTGTTTCCCACCATACTCACTAATTTATCATATCCTCTATACTCCATAGTGATAAACTATTATGTTATATTTTCCCATTACACCAAATTCCTCTTAGGGCTTATCAATGACAATATCTAGTCCCAAAAGCCATAGTGCGGTAATTGTGGCCGCAAAGAGAAATGAGTGTTGGCACCCAATGAAGGATTTTGGGCTGATCTTGTGGGAGACTGACTACTTAAGTAATTCATATTATGGATTTTAACGAAGGGCCCAACTTAATGGTTAAGTTTCTTTCATTGACCTAATGGACCCGTTCCAATGTGTGGCTTAATTTAGAAGATGCATTCTTTCTCTTTTCTTCTTCACTCTTTTACAGCCCAGCCCATGAACTATATCCCAAACCCTAGTTTTCAATGGAATTCCTAATTTTTACTCATCTGACACCGGAAGGACTCCCTGCCACGACCTCAACTGCTATTGTGTTGGCACGAGCCATACAAGTGACGTGGCAGGTAAGAGAGAAAATACATTTTGATTTTTCAAAGTTGGTTCATAAAGTTATGTTTAAATAATGAACAATTTCATAAAAGTTGGTTAGTTTCTGTTAGTCTTTATTAAAAGAAATTGGTGAGAGGAGATTAGGCAGATTTGGCAAATTGAAATCTGAATTCTAAAACTCTTTCTTTCTCTTCTTTATCTTCCTCGTCTGCGTCCGGAATTCCTTCAAAACACATTTTCTATCTCTCAAATTTCTATTTCTTATTTGTTTCTAGCAATAAAGATCGTTTCTTCTTCTACTTCCATGATCTTATTTTAAGTTTTAAATATTAATGCTCAAGCTACCATGATTGTAACAAATGATACAAGAGCAACAATGGTTCTAGAGAATGACAGATCTGGTATATGCAACTCAAGAAGAAATTTCAAAATGGGTAACCAAATAATTAGAGGATTCAAGAGGAATATGAGCCCATTTATCAGAAATTATGTATTACAATTTTGGTATTTTCCATTATATCCTTTTCGGTTGATGTAAGGATATGGTAATATTCATATCACAAACTATATATGTACACAAGCATTCATTACAGGAAAAATATATAAAAGAATTTCAATCTCCTATTATGTTTTTCTATCTGTTTTCCCTTTTCCTCTACAGGTTTTACATTCTTCAATTTGGTATCAAAGCCAAGATGGCCTCCTCCAGCACCACAGTTCCATCTTCTCCTTCAGCCTCTTCCCTCCCTTCCCTTCTGTGAACCAAACACTAACGATAAAACTTGATTCAACTAACTATTTTATATGGAAAGCTCAATTGTTAAACATTGTCATAGCAAATGACATAGACAATATACTGGATGGCTCTTTTCCAACACCTCCTCAGTTTCTCGACACTCTCACCTTTCACCAAAATCCAGATTTTGGCCTCTAGCAGCGCTACAATAGACTTATCATGAGCTGGATCTTCTCCTCTCTCTCAGAAGACATTCTTCCCCAAATAGTTTGTTACAATACCACCACAGAAATTTGGGGAGCTCTTAGATGAAGTTCGCTTCTTCTTCCATGGCCCGAATCACTGATTTGAGGAGCCAACTTCATAGCATATCAAAGGATGGTCTTACTGGAACTGCCTACATCCAAAAATTCACAACTATTTGCAATACTTTTTCAGCAATAGGAGCGCCAGTGTCTTATTGTGATCATATAATTTATTTTCTCGGCGGTATGGGAAGTGAGTACAATTCGTTTGTCATTGTCGTTACCGATCGATCTAATCAGCCATCCCTGAAAGAAATCCATAGTCTGATTTTGAGCTACGACTTTCACTTGGAATAACAACACATTGTCACTCAGCTTCCCTCTAAGAGCTCCCTTCAAGCCAACGCCGTCTTCAACAAGACTTTCCATCCTCATCGGCTGAAAAGCTTTACACCTCTTAGACCTAATATTCCAACCTACAATAATTTCTCTGGGCCACCTTTAAACTCTCCTCAATCATGGCGTCAACCTAGGCCCAAAAACATTTTCAGGCCCCGTTGCCAAATCTACAACAAATTGGGCCACACTGCAATGGTCTGTTATCACAGACATAATAACGCCTACTTACCTGATTCCACATCTTCATCTCCTCAGACAAACATAGTTGGTCTCCTACCTCTCAGTTCTGTCGCAACTCCTTTTCCATGGCTAATGAACTCCGGCGCCACTCATCACATAACCCCAAGTTCCTCTGCCCTAATTAGCCTCGTTCCCTACACATGTTCTGCACAAGTGCTACCTGCTAATGGTAAGGCACTTCCTATTGCTCATATTGGTAAAGCTATTATACCCACTTTCTCCTCACCACTACAGTTAAACACTATCTTGCACACTCCTGCCATTAAAAATAATCTCCTTAACATTCATCAATTGTGTCGTGATAATTGTGTTTTTGTTGAATTTTACACCAATTCTTTTTTTTTTTGTCATTGATTAGATAACCTAGCAAATCCTCCTATGGGGTTCACTCAGTGATGGAATCTACAAAATTTATTCAAATCCTCAAGTTTTCTCTATCAATGCCCGAGTTCCTCCATCTATGTCTTCTTCAACATCAACATCTTCGGTTTTGTGGAATCACTGTTTAGGACACCCCAACCTTTCTATATTGTCCATGGCTTTAAATTCCTGTAATGTTTCTGTTTCTAATTCTATAAAAACTCCAGTTTGTATTTCCTGTCAAATAAGTAAAAATCATAGATTACTTGTAACACCCGGTATTTTGTAAATCATTTAAAATGCGTGAAAATTTGAACTTTTGTAAAACTCTTTCAAAACAAATCAGAGTGCGACATAAACAGGACTGTTAATAAAACCCTTTTCGTTCTACCCACTATGAAAACCGTTATAAAATCATCGCGGAAGCATTGTAAAATCTTTTATAAAACATAGCGGGTTTAGCAACTCATGGTGGAAGCGTTAAATAATTTAATAAAGAAACTTAATGAATGACTAAATAATGAATACACCTAAGAGAAATGAAAACCAAAGAATTAAATACACTTTTATTACAATTGCACCCTCTTTGGTTCTAATCAGCCTGGCCAGTCCCAATCATTGCACGTACAAATCATTCATCCCTGCTTTAGATTATGAGTTCATCGTTTTTGCATTGACTCCTAATTCTTTGCATTTATTTTCATGTACAGTTACCTACACCTACACCACAAGTAAGGAAAAGGCTTAGTAAGGAAAAGGCTTAGTAAGGAAAAGGATTTAATGCATTCATGATATGCCTCTCTTTAGTTATTTTTGCAATAGGGCCACCCAAACCAATCCTTTCATTAAGTCGTTGGTTCATTGGTTCTTTACTCGAACATCGAGCTGGAGATTGGAGTTTGTCCTTTGAAATGACATAGTTTGATCGGCTTCTAACCTCCTGTGTGCACACTAGTCCCCTTCTCGACAAGGTAGGGGTGTAACCTAGCTACCAGGCTAGATCTGAACTATGCAGTGAGTACCACCATCATGGTGACACTCCCTATTACTTTCTATTAACATGATGCATGATCATACATTCTCAACCTAGCATGATGCATGATGCAATTCACATTGCACATATAAGGAATGTAAATAACAATTGCATTGAAAGTAAAGCAGCTATAATTGAATTTGCGCATATAATGAACAACAGTAATTGAAAGCACACAGCAATTATAATTGAAAGTGTGTAACATGAAACAATTATGATATCGAATTGAAAGCAACGAATGAGCAATATGAGACGATAAAGTAGCATGTGATGAATTACAATTAACTAAAAATGCTTGTAACGAGAATATAAACATGCTTTGGACAATAACTAACTGAGAACAGGAAACGTGTTTATAAATACGAAATTCTTATTCTAATTGGTTAACATGCACTTGTTCCAATCAAATAAACATACTCCAATTAATGGTCTAGTTCACCACCCTAGCTAATTACATGCTCAAATCAAATCTAGTTAAGTTAGATTGCTAACATGCTTGCAACGAGAATATGAATATGCTTTGGACAATAACTAACTGAAAACAGGAAACGTGTTATAATTAATAGTCTAGTCTATTATTCTAGTTAATTACATGCTCAAATTGCATAATTAGTTAATTGCAAGCTTAGATTACATGATTAGTTAAACTACCCTAATTGATCAGTTAAACATGCTTCAAGATTACGATATCTAATCTTGTAGAGTCCTAAGTAATTTACATGCTCAATTAGATATCATACCCAATTACATATTAGCCATTAAACATGCTTGGATAATTAGTTAAACATGCCCACAGAAAAGATTTCAATTATGATTCTCTATTTAGTTATCCTAATTCATTAACATGCTCAAAAGATTATAAACATTAGTTAATTAGTCTTCCTGCTTTGATTAACTAATTAGTTCATGTGCTTCGGTTAACTAGTTGATTATCTTAATTAATTGACATGCATCAAGTAATAATAATGTAAATTAAACACGCTCAACTAGTTAGTTAACATGCTCAAGGAAGTGGTTAACAACTATTAGTTAAGTAACTAGTTAAACATGTTCGGGTTCGTTATTTAACAACTAATTAAATAGTTAAACTAGTTAATTAACATACTCATACAATAAACAATAGGTAAGGAAATAAGCAACAAGAATAAAATTAACATCAGTAAAGGAAATCATAGTTTATTCATGTTTATCTCATCCTCATGCATTTCTCTCTTCAGTTCATCATCCTCTATTTCTCTATAAACCATTCTATACTTCACAACAATTTATCAACCAAGGAATATCTACAACGTAACCAACCACGGAACTAACAAGAAGATTAGAGCTAATGCTAAAGGAAATATCACAGATTCAACAATAACCTATAGAGCACTATCAAAGGAAAAATCACATAATATCATCCAAAGAATTAACACTACTATAACAACAGAGTATCATCCAAGGAATAATAGTAGAACTAATTAAGCAAGGAATATCCATCACAGAATTAATAGCAGTTAAGGAATAATAACAGTATATCAACCAAAGAACTATCCATTAACAACATGCATTACCATTATCAATTTTCTAACTAACAATTACAGTATAGAAATAGGGAACTAAACATAAAACACACGCACACTACTTGTGGATAGGGCCTCCAAATAGCCAAGACACACCTAACTCCTTACCTCAAATCTTTAATGCGAGTTAGCGCTAAATCTATATTCTTCCTCTCTTCCAATACCTTCATGATTAAAAATATTTATCAATAATAATAAGGACTTATAACTTTCATTTCCTTTCATATTCTAACCCATCTATAGTATTAAAGCATACGTCCAACATCTTCCTCAACCATTTAATAGTTTCTAGCAATAACAGTAGAGAGTAATTATGCTTTAATATGACAACATGATCATCCTTAAATGATTAACAAAGGTGCTAACTTATCAACTAGAGCTTCATGCTTCACCTAGTTCAAAAAAGACAATAGCTCAACTAAAACACAAAGAGAGTTCATCAAACTTTGATCCAACAAGAAGACATTTTGATACACATATTCCATCGTGATTTAGAATATCGATTGAAACACTTACTACGTTCAACAATCCACTCATCCAAATAATCTCTACAACTAAACAACTTACTAACCCATAACAGAACAGAGAGCAAACATCAAAAATTCATAAAACAGAACCCAAACGTCCAAAAATTCAAAATAAAGAGAAGGAATCATGCCCACCATGAAAACCCGAATGCAGCAGCTCCCAGATCAACACCCAAAAGTTCCTCTGCTCTACCTCATATCCTCAATTTCTCCTTTCACAACTCTCGATTTTTCTCTCCAATATCTGCTCACCCGAGAGCTTTCAATTCTGTCTCCCTCCCTCTTCTGAATTTCAACACACTAGGGAGGGGTGGGGGGACACTCTCTACCAATTCTCAGAGGACAAAGAGCATGCCTGATAGTCGCTGCCCAGCTTGTACAGAGTTGTCTGCCTGTTTGGACTGAACCGCAAGCCGGACCGCCAGCCCACTGCGAACTGAATGTTTATTTCCAATGTTTATTTCTCATGCAACACATATGTTTAATTTAGTGCATTCAGATATTTGGGGACCCTCACCGGTCCTATCCATTACTGATGCTTGATATTTCCTTCTATTCATTGATGATTGTACACAATACACATGGATTTATTGTTTACAAACAAAGGATCAAGTTTATCAAACATTCTTAGAATTTCTCGCTTTTGTTAAAAATCAATTTGGTAAATCCTTTAAAAGTTTTCAATTTGATTGGGGAGGAGAATTTCAGTCCCTATCCCAGTTGTTTAAGTCACATGGTATTCATCATCGTGTCTCGTGTCCATATACTCCAAATCAAAAATTGTCATATAGCTGAAACTGGTCTAGCTTTATTTTTCCACTTATCTGTTCCCCAACATTTCTAGTTCTATGCATTTGAAACTGCTACCACTCTCATCAACTATATGCCCACACCAACTTTGCATTTTAAATCTCCTTATTAGCGTCTTTATGTTATCTCTCCTCCATATCACTCTCTTTGCGTATTTGGTTGTCTATGTTTTTTACATTTACGTCTATATACTCAAAATAAACTTCAACCGCAGTCACTTCCTTGTTTCTTTTTAGGATATAGTGTTCATCATAAAGGTTATCTTTGTATAAACCCAACTTCAAATTAGGTGTATGTTACTCGAAATATAGTCTTTGACAAAAATTTTTACCCATTTTCCACAACATCAAAACTAGTCTATCCCGAGCCATCATTTTCTGTACCTATTTCATCACTACCCTTTCTCTCTATTCAACCATTTCTCTCCAATTCCACCACCAATCCACCTCCCACCACCTCCTCTTCAAATTCTCTTCTGCAAACATCTATCCCATCCTCTTCTCCTAAAAAAAAACTCCCTGCTATCCCACAATTACAAAACACCATTACTACCATGACCAATAACGGGCAATCCAATAATCTTCATTCAATGCAAACAAGATCAAAAGATAGTTTTTTTAAACCAAAACGTTTTACAGCCATTAAGAGTTCTACAGTAGAACCTACAACATATCTTCAAGCCTTAAAATGCAAGCATTGGCTTGCTGCCATGCAAGAAGAAATGGTCGCATTACATAAAAACAATACTTGGCAGCTAGTATCTCTACCTCGAGGAGCTACACATTTCAATTGCAAATGGGTTTTTTGGATAAAATTCAATTCAGATGGATCTATTAATCTCTACAAGGCTCCTTTAGTAGCCAAAAGGTACGATCAAACCAAAGGCGTTGATTATGATGAAACATTTAGTCCTATTATCAAGCCTGCTACTATTAGGACAACACTATCCTTAGCTGTATCTCTTGGGTGGACTACAAGGCAGCTTGACATTAGTAATGCCTTTGTACATGGTGATCTCACAAAAACCATTTTTATGTAGCAACCTCAGCATTTTGTAAGTACTTATCAACCTTCAACTGTTTGCTTATTGAATAAATCTTTATATGGTGATGAGAGTTCAGCAAATTTATTATTAGAAAATTAAACCAAATTTTATATAACATTCCAATAAATTCTATGTTATATATTGGAAGTTAAATGGACAAAGGTTAGAAATATAATAGGGATTGAGAATATAAATGACCAAAAATTGTCACAAATGTAAATAGTCATAAATAGTTGAGAAGATTAATGGTCATTAGAATTATGAAAATAAATTTTCTTAAGTTATCAAATGATGTATGACCAATTTAAATTCATGTAGTCTTTCTTTGAAGCATGTAAAAACTTATTTCGTTAAAAATTCTTCCTCCTTTTATTGTTATTTTTTCTTTCTTCATCCCTCTTCTACATTGTGGTATCAGAGACACTAAAATCTTTGGCATAAAAATGGCTAATGCAAGTAGTTCTAGGATAGTTCCTGTCATTCCTCGTTTTAGTGGCGAAAATTATGAACTAGAGCAACAATGTCAAGGTGTTCGTAAAATCTATGGAGTTGTGGAGCATCGTTGAACAAGGATTTAATGTTATGGAAGTTGAAGATGTCATAAGTGAAGTGGAAAAGATTACATTAAAGAATAATAAAAAAAGACAATAAGACCCTTTCATATTTATAAAAAAATTGACATGGTTGGGTACGAGATGATTGCCCATCGTTGAAACCTCCAAGCAAGCTTGGGACGTCATTTATACAGCATACAACGGCAAGTTAAAAGTTATGATGGTTTGACTAAAGACTCTATGACCTGAATTTCAAAAGCTAGCCCAACCGTTACAAATTTATCCGTTGAAATTCTGTCAGTCCAGTTGCCTGCTTCATTGTCTCTGGTCAACCTCTTCTACGCATTGCAGGAAATGGCTTGGCACTGTCCAATTTTTGGTCAACTGCCATTCATCCTGGTCGACCGCTCTTCTGTACTTCAGCATATGTCGAGCAATCTCTAATATTTCTGCCCAACTATGTCTTCTTCAACGGTTGACCACCCAGTCGACTTGTACTTCGTGTTTTGCACATTTTCAATATTCTAAGTCGTAATAATTAACCTATAGGCTACATGGACTTAGATAACTATATTAGTAAAGATTAATACCCTTCTTAGAGGGTATTTCCAATAAGGAACATATCTAAACATAATGATAAACATATAAATCTCATTCAATTCATAAACAACTTATCAACAAATAAATCCCTCACCATCAAAACAAATAAGCCTAAAGTCTCTTAGGCTAATAGCTGTTACATACGTAATATATTTAATCAACAAATAACCAATGAAGAATTTGAAGAAGTTCACACCCAATGAGGCTCGGTATAGAGTACTACCTAATGTATAACACTGAAAATTTTTCGGTAGTTTGCTTATTCTCATGTCCCAAAAGAATTGAGAAACAAACTCAATGCTAAGGTGGAGAATTGTATGTTGATCAGATATAGTGAACGGTGTAAGGCCTACAAATTGTACAATCTCGATACAAAAAAGTTTCTAGTAAGGCATGATGTTTGGTTCGATGAGACTTCTTTATTTGATGAATAAAAAAAGATATGGTTATGTATCCTATTGAGCAAGATGAAACTTCCAATTCTTAATTGGAAGTGGCTCCATATTGTCCAAGAGTGTTATTGGAGTAAAATGGATGTACAAAACAAAAAGAAATCCAGATTGACCTATTAATAAGCATAAGGCGAGATTTGTTGTTAAAGGGTACAAGCAAAAGAAAGGAGAATACTATACTGAAGTTTTTGCTCCTGTTTCTAGATTTGATATTATCTGTTTGATTACATATCTTGTAGTTCAAAATAATTGGAAGCTTTTTTGTGCAATATTATAATTCTATTAACTAAGTATTTTTTCACAAAAAATATATGTTAGTAATCACAAACATAAAGAGTAAGAGATAGACAAATGCAGACACATTTGTTAACGTGGTTCGGCAAACCCGCCAACATCTGCACTTCAAGGTTCCCCCTTGAAGATTTCCTAATCAACTAACCTCTATGGTTATTGATGATTGAACTTCACGGATGTCAATCAAGTCGTATAATGACTGTTCATGGGGTGTCACCCTTTGATTGATCTTCACAAATGTCAATCTACCATTCTATGGTTTTTTTGGGGCGTCACCCTTTGTTCTTTGTTTAAGTACAATGAAAAGGAAATAACAAATACAAATTCTATAACCTAAGCTCTCAAATATAAACTCTCAAGTTTAAGAGTATGAGAGTTGGACTTGGCACTTAATTGTGAAAAGAAATGTTTGGAGTCAATTGGCAGCACTTCGGTATAAATTCACTTCCTTAACTCTTCAATTCGGAGTGGCTTCTATTTATGAAAACTATGTACAGCTCGACCACCCAACTCATCCAGTCGACTGCTTCCCGACCGTTACAGATTTATCCGTTGAAATTCTGTCAGTCTAGTTGCCTGCTTCGTTGTCTCTCGTCAACTGCTTCTACGAATTGCAGGAAATGGCTTGGCAATGTCCAATTTTTGGTCGACCGCCATTCATCCTTGTCGACCGCTCTTCTGTACTTCAGCATATATCGAGCAACCTCTAATATTTCTAACCAACTATGTCTTCTTCAACGATTGACCGCCAAGTCTACCTGTACTCCGTGTTTTGCACATTTTCAATATTCTAAGTCACAATAATTAACCTATATGCTACATGAATTTAGATAACTATATTAGCAAAGATTAATAACCTTGTTAGAGGGTATTTCCAATAGGGAACATGTCTAAACATAATGATAAATATATAAATCTCATTCAATTCATAAACAACTTATCAACAAATAAATCACTCATCATCAAGACAAATAAGCCTAAAGTCTCTTAGGCTAATAGCTGTTACATGTGTAATATATTTAATCAACAAATCACCAATGAAGAATTTGAAGAAGTTCATACCCAATGAGGTTTGGTATAGAGTAGTACCCAATGTATAACACTGAAAAGTTTTTGGTAGTTTGCTTATTCTGATGTCCCAAAAGAATTGAGAAACAAGCTCAATGATAAGGTGGAGAAATGTATGTTCATCAGATATAGTGAACGGTGTAAGGCCTACAAATTGAACAATCCCATTTCAAAAAAGTTTCTAGTAAGTCATGATGTTTGGTTCGATGAGACTTCTTTATTTGATGAATAAAAAAAGATATGGTTATGTATCCTATTGTGCAAGATGAAATTTCCAATTCTTAATTGGAAGTTACTCCATATTGTCCAAGAGTGTTATTGGAGTAAAATGGTTGTACAAAACAAAAAGAAATCCAGATTGACCTAATAATAAACATAAGGCAAGATATTTTGTGAAAGGGTACAAGCAAAATAAAGGAGAACACTATACTGAAGTTTTTCTCCTGTTTCTAGATTTGATACTATCTGTTTGATTACATATCTTGTAGTTCAAAATAATTGGAAGCTTTTCTAGATGGATGTCATGTTTGCTTTTTTTAATAGTATTATTCAAGAAAAGGTGTATTTTCAACAACTACAAGAGTACGCGAAGAATGAAGAAGAAAAGAAAGTTTAAAAACTAAACCATGCATTATATGAACTAAAACAATCACCAAATTCATGGTACAATCGGCTAAATTCATATTTTGAGAATCATCACTTTCACAAGTGTCCTTACAAGCATACTAGTGTGCCACGAATTTCCTCTATTCAAAATCGAGCACGGAGATTCTCTAACAATATTTTTAGTGCTTATTTTTTAGGTGTAGAAAGGGGAAAGATGATGAATTACATTCATCAAGCATTCAAATATATCATGGTGTTATTTTAGATAAAGCATAAGTTGCAAATTAAGCACAAGATTAAGAGACTTATGGCAACAATTTTGAATAGAGGGAATTCGTAGCACACTAGTATGCTTGTAAGGACACTTGTGAAAGTGATGATTCTCAAAATATGAATTTAGCCGATTGTACCATGAAGAATACCTCACCGAGTTTAAGACTCTTAAAATTAGATGTGAATTGGAGGAGCCTCTGGAGCAAACCATGAAAAAATTTATAAAGGGCTTCATAAGGAGATTGAGGACATAATGGAGCTTCAACCTATTGAGAATATGAATGACGTGCCATGGATTTCCTCTATTCGCAACCAAGCACGGAGATTCTCTAATTATAATTTTACTGTTTCTTTTGAAGGTGTTAAAAGGATAGAGAGGATGAATGCATTCAAATATATTATGGTGTTCTTCAAGATGATGCACAAGTGGAAGATCAATCACAAGTTTAGAAGACTTATGTCAAAATACAGAATCGTTAATCCTACCTTTGAGTACAACGTGGCAGTTTCAATGACCTTAAAAGTCTTATATCAAAAAGATTTCTTCATAACAATTGTAGCTTACATCTCAAGGTTTCTAGAACAGGATGGATCCTTAATTTCAAGTTTGTTTGCTATGGCAAAACACCCACAAATAGAGAGAAATGTTTCTATTTAAGAGGCCCAATTTCACCTACCCAAAATAGAAGCACAATTCAATTTGAAGTCCAACTTTTGATTCAAGATGAAGACATGCCAAAAGAAGTGGATCTAGAGATGCGAACACATGTGCTTAAATGGCATATTGACGAGGGATCCAAAAATGATAAAGAAGGGTCATGAATTTGAATTCATTCAAATTAGAATGAAGTTCAAATTCATTCAAATCTTTATTTAGCTTACATTTAAGTTATTTTAAATTTTTCCTAGATAGTTTAAATTCAAGCAATTTTAAAGGTTTTCTAGATAGTTTAAATTCAAGTTATTTTAAATTTCAAATAGATAGATAAGGGTTGGTTAGGGATAACTATAAGTCAATCCTATTACTAGCATAATTGCTTTCATGGTGGGCTATTTATACCCCACTGAACTCTTTAGAAATTTTCAGTTTTTGATCAATAAAAATTCTTTTAGTTTTGGCTATTTCTTCTCTTTCTTTTGGATTGTTGATGATCCTTGGATTGAAAAACTAAAATCAAGTGTTGTGAGAATTACTTGATTTTTAGATTCTTACAATTCTTATAGCCAATTTCGATTATGGAACAAGTTTAAAGACTACAATCAAACTCACTTTCTTGTTGGTGAGAATTCCCTTTTTGATTCATCAACGAGGAGTTCTCTAGAGGAATAGAAAAATTGTAAGCGAGCAATTTTTCCACAAGCCAACCGGTCGATCATCATACTCACAGTGATCGACGTCTGCATCATCAATCATTCAAGAATTCCTTTCTAGAAGATCGAATAACCGCTGCTGTTACTCAACTGCCGCAATTTTCTAGACCGTGATCAACCACACGATCGATCACTTTTTCGATAGTTTGGTGCCTAGCTCAACTACCTCATTTAAAGGTCACCTTTTGTCTTCTATCTTCATCTAAGGCTACTATTTTCACGCCAATGAATGGATTTGTGCAATTGGCTTTGAAGGTAGAAAGGCAAAGAAAGAGAAAGAACAAAGAGTCTAGTTCTCGACCTTTCCAAAAGAGTCCAATTCCATACAAACCCCAAGCAAAATACGATGAGAAGAATGCAGCCTTGAAGGGGTATGATAACAAGGTGATGGAAGAAAGGAAAGCAAGTATGGACGCCACAAGGCCATGGTCAAAGGACATCACGTGCTTCAAGTGCCTCGGGTTAGGGCACATTGCTTCTAAATGCCCCAACAAGCGTGTAATGGTGATTGGAAGTGACACTAAAGAAATAGAAAGTGAGGATGAAGTTATTGAAGTGCCAAATACAGAGGAGGAGCCCCAAGGAGACACTAACTTTGCAAAAGAAGGACCTCACCTTATGATCTTGAGGAGGTCTTTAACCATGCAAGGCCGAGTGGAGGATTGCCAAAGGGAGAACATCTTCCATACTTGCTGTAAAGCCAAGAATAAAGCTTGTTCTATGATCATAGATGGGGGTAGTTGCACCAATGTAGCTTTCGAAGATGTTGTTGAGAAGTTGGGGTTAGAAACCTTGTTGCATCCAACTCCATACATGCTAAGTTGGCTCAATGATCGGGAAGCCATTAAACTAACTAAACAAGCTCGCATGAACTTTTCTATTGGAGGTTATGCGGATGACTTATTGTTTGATGTGGTCCCATTGAGTGCCAGCCATTTTTTATTGGGAAGACCATGGCAATTTGATAGAAGAGTGTCTCATGATGGCTATTCTAACTACTACACTTTAAAAATGAATGGAAGAGTTATAAATTTGGCCCCTCTTCGACTGGAGCAAATTGCTAAAGACTACGAAGAGGTGAAGAAAGGAAAGGTCAAATCTACTTTACTTATGTCCAAAAATGAGTTGCTAGAATGTTATCCTTATATGATTAAGCACAAGGAAGGGAAGACAAAATTAGTGGTCGATGCACCATTACAAAGGTATTCCCTCTTAACCGAATTAAATGCAAAGATTTTTGGTTTTGGTTGGATTAAAAGAAGTTATGTTGATGATAAAGGGTTCAGCCATAGGTATAATATAGGCACTAATAATTCCAAAGGTGGATATGATATATGGGAAGGTTATCTTTTCAAAGATGGAAAACCTTGTGTACCAATTTGCAAATTTCTAGAATCAATGTTGAAAGAATCTCATTGTGGGTCTAGAAATCCATTTTAGAGCAAGGAAAACATATGAAGTTAGGAAAGAATTATTCTTTGGGCCACATATGCTTAAAAATTTTCACACGATTGTGGAAAAGTGCTTCATTGGTAAAGAAGTTGAGAAGGTGAAGTTTATGCATGAGATGGTGAGAAATACAATTGAAAAGGAGAGTAAGGATTATGCTAAAGATGCAAACCAAGGGTGTAATTGGGTTGATTTCAAAGAAAGAGACTTGATTTGGCAACATTTGAGAGAGGAGAGTTTTCCCAAACAACAGAAGTGCAAATTGCTACCTAGAGCCGATGGATCTTTCAAGGTGCTAGAATGAATAAACAATAATGCTTATAAGTTAGAAATTCTGGATGACTATGGAGTTGCCTCCACTTTTAATGAACAAGATTTTTCACTTTACCTTGGGGTAGAAAAAGATGAAAAAAAGAAAGTTGAGGAGAATCAAGCCTTAGATTTGAGGTCAAATCCTCAATTACCCTAGTAGAATGATACACCTTAAGGACCAATCACTAGAGCTTGGGCCAAGAAGCTCATTAACCTATTTATGTTTTCTTATTTTATAGGGGCTACTTTCTTTAAAGAACTAAATGAAGCACCATCTATTAGTGATAAGGAGCAACCTAAGCACAGGCTCAAATGGGAGGGCAACAACATACCTGAGGCAAGCTTTCCATCCGAGGCATCCAATTCATCCAACAACTTTCTTGCCACTTTTGGAAATACTTGAAGACAACAACTCAAGGAAGATGCTCCAAGTTATTCAAGAACTCCAATAAGTTAGCATGGAATCATTTTATGAATTATTTTGGGAATTATTGGATGTAATGGAATTGTTCTTTTTGGATTGCTCTTGGCTAGCTTAAAATAGCTTAGAGATGTTGATTGTTTTTTTAGGTTGGTTATGTAATTTTGACATTAGAGCAACCCTAATTGAGGAGGCATTTATACTCCTCCTAATGACTTGTCTAGACCAATTTGAAACCAGCTTAAAACCCTTTCAATTAGAGTTGGAGTTCCCTCCACAATCGGCCCCATTTTCTTTTGTGAGAATCTAAGAGAGTGAGTGTCAAACCATTGAATCACCGGTGTTTCTTGCAAGTCTTGTGATGATTTTCTTGCCCTAAGTCTTCCTCCATTTCCTTCCAGAGGTCAACATCCCTAGAGATGCTTTAGAAGACCTGCTAAGATCCAAGCTGGACAGGCTTCCGTGTTGGAGTCCATTCAAGTCGATAGGTGGGATTTCAACACCCATTCATACCATCTTGTAACATTCCGTGCACAATTTTTGCTTTTGAGTATTTTTAGTCCTGATTTTTTATGGTTCTATGGTTCCCTTCTAGAGAGGTACATGGTCCGAATTTCACGCATTTTGGACAAATATTTAGTGACTTGTAATTGTTTCCATTTCGGGCCCGAAACTGCCATTTTAATGTCTTTTCGGACAGTCTTAATTGCATTCGCATAACCACGTCTCCTGCGAGTATTTTCTTGTGATTTTTGGAGGATGTTCTCAACTCTCAATTGATGTTCTCAAATCAATTGGACAACAAACGAGCAAGTTGCACATTCAAAAATTCTGTGTTCTTTTTTAGCCGTGACAACTGCCAACAGCCAACGGGAATTCCAAGCCTTGCATCCCGTGGTGCATCACCATGTGATCATAAAAGTTTTGGAGTGAGAAAAACATGTCTTTCACATTATTGATTTTTAAGAATAGTTCTATAAATTCAAAAGAAACATCTCATTTGTTGAGAGTACATTTCATCACCAAACATAAGAGTGTTTTTATTCATCATGCCCACATATGTTATTCAATGAGGAGATTAGAAGAAGAATTCGATTTCAAAAGACTTTGTAATACATAAGTGATCCAGAAAAAAGTGCAAGTCAGATCAAAATAGTTCATATTTAAAACACACTAAGAGGATAATTTTTGTATCCCCTTTATTTCATTTTATACACACGATTATGATCATATAAGAACTAACTATTTCCTTAATTTTTGTGTTTAGAATTATTTTTAAGATATAGGTGGGTAAAGTACAAACTAGCATTAGGAATGCTTAGAATTTTCATTGTGTGTGGGAACTCAACAACCCAATAGTTTTCGCTTCTTCCTTTCCTATAGACAACAAACGAGCCAGCTAAGCTGAGCCGACCTGAGGCTCAATGAACTAGAAAAAGTTTGGCTCACTGAGCCTATTGAGTTAAATGAGCTGAGTCTAATGAGCCAGCCAAAACAAATTCAACTTCAGTCGAATCATGAGCCACGAGTTAAACAAGTCGAGCTGAGCCAAGCCAACTGAACGAGCCTAACCAACCAAGCATACAATACAATGATACATATGTTTCAAATTTATATTAATATAATTAATATTTTTTTAATTTAGTTATTAAAATTATATAATTATTTATTATAATGTCAAAATATATAATAATTAGTGGTTTAATTAAAAAAAATTACTTTATTAAGGGTAATTAAGAAAAA
Organism: Begonia loranthoides; assembly: GCA_022433065.1. Lineage (NCBI taxonomy): Eukaryota > Viridiplantae > Streptophyta > Magnoliopsida > Cucurbitales > Begoniaceae > Begonia > Begonia loranthoides. The sequence goes on from CM039483.1 coordinate 11,102,885, forward strand.
AAAATCTTGAACTATGGGTCAGTGACAAACCAAGCTTTAAACTAAGTTTGTTAATAACTGAAACTCTAAACTAGTCATGTTTTTTTATTAAAAGACGTCTCCCAAATGGTCGTGCCACCCACATACGTCCGATTATACGACTATACATGAAAGTAGATATCCGTTTACATTGTCTACCAATCACAATTCACCACATACTTCATTTCGTAGATTCCACTTCACATTCATGGACACCAATGCTTTTGTTGTGGATATCGACTTATGTTTTCGTGATGCATGTGACGTACACAGATTTTACCATGCAAAACATAATACATAATAATAGCCTAGTCTATTATCACATACATGACAAACAAAAATTTATCTCTAAAGTTCTTATATCATTCTATCATCACATGTATCTAATAAAAGAAAATATCATAGCAAACAAAATAGAAACACATCCTCAATCAACGTCTTCCTATAACATAATAGTACGTAACAAGAACAAAAAATCAAAGGACATTCTATCGTACTGTATCCATCTAGTAAACAAAATATAGGTGTCTAACAAAGCAAAAGCACATCATCAATCAACGTCTTCCTATAACATTACAGTACATAACATGAGAAGAAAACCAGAGAATAAAATACCAAAGCACTTTGCGATGTAGGCCAAAAGCCAAATGCATGCAAACAACACTTACTTGAGATTCTTAGTTAAGTCTGTTCACTCACAACATCTAACCTTCACTCTAACTTGTTTCTAACACGCTTATTTTTCTTGAGATAAATAAAGATCGAGTTAATAAAAAGATTAAACATTTATCATATAAACTACTTTGAAAACTTAGTTTCAACTCCAATGATTCTTGTAATTATTTTGTTCATCATTGTAATCCATCTTATCAATGATGAATAAATCCAAATTACAAAACAATAATTTGTAGTAGACATACCTACAAAGAGCTTGAGAGGAAGAAAGAAAAATCTCGATGCCTTAATGCATGGATGATTAGGGTTTCGTCCCAACATTCCTTTTTATAAATTATCAACCTTTCTTTTGAGCAGTTCAAAAATATATCACAACCTAAAAATATATTTGTAATCTGAAATATATTCACAGTCCAAAAATCATAAAGAAGAATGCGTCCAGAATGTCTACAAGAAAAATTCTTTAGATGCATGTGCTATAGTCGTGAGCGCATACACCTTTGCCTTGGACACATGTGCTATAGTCGTGGATCCATGTGCTTCTGCTACGAATATTCATCTCGCTCACATTGGCCAACAATCACCATCCACCACGTTAACATATCTTTATGTGGACAAACCTCTTTCCGCATATTTTACCTCATCTGCGGACATTAACGCTTCCGCTGCAGATATTCGCTCACCTTGTCTAATAATAATAATCCTCCATGTACACATGTCTTTCAGCGAACCAACCATATTTCGCGGATTCCTTCTCATCCACAACACTTCCGTTGCAGATATCCGCTTACTTGGTCTACAAAAAACAATCGACCACGTACCTCATTTCTTTCTGCAGACAAACAATTTACTATGTGGATTCCACCTCACATTCGTAGACGGCAACACTTCCGCTGAAAATATCTTATCACTCTGCAACACCACCCATTTGCAGCCATGTGTCCTTCCTTAACTAATTATCTGTGGATACCATCACTTTTGCTGCAGATACCAATATTTTTATGATCACCAACACTTTTGCAAATACACTTCATTTTGCAAACACTACTTATGTGCAGCCATGTGTTCTTCCAAGTATTCGTGGATGCTAACACTTCCGTTGTGCACACAAAACACTTTCGCAAAACATTTCATCATGTGAACATATTCCCTTCTATGGACACGTCATCACGCAAATGCATTCCCTTCCACAGATAATCTTCATTCTGCGACCAGTTAATCCACGAATTTCTACACACAACTTTCTTAATCCCAAATATTTTTAATAAAATAAAATACTCATTCCATATATTAAAATATACCGTTCATTAAGAAAATATATAAATTTCCAGTTTTCATCAAAATATAGACCTCAATCACAAGAATATAAATTCAAAATATAACATTAGTTACTTTTTTAAATTCCAAAAAAAAGTTTACACAAGAAATTATTAGTGAAAATTTTTCGAGTTTTCCAAGCTATACTCGTTTATTTCCTATAATTTAGGATTTGAGTTGTTAGCGAAATTAATTTAAGGTATACCTTGTCACTGACCTCATTGGTTAAGATATTTTTTTTTTGATAATTATCTTTTTACTAAGATATAAAATGACATGTATTTAGAAAAAAAATAATAATATTTGAGACGATCCAATAAAAAAAATATATTATGCAAATATCATTATAAATATTTAACAGTTACCTCTTAAAATGAATTTTTTTTTAAATTTGAGGTAACGGTCACTTGACCATTGCTTTCTTTTTTTATTATTTTTTTAATTGATAAAGAGATAGATTGACTATGGGGTGAGGTCATGAGAGAAAAGGTGCGGAGTGGGGTGTCGTGTGTGAAATTTAATGTGATAATTACACATTTTTATTTTAATTGAGTTAGGCAACGTATATAGAGAGAAGGTGGGTTGATGGGTGAAACAATAGCTAGATGGAAGGTGGGGCCAAGGTTGAAATTAATAAAAAGTTTTGTAGCCCCAAATAGAATAAAAGAAAAAAAAATATATTAATATTGTTGTGCTCATCAAGCCTAGCCTGACCGAGCCTGAACCAGGCCAGCGACCCCACTCGCCTGACCCAATCCTAGGCGGGTTAGCAAGCTAAAATATTGGGCTAGGTTTGGTCCCCTGCTGGAGACTGAGCCAAGCTCATCTCGCTACTGTAACGAGACAAGTGAGTGGGCTAGCTCAAAAGTGGCGCGAGCCTAGCCCAGTATTTTGGCTCGCTAGCCCGCCTAGGACCAGATCAAGCAAATAGGTGAATTGCCCCGCTCGAGGGCTTTGTCGAGCCTGCTTATTGAGCTTGCCAATATATATAATTTTTTTAGACTCGTCCCACCACTACCGAATGACTTTTTTTTTATAAACTTTTATTATTTGATTTTATATAATTTTTTTAAATATATTGTAATATATATAAGGGAAATTAACAAAATAATCACTGTACTATGATATCAATAACAAGTCAACCACATAACAATTTTTGTTAATAACTTAAACACTGATGAAACATTACTCCTTACAATTATAATTCTACTTCAATTTTATGCTAAAATCACAATAATTGTAGCAATCTTACTGCGAAGACGATGTTAGGAAGCTCCGATGTGATCTTCTCATTGTTGAAAACAATTCTCACATTTTTTAGTTTTCCAAACATCATTTAGTGTCTCACCATCTTCTCTTTCCTCTTCTTGGTCAATCTTCATCATCTATAGGTCATCACCAATGTCTCCTTTTTTGCAAAGAAAAGTAATCTTTCTATAGGTGGAACGTTGTCGTATTTCACAGCGGAAAGTAATCATTCACGTGTGGAAAGTAATCTGTTAAATCTGTTTAGTGGAAAGACAACGTTCTGTCATGGAAAGTGTAACAACCCACTTTTTCGTAATTCCTTAAAATTCGCTAAAATTCAAAACTTTTATTAAAACCCTTTATAAGATAGAAATTAAAGTGCCTTTCAAACTGGACCACTAAAACCTTTTTCGTTAAAACGTCGCGGAAGCGGTTATAAAATCTTTTGTGAAATCATTTATTTAAAACATAGCAAAAGCGTAAATAAATCGTTTAAGGAAGAAATATTAAACAATTGAATGAGAAATGAACACCAAACAGTTAAATATAATGAATTACAACAATTTTCTATTTTCTCCCTTTAGCCTAGCCAGCCTCAAGTCGCGTGCATGCAAATTCTTCATCTCTGCATTTTATTATTTGTTCTTCGTTTTCGCATTGACTTTAATTCGGTGCATTTGTTTTCCCGTACACGTACCTACACCTACAACATACGTAACTGTAAGCCCAAAGGCTTAATAAGGAAAAGGGTTTAATGCAATTACGATTATGTCTCTCTTTAGTCCTTTTCAGAGTGGGGGTTAACCAAACCAATGCTTTCATTATGTTCGTTCGTTATTTACTTTACTTTTGTTCATTCGTTCATTACTCGCACATCGAGCTGGAGATTGGAGGAATCTATGGCGATAGGGTGATCTTTGTCGGCTTCAACAACCTAGAGTAGACAGTCTCGTAGTCCCGACGAGGAAAAGGTAATGTTCTTTTAATCTTGTTTGCCTGGCTGATTCATACTTACCCTACCATCCCTCAACTCCATTTTCTTCTTTTTCTTTATTTTCTTAACGTTTTTCCTCAAATAATGCATGTGTGAGTACCACCTTGTAGCACTCTCTACTTGATTTCTATCAGCATGATGCATGATGACACATTCTCCCTATAGCATGATCCATGATGCGGTATAACGTAACATTAACAGGATTGAATTGCGCATATAATGGAAGGTAACAACTAAAGTTGAATAGTGCACACAAGGACAAATAATAACCATGGAACACCCAATAAAGTAAACCATATGAAGGAGACAATTATAGGATTAATTAAACAACATGGGGCATGCTTGGATATGTAACTTACAATAATAGAGGAAATATGACAGACTTTAACAATCGACGTGCATAATTTAACTAACATGCTCAAGAGTTGATTACATGATACTATCCTAGTTTAACTAATCATGTTTAGGTTTAATAGAAGATAACATGCTAAGGACAATTAATTATAAGCAAGGTTATAAGCAACACCAAGAAGACAATAACAAAAGCATTTATTTACTTGGTCAATGAAGCCCTTAGTTCGTTCATGTTTAACTCATTCTTCTTTCATCTTCCTCATTCTTTTCTAATAAGTGAAGCATCATTATAGAAGTTATAATAAATGAGATTGTAGTAAAAGATAATATAGTGAATATCCAAAAAGGAAGAAATAACATGTTAATTAATTAAACATGCTATGGTTATTAAACTAGTTAATTATACACGCTCAAGTCTCGTTAGTTAAGTTAATTAGTTAACAGGCTTGAGTATAGTTAATTGTTGGTTAATTGTTCTAATTAATTGACTTGCATCAAGACAAAATCTTATAATTTAAACATACTCAACCAATGAGTTAACATGCTCAACCAATTAGTTAACATGCTCAAGTAAAGACTTAGATTGTAATTCTAATTAGTTATTCTAATGGATTATCATGCTCAATTTCTAATTAAGTTAACTACTCTAGTCGATTAATATGCTCAATTTCTAGTTAAGTTAATTACGCTAGTTAATTAGCATGCTCAAGTCAAATTAATTACTTTAGTTAATTATCTTAGTTAATTAATATGCTATTAATTGATTTACACATGCTAATTAAACATGCTAGTTAGCTCATTGAATATGCTAGTTGGTTAATTTAAACATGTTAGTTAATCAATCTAACC
>CM039483.1:11118306-11202335 GCA_022433065.1 Begonia loranthoides
TGGACGTCGATCCTTGTCCGTTGGATCCTCGCCTGGATCGAACGGTCAGTAGTGACTCCAAATTAATTGGGTCACGTGCGGGTCACATGCGATCGTAAATCGCCAGAATTCCCCATTATGACAGACGTCCGTGGGAATACTACGGACATCCGTCTTTAAATAACACGTCATCAGCATCTGGATGGCGTCCGTCGGACCATGACGGACGTCCGTCATAACCAAAACGACCGCGTTTTCGTCCTGACGGATGACAAAACGCTGCTTATACTCGCGAAGGGCGTCCAAGCCCTAGAAATCGCCTTGTACTTCAAATCGCGAGCGAATTCCCGATTTCCCCCGACGAATTCTCGAACTCCCGATTTCCCCCGACGAATTCTCGAACCCCCGAGTTTTGAATCTGAAAATGACGCCGAGAAATAGTCAAGCGTCGAAGAAGCGTAAGGTGGTGGCTCCCACCGAGACGACGGGTCCAGTGGAGTCTATAGAACCTGGGATGTTCAGCTCAGCCTCCGCCCATGTACGGTACGAGAAGGACATTGTAGCCCATGCAATAATCATATCCAGGAAGGTAAATTTCAATTCATTTGCTGATTTTGGATTGAAGGTAATGTTTGAACGAATTGGATTGGATAAACTGTGCACAATGGGAGGTTATTTCTATGAGAGAGCTGTCAAACTGTTTTATGCCAATTTGGAGTTTGACAAATCAAGTGATAGAGAGTTGAGGAGTTTTCTGTTTGGAAAACAGATTAGGATAACTCTAGGACAATTAAATGAGCTCATTGGATGCTCCACGGAGGAGCCGTTGGAGGAGTATTACCATGCGACAAAGGACCCCGAATTTGTCCAAAAAGGAGAAGGTCTTGCATTGCTGAAGCAATTGGCTCGCAATCCTACAGTCGTTGAGTCTTTCTTCCTGCCTAAATCAAATGACCTCGATGCGAAAGCAAGGGTCATCCATCACATGATCACGCACACATTTATGCCTCGTGATGGACATAGAGACCTTGTCACAGCCATGGATTTGTACGTAATGGAGAAGCTATACAATGGGAAGAGGTTCAACCTTGCATATGTCATTATGCAGCAAATGAAAGCAACTCTGAATAGTGCAATGAAGAATCTCCCATATAATTGGCTCATTTAGCGCATTATTGACAGCAACGGGTTGGTTGTCCCTCACACAGAGCGACGAACATACGAAAAACCACTTGACATGTATAATGAAGTTACATTGGCTCGGATGGGGTTGCAAAAAGTACGAGGGGAGTGGGTATTCAAAGGAGATGTGGCAGCTGCACCTCCTGCACATCTTGTACCTCCTGCACCTCGTCCTTCCACTTCAGCTGCTCCACTGCCATCCACGTCAGCTCCACCACGGCCATCATCGTCAGCTCCACCACCGCCATCCACGTCAGCTCCACCTGCTCCTTCCATGTGCACTGCCATAATTCCGTGGACAACAAACGCACAACCGACATATCACGTGGAGGTGGATGACGATTTTGTGCGTCCTATGGATGACGATTTTGTGCGTCCTATGGCGGATGATGCACCTCCTCCACCCCAGTCCTCATCGTCGCCCTCCGTACTAAGCAGCGAAGAGAGGTGGTAGTGGCTTGTCACCCAACTTGGCGAGATTCAAGCCAAGTTGGATAGACAGGAGAGTCAACTTGGCCAGCTTCAAGCCACTGTACTACAGATGCAAGAAGTACAAACGCATATGGCAACTGCTCGCACAACCGCCCAGCCATCTCATCTATCAGCATCTCATACATCTTCCGATGCCGGTCTAGACGGATGCCAGTATGTCTTTGATTTTACATGTAATTTCCTTATATGCATTAGTATCGTTGATTAACAATGTGTTACAATTATGCAGGTGTCCGATCATCAGGCAACCGTCCCCTCCTCCAACCCTGGCTAAAGTTCAAAAGATTTTGGCCCAAGGTCCTTCAGTGGTGCGTCCTACCGCTCGTCAGAGGATGACAGTGCAAGTGGTATGTCTTCTATTTGGTTTTATACATTGTGTAGAATTTACACTTACACTGAATTTCCATTGCAGCCTGTGAATTTGATGGAAGAGTTCATGGCACTTGCACGGGTCAATACGAAGAATAACAAGGAGACGTGTGCTCTCTTTTGCGGCTCCAAGGTAAGAAGCAACGTCATTTGAAATTTATTATCAGTTGTGATTAGAAAATTAATGTTGTGCGTCGTGTTGTTGATTTACAGGGTGACAAGATATATTCAATCACAACTCTCCTTGTGCCAAAGCAATCGGGCGCTTCTGACTATGTGAGAATGTTTAACCAACTTATATTATATTGTTACTAAAAATAACTACATAAATCGTGTTCTTAAAATGCATTGCGTGATGACAAATGAGGAGGACACCGCCGTTGTTCAAATAAGGGAGGGTTTGTTGACGATTGGTTGGATCCATGTAAGCCACTTCTATTCATTCATGAAATCATACATGGTTTAATATTTCTTCCTCCTACAGTGCCACCCGGAGATGAATTGTTTCATGTCATCGATTGACATGCACACGCAGTATGCGTACGAACAATTGATGCCGGATTCAATTGCAATTGTCATGGCACCTGTGGACAAAAAACGGTATGTTTTTGAATGACCTGCGCTTTGAATGACGTGACAAACTAATTTGCAGTTCCAATTGCAGCCAACACGGCATATTTCAAGTCTCCCGCCCTGTAGGGTGGTCGGTGATGTCCAAATGCAATGGGCAGGGCTTCCATCTCCACAATCCGTACGATCGAGATGAACTCTACGAGGAGTGCACGAGTGTGGAGATGAGCTCCGATTTGCACTTCAACATCATTGACATCCGGGACGCAGAGCCTTCCATATTTGATGAGGCACCACCTGTTCAGCCACGCCCAGAGGCCCCAGTTCAGCCACTCCCAGAGGCCCCACCTGTTCAGCCACTCCCAGAGGCCCCACCTGTTCAGCCACTTGCAACGGTACCACCTGTAACGTATTCTAGATATACAAGAAACGCAGGACGTGCAAGAGGTGCAAGACATGCAAGAGGTGCAGCACGTGAAAGAGTTGAAAGAATAGAAAAAACATTGAACAAGTGGCTCAATTGAAATTGAATTCAATTATTTGTTGTAGTCTGTAGTCTGCTTTGTGGTTTTCTTCATACTGCTTTGTGGTTTGTTGTAGGCTGTAATCTGCTTTGTGTTGGCGCGAGGGGCGCCCAAAACAGGGCAAGTGCTGTCTGTTTGCATGTGACGGACGTCCGTCAGATGGTGTCGGACGTCCGTCTCAAGGTGACGGACGGCCGTCTGAATGTGATGGACGTCCGTCTTAACATGACGGACCTCCGTCTTAACATGACAGACGTGCATCACATGCAGTGTATTATACATGAACAAATATTATCCAAACAACTACGTAAATGAACAAATAAACTTCAATGTATTAAAAACTTTAGTGTATTATACATGAACAAAACAAATACGTAGATGAAGCTCCATGATTAAGGATGTGGGTGTGGGGCGACGGACTCCTGCAAAACACAAAAGGAAGTTCGTGTCAGACGAAACGCTCATAGTGAGAACAACGCAAGAAAGCATAACAATCTAAGCACCTGTGTATCGGCAACAATGTTAAACCCCATGAAGGTGTCGTATGAGCGTTCTGCTCTTACACTGCCACTTGCGGTGCCACCTGTTGAGCCTCCGCCTTGACAAGAACGGACATTATGGCCTACACCATGACAACGACTATATGTCATAGGGATATGTCTCCTGCTGAGTACCATGCTGCTACAGGGCTCGTCTGCATCTCGCACTCTTCGTTTTCGAGGCCGACCCGGGAGTCTCTTTACTGGTGGTGGAAAAATTGGAGGCTGCTTCGTTGCAGGCCACATGTGGTGGCCACTGACAGGTCGGGTAAAATGGGAATACATCCTCATATATGTGTCCCGATCGTACCATGCATGCACATAATCCTCCGCTGAAGTCCTCATAAAATTGATGCAAGGGATGACATGCACGCATGGGATTCCAGTCAGCTCCCATCTGTTACAATTACAGGTACGCGTGTCCAGATCGACTGCATACCGTTCGTTACTATCGCTTACCTCAAACCGATTACATCCTGAAGGTGTTGGACACCAATTCCGAGCCGCATGTTTCAGTTTGGCAAGCTTCTTTATGGTCTTAGGACACAAAAGATCTGTTGATTCAGCCAGCTACTTATGTTTCTTAATGATCCTAGTCATTATGCCCGTTCTAATCATCTTGAACATAGTGAGGATTGGTTTGTCCCGTGCTGGCAGGAGGTAGGCATTGTAGCACTCGCTCAAATTATTAAGGCCCATGTCGCACTTTGGGACAGGACTGAATGCATGTTTTGACCAACACCTCGGGTTAATTTTCTGCATATATGCATGCGCTGTATGGTCGAGCGCAACTAGTTTACTCATCTCTTTCTGAAAGTTCGGTGATGTTGTGGCCCTTGCTGCCTTCCACATGATATCTTTGTATTGTATTCCTAGAAATTGTTTTTTGAAATTGGCATACAAATGTCTAAGGCAAAATCGATGCTCAGCTGCTGGTGCATATTGTTCAATAGCAGGCACCAACCCCTTTTGTCGATCGGAAATGAGTGTCCATCCTCTGCCTATGTCACTGTCTAAGTCCGTCAGCAAGCAACACAAAAACCAGGTCTAGGAGTCTCTGCATTCTGATTCAACAAGTGCCACAGCAACTGGATAAATCCCATCATTGGCATCAATGCTGACAGCTGTGAGCAATTGGCCTGGGCACGACCCCTTCAAGTGACAGCCATCAAGACAAATAATGGGTCTACCAAACTCCTTCAGACCCCTCTTGCACACATCCAAACACATGTACATTCTTTTAAATATTGGACTTGGACGGGCCACCAAATCTGGAAAATCTACCACCAACAACAGTGTGCTACCTGGATTGGATCTTCAAATCTCTTCTGCGTAGGACCAAAGTAGCTTCTACTGTTCGTCACCATCCCCATTGTTTAAAGTCTGTGCTAAATTCCTTGCCCTTCTAGCAAGACTCAGAGAAATATTGACATTAAAGTCCTTTCTTACAGTCTCAATTATGGAAGCAAGTGCCCACTTGGGTTGACTTTTTAATCTATCTAAATATTGGTTTGCCACCCATTTGTAGAAAGCGTGTCGGCTTTCCATTTGTCGTGCACATGTGTGCTCCTCATTATAGCTCTTAATTTGAAAGGTCAGCTCACCTTTCATTTTTGAAGCGTGAAGCCGCCAATTGCATCCATCACTGCACACAGCAGTTATCCAATGTCGTTCGCTTTTAACAAACCTGATCTCGTGCCCATTTTTCAAAGCATAATTAACCACTTCATCTCTAATATCCTTCAACGCACTATACTTCTTACCCAGACAGAGCTCCGAGGACGAACATTCAATTTTGGGATGCATACTCTCTGCCCAATCATCATCCTCTGAGTAACATATCGAACGTAGCTCCGATTCCAGGGATCCCAAGATTGAACGCAATTCTATACCGGCTTCGTGGTAGAACCACCGATTCTCATTGGTCTCTACTGCCGAAATAGGATTAGGATTAGGATCCACCTCCATTCCACAGGCAATGGATTCTTCAACCATGTATGATGAAGAAGCACACCTTGACGACTCCATGTGATGTGCAACACTCTTGTTCGTTCGCTTACGTTGAGGGAGTTGGTCAGGGGAAACAAGTTCTCTCTCTCGAATATCTATGGCAATGGTCGGACTTTTTGTGCTCGACTCTGTTAGGGTTTTAGTATAAAATCCGAGAGTGATGGACGCCCGTCATTTTCATACGGACGTCCGTCATGTTAAGACGGACGTCGTCCAGAGGCTAATGACGTGTTATTTAAAGACGGACGTCCGTGGTATTCCCACGGACGTCCGTCATAATGGGGAATTCTGGCGATTTAGGATCGCATGTGACCCGCACGTGACCCAATTAATTTGGAGTCACTACTGAACGTTCGATCCAGGCGAGGATCCAACGGACAAGGATCGACGTCCGTCTTCGCCAGGCGGATTAAATCTTGGCCGTCGATCCGAGGCACGTCCCTCGCTCGATCCAACGGGCAAGGATCTTTGTCCGTCATCGCATCTAGCAGGGACGCCATATTCAATCCTGGCCGTCAATCCAGACGAGGGACGATCCTCGTCGATCCAACGGCCAGCGAATGTCGTACTTCGGTCGGCTCTGGACGATTCGACCGTCGGCTCTGCCATCGCCCTTCGACTCCGTTTGATGCCGCTAGACAGGGTACAAACGGGGCGTTAACCTCGACGGCTCTGGACGGAAATCGTGACTGCGAGGTCGCCGGTGACATTTTCTCATAGTTCAGGATTTTAGTTGTTAAAAAATAATCTTCAGGGTTTGACTTGTCGTTGAACGCAAACTATAAGGTCTACAATGTTATTTACCCACACCAGTAATTCCAAAATTGTACGATGTGTGATTAAGACGTGATTAGTGGGCACTCAGTCAGTAGTAAGAGGTTCCAGCATTCATGCCTTAAATAAAATCAATCATTACCTTGAAATGTAAGAAAAACTATAAAACAAATAAATCATCACAATGCCCAATTTCGTACGAAATCATCCCATCTCTGTACGGTTCTTTTAGCAATTAAATTAAGATTTTTCAAAAAAAATAAATCACAATGCATTTCATATTTAGGTTTATTGATTTATAAAAATGGCGAATAATATTTTAAAAATGTCAAAATAAATCTTATTCCAAGAAAATAAATCTTATTTTAATGCAATAATTCAAAAATTTTTTTACTTTTTTTGTAAAAATATCATCCGTTTAATTGTTGATTTTTCAATAAAAAAAAGATGATTGTACAAGTGATTGTAAGTCTAGTGAAAGCAAGCACAAGTCTAGATCATGTAGTTGTCCGGACCTAAACTAAATCAGTCTGAAATAATCTTGCACAACTCTGAGAAACGTAGATGAGGAGGATTCATAACTAATGGACAAGTTTTTTGGGTGCAATCTCAAAACAAAGTGTAAGGTTTGATTCAAACTCAAATCGAGAATATCAAACAAATGATGAAAACTTTTATGAATTTTAATGAAAGTCATTTAGTTTCATGTGAACTCATATAAACTTGTTTATCATACATCTAAAAGACAAATATGAAGCCAAAATAAAGAAGATAGATCCCCTCCTAACAAAACATTCAGCAGATACAGACAAGGCAGCAATCAGATTCCCACCCTTCCTGGTTCCCTTCTATTTAGAAGTCCTCGAAACCCTCGTCGACTTGGCCGTTCTTCCCTGCAATGATGAACACTTTTGACGATTTTCATGTCTTCTTTTTCATCTATTTATTTATCTTCTCAATGGCTTTTCCGAAGTGGGGCCGGCCTAACACTTACCACGAGTCGATGGCTCAGCCTTTCTACAGCAACAACGATGGATGGACCCACTAACCCAGGCGGCTGCCCCTCCCCTCGCCGGCAACGCGTGCTTTCCTGTCCACGTTTCTCTGCGAGGGTTGTGTTTTATTTTATTAGACAGCCGAATAGTTTGATTAATACTTCATGTTTGTTTATTTATTTTATTTTATAGTGAATTAGTTGAAATGATATTATATTATGAGTAAGTAGGCTTAAAGTGCATGAACCATGTGGTCATGATCAGCACGAGCAGACATCAATGTCTTTCTCGTTTTTTTTTTAATTATATTCCATTCTTTTCACTATAACTAATTAATTATTTAAAAAACCAAATAAATTGTAGACGGACAGTAAAAGTTCTGTGACCCCATTCTGATTTAATAAATGAAAATAAAAATAAAAATTTACAACAAACTCAAAGGAAAATAAATATTGAAAATAATTACTTCAAATTAAATTCCAGTAAAAAACAGAAGAATTTTCACTAAAACTTTGTGAAGAGACAACTAAAGCTAACTATTACCGTCCTTTAGTACTACTAATTTAAAAATCAAAGGGTTAGTAATTGAACATCAAACCAAAAAGAAAATATGAAAGTGAGACATATATATTTACAGAGAAAATCTATTTTGGGAAAAACCATATACAGATAATAAATCTAGAAACTCACCACCCCAGCTCAAATATAATTTGAATTACTTTGAAATCTAATAATCTCTACAATTATTCATATTTTATAAAAGAGATTTACAACTAGGTTCATCAGCTCAAACCAAAAAGAATTTAGAACACTAAATTCTAACAATCTTGATATCTATATAAGTTCTAATGTAAGGAATAAATTTACAAATTTTGTCTCTTCTGCAAAACTCTTTAAAGAGATTTGCTCCATGGGAGCACCTATTGTGCTAGAGAAAAATTACAAATCGTCAAACAATAAAAGTCCTTAAGAGTGATTCAGGAATTAATGCTGACCAAGTTTAAGAAATACTTCAATCATTATGATGACATCTTCAAATTTCATATAATATTCTTAATCTTAAGATGCTTAAAGCATGATTAAGAATGTCACATTTTTACCTACCATATCAAATTTGTTAGTCAAAAATCATAATAATTTCATTATCGCTATCCTTCCATAATAAAATATCGAACTTCTATCCATGTGGAATATCATACTTTAAAGATGTTTTTGCCTAAAAATATAGTATTCAATGCAATATCTCACATAAAATCACTAACTTCAACAAAATATTTAAATTCTAAAAATTAAAGTTCAAAATCTCAGATATTATAAAATTTGAAAAGATATCCCAATAAATTTACATATGCGAGCAATAATTGGTCATCCTCAAATTATCCAACAATATCGCCCAAACAATTGCAAATGACACAAAATTTAAATCTGATTGAAATTTTACCAAAAATGTAATTCCGAATATGAAGATATTCATACAATAACAAATTTGCCACGAATTATCAACTAAAATTTGCTTCAAATATTCAAATCAAATCTCCCAAATCTTTCGAACAAATGAAGTTTGTTTTTTTTAAACCAAAATAATCCAAAAATTTCAACTATCGATTGGCCTCAAATTTTAGATATTAGTTTTTTAGCTAAAATAATCAAAACATCCCAAACAAAAATCTCCACTAGATTCCATAATGTGTAAAAATGGAAACTTTAAAGAAGCTCCACTACTCTAGAGCAAATTGAATGGCTCTGGATATTAGGTGCAGCAATCGGCAGCATAACTAGGACCAACGGCTATCAAAGATAGCCAGATCAATGAGCTTCAATAGATTGGACAAATCCAACCAATGTTGATGTAGAAGACTCCGTCATGCTGAGTTTGGCTCAATGAAAGTCCACACGAAACAACAGTGTGGGGTGATCATATAGAAAAGATTTGTCAGCAACCAAGGAAAGGCAGTCGCATCGCATGGGAAGAACAATAACAATTGGTTGGTTAGTAGAAGATGTGAGCGGCTGTCTTAATAGCAAAAACTTTCTTCGAAGGAAGAAGACACATGATAGGGAAGGAAATTTCCTAACTTTTTTTTTTCTTTTTCTCAAAAAATTGCAATTTTTTTTTCGAAGATTTTCAATTTTTGAAAAATTGTAAAAAAACAAACATGTTGGATATGCATAACCAGAGAGAGTTTAATGTTTCGAAAAAGTTGGAAACATGAGACTTTAAGAAACTCTCGAAACCAAATCTTACACCAATTGTCAAAAATCAAACACTAACTGAAATAGAATATATGAAGGTGGGACATAGGTTTATGTAAAAAACGTTTTGAGAAAAAACTATGTGCAAAGGATAAATCTACTATGTGAATACTAAAATACTTTCACGCCCCACAAACGGCTCACGATAAGATGGGGAAGAACCCAACCCAAGAAGGGATCGAACCCTAACTTTCTCTTCAAATATACCAAATAGCAGCGGAAGACTTAAATAAATTAAAAGTCAAGGCCTAAAACATTTTGGCTAACACTTGGGTCCAACAATGTCATCAAATAGTGTAAACAATAAAGATCCAAAGATATAAAAACTTGTGTACACTAGAAGTGTAACAAATCAAACCTCTAAAAGAATATACAAAAGTAAAAGACATTCATATCTCACCAATAACGAACGCTCAAGAAAATAGGAACATTTACAATTACCAAGACTGCCAAGTTCAAACTTGAATTGGCCACTAGTGATCGTTCAGTCTAAAATCTGAAAAGGAGGAGTCGTTTGGGGTGAGTTAACTAAATTTAATGATGACGTAAGTTCATATTTAGTGAAGAGGTAAATAAAATAAGCGAGCACGGTAAGATAAAACATTTTATGCATCTGAATAGAAAATGTAAAGTGGGGCAAGTATTAAAGCATTCCATTATAGTGTGCTACATAACAACTTCTATACAAAATTTTAGTGAAAGTAGTAGAGTCACTCAAGGATTTCAAGCACACTCTACCATCAGTAGTGCCAATAATAATGACGATATTTAGCAATCGCAATATCCACGAACAACCCTAATCAAGTTTAGCGTTTTTCGCCCAAGGACATGACACATACAATTGTCACACTATTCTAATTAACATCAATCAAACATATTTTCCAACGGTCAAATGTATGTAAATAAAATAGCACCCTCCCTTTGGTCGATCAAACTTGGTACGCGCAACCAAATTGATTAATGAAGATAATATGTATGCTTAAAATAAAATATGTTCAGTGAAAATGCATATATATTTATGAAACCGACAAGTCATAATGATGGACACATCCTTTTATATAATAACATGTCTCTAAGTAAAGTTTAAGAAAAAATGATGCAATGTTGGATGTGAAAGTAAACTTTTACCTCAAACAGACCTACCAAGTCAAGCCTAAATATCCAATATCCAAAGATATCCAAATCTCACATCAAGCCTTCGAACATATCAATGTATATACATAACCATATCAATACACTTTTCTAAATTTTTAAAAGTCTGTTGGGACCTATAATCGGGATAAAAACCTACTTGAAGAAATTATAGAACAATGCCCACAAAAAAATCCAACTTTTAAACATGGTTTGGCTAACTCTAGATATGTATGGTTGATCGAACTAGTCGACCTCAAAAGAGGTTTGGTCAACGGGACTAGTCGACTGGTTTTTTGATCTGATCGAATACTCCTCGAGCATCGACCTTTCTACCATCAATTCAGTTGAATGATTTCCAACCTCACTCGACTGTTGCATCATAGATCCATCCTGAAACTCTGAAAAAAAACTTTTATTCCAAATTTGATGAAAAATAGTCCAAATTTGATCAAAATAATAATTTAAATTGATATTTTGCAATAAATGGATGTTTTGAGCCTAAATTTCCAAACTTTAAATTATAAAACAAAGTTCTAATTCTCCAACAAAACTCAAATCCAAAAATTTGGATGATCAATGGGACAAAATCGAGATTTACCTCATGAGGATGTTCGAATTTTTCTAATCTCTTGAGCCCCAACTCTCAACGATTCAACCGATTTACAGATTACCAACCTAAATAATTTGGTTTTTGATTACATACCATCAACACAACATAAAGGAAATATCACTTAATTAGAATTTTCCACCCTTAAAACTGATCATCTAGCAAGAACTCCGCCTTCTGATGATGTTTTCTCTCTGACTCAAACACCTCACTCAAAACTTGATACCCTTTATGCAAAGAGAGAATTTATTTTGAGAGAGAGAGAGAGAGAGAAATAATGGGCAATTCATACCTAATGGTGTAACAGGGGGGATTTCCTCTAGGTTTCTGTAACTTTCCTACATGATGGGATAATTAATCAAATTATATATTTTTTTTCAATACTTACCCTCTATTTCAAATGGTAGCTGTTACATTCTTCACCTCTTAGGAAATTGCGTCCCCAAAATTTAAAATAACTTTAAGTCTGCCATTAAACAAGTGGAGATACTTGTCATCATCTCAGATTCAATTTCTCAAGAGGCTTCTCTTTTACTGTAGACTTTTAGTGAACTTGAACTAAAGGAATCTAATGGTGGCATAAAACTTAGACTTCACAGTCCATTATCATCTCAAGTCCTTCTTAATAAGAAATATTCTCTTGGATAGGCACATTAGTTCAAGAGATAATATGCGACAGCTCTGAGGAGTATGTCCTTAGCATAGAAACATGAAACATGTTGTGTACATAACTTAACTATAGCAGTAAATCTAACTGATAAGCCACTAAATCCATTCGCTGAATAGTTCAAAAAAGACCAATATATTTGGTTATTAACTTACCATTTGCACCAAATCGATTTATAGCACAACATGGTCGAATCGTAAAAAATACAAAGTCATTAGTCTTAAAGTCCATCTCTCGCCTCAGAAAGTCTGCATAACTTTTTTGCCTACTCTAAGCTATTCTCAATACATCCTTAATCATTCGACCTTCCCCGTTAATTACAGTATATAGCCTCGTATGATGAAACATTCATACAAAACAAGCATTTATTATTATTAATAAATTCTATTAACTGTAGATGATTTATCCAACAATCATCAAAGTCCAAATTACAAGATCTTAACATGTCCTTGGGAATTTGAATCATACATTCAGGATAGTCATTAGTTTGAGGGTGATACATTATAATAAGATTTAATTTAGAGTCCAACACTACAAATATGGTTATCTATAATTGAGACATAATTTTAGACACCTAACAATTACCAAATTGATTAAAACATGAGTAAACAAATGATATTCCTTATACCAAGTTTATTCAACTTAAACTGAGACTAATCCATCCTCAATGAGATAACATGTGCAAGTTGGTCAATCAAATCAACCCCAACCTTAACAACATTATCACTACACTATCTCCAACAAACAAATTACAAAATCTACAATAACCATATTCCATTAATACTCTGGGTTTAGTAAAGTGATGTACTAGCGGAAGGGGAATAAAGAATATAACCTATAAATAATTGAATTGTTGAAGAAGAGTGAAGTGTTGAAGCAATTGGGTGCTTGAAGAACTGGGAAGGTAGTTGATCAAGACTGAATAATGGAGGCGGAGATTGATCGGGAATGATCAACCGCGAATTGGAAGTTGAAATAGCGGTCGATCAACAACGACGTAAAATATTACAGTGGCTAGCATTTTCTTGAGCGGTCGGTCAGTCAGCTGCATATAAGGCAATCGACTGGTTCTTCAAAGTTTCCTTAATTTGCCACAAAACAGAATATAGAAACTCCAACTTTGGAAACCAATAACTCCCACTTATAAGCTCCAAAGCTGAAATTTGGAGCACACCTCATTGGATGAATAAAGAAAGAACTCCTTTAAGATTAATGAAAATAACCTCCACGGATTAGGAAATGTGCTTGAGAGAATTCAAGTGGTCAAAAATAGCAAGTATGCACACTTGCAACTCCCGAATGGATGACTTGTCGATGAAACTCCTTTGGAAAGTTGGACACCACTTCGCACACTCTTCCTCCAAGGATAAAGAACGTGGATGCCAATAAGAGAATTCACCTAACTTACAAGTGAGCTCAATCTTGTGATGTAACACACACTAGATAACCTTAGGTTGTAACATGCCAAAGGGTGAAAGAGGAATCACTTTAATTTTGAAAGAAAGCAACAGCTTTTACTAATCAAATTTCAATGTCTAAAACACACACTATGGGGCTTTATATAGCCAATTACAAAGCATAGAATAGAAAATAGCATAATAGGAAACACACTAGGTATTCGGCCATATATGGCCGATTACTAAACTATGATTTTAGCAACTTTCTAAAGCTATGATTTAGTATCTCTTTGGTGGCTTTAGCTCTACTTTTGTTATGAATTTTGGCAGCTACTTTCTCTTCAAGATTTTCCACTTGGATGGTTGCCTTAGTCATGCATAATCGGCCCTCCCTTATCAACTTGTTTTTGGTCGATTAAGAAATGTTTCCTTATCTCTATTTTCTTTGGTCTTTATGGCCCTTCAAGCTTGTCTTATTGGGCTTCTTTCCATAGCGGCAAGTGCGTAGGCTTCCCTTGGTCTTCATAGGTTTGAAGCTTCTTCATTTGGGTCATATTTGAGCCACCTTCCAAATAGTTAGAAAGATAGGTGTTAATGAGTCTTATAGCCCTTGCTCTTGTGATTGGACCTGGTAGTCCATGATAAAGGAAACAATATTTCAATAAGTCTCAAATGTTTAGCTCATATTTGACGATTTATAAAATTATAATTACATGTCACAACACATTGTTCTGTGTTAGTCCACCAACACTTAAATTTCAAAACATGACCCATTTTAACACGGTTTGGGAAAATATAAAACCTCAACTTATGACTACGATTAAAATTTCTTGATAATCCAGATTACTAGGTACCATTATCATTATTAAATAATAAAATCCTTCAGCACTAGCATCCTAATCATCGTGATCTCATATATTCGTATGCTCTTTAGCAAGCTTTTGCATTGAATCTACTTAGTCTTTAAACTCACCATATAACTCTCACATTTCTTTGCATGTTGCTGAAGAGCATTGGTCGCCCTTGTGCTAAGTGCACAATTATTAGATTTTCCAACAAATATGTCATACCATAATCATTTATTGACAAAAGTTTTTCACAGTCTTCTAACACCAAGAAAAGAAATAAATTTTTGAAGATATCAACTTAAAACATCTACCATTACATTGGCATACCAAAACAATATCCTGATGAAAATTGTAATCAAATTCATATAATTAGCGAATCTCTTTGTTAGAGACTTAAATCATACTATCATAACAATATTTCTAACTTTTGCATTTTGAGAAACTTCAAATTTTGCCTATACAATAACTTAGTAATAACCCCGACAATAGAGATCATTATCAACATTAAATCATAACATTTGTAACCTCAACTGTTAAGCGCATACGCATTAACTTTAACTGACTTTATTAATACACATCCAAGTCCAACGCTCAGTACACATATATAAACATTATTTGGCAAACTACCATCAAACATGTAAAAAAATATGATAATCAATTTGATTTTCAGCTCCCAAGAGTTGACTAACACCTTCCACTACAAATAAATAAACATTGTCGCTGCTCAGTTGTGTCAATAACAAACAATAATGGGAAAACCTCTTTGTGAAGTGACATAATGACTAAGTTGTCCTAACAAAATCTTAACCACAATAATCTTCTTTAGTGGCACTCCCTCAAAGTAATATCAAATCTTAGCTGGATCCAATAAGATACCATCTTCAGTATAAACATGTCCAAGACTTCCCTTTTGTCATCCAAAAGCTCCATTCCTTTCTTTTAATAGACAATTGATGACCTCACAGAGTTGAAACAGAGTCCTAACATGCCTCAAATTCTATTCATGAGTTTTAGATTAAATAGATATGCTATTAATAATATCAGCCACGAACTGATTTAAATAAGATCTCAAAACTCAGCTATTAAAATTCAAAAAAAAAAACCTAGGAATTAGTCAACTCAAATTGGAGAACTATAAAAATCAAACACTCAACATCAAAAAAGTTATTTTAGGAAAATTTCATTCACAAGTCCTTGCACAAACGATAGTCAAACCATAAATTAATCCATGAAAAATATCTCAATCCACTTAACTGATGAAAAACTCATCAATCTTTTGATAGCAGATACCTATCATCGATTGACACTGATTGTAATACACCGAATTCTTATCATATTAAGCATAAGGTGAAATAATGATGATAGTCAATGATTATTGGAATTGGTATTAGGACTTAGGTTTATGGTTGTTGGGGGGAGAGGAATTTTTTATGTTATAGATAGTTTGGCAAGAGAGTGGTCGCGCGTTGTGCTGATTGATCAACTGGACTGTGTATAGATTATAATCTGTTGCTCTCGAGTAGATTTGCGGTTAACCATATGAGGATTTGTGGTCAACCAGACTTCTAACATAGTATGAGAGTTAAGCCTTGGTAGTTTTGGGGTCAATCAACATTGAGGCTGTGGTCGACCAAAATTGTAGCAGAATGAGATAGTTGAGTCTCAGGTTGATTTGCAGTTGACCAGACATTGAGGAGTGATCGATATGAAATGTGAAAAGTTTCCTAAAAATAACAAACATGTCATGATTTAAATGAGGATATGGGGTGTTGATTCAGCAGTTTTTTTATGCTGGAGTGTTAATTCCTGCTTGGATGGCTGAGGAGGGGAAAGGGGGATTACTTCTTGGGAATTAAGAGGGAATTGAGAAGAACTTAAGAGAGAAAGGAGATAAGAGAACGGGGAAGGAGAGTTGAAGGAAAAGATGATGGAATTGTGGGAGATTTGAAGAGGCATATTTGGAGAATGAAGGAAATTCCTTTGAAAGCTTGTTGTCTTTCAACTTCTTCAAGGATCTAAAAGGTAAGAAATGATTGTATGTTATTTGTCTTTTCTTCACTACATCACAATAGTTAGGTTGTTGAAGTTTTTGAGGATTCGATGTTAATGTTTGATGCTATGCTATAATTGTTAGGGGTGAGACTTTTACGTGATAATGTTGATTTGAGGATTTGTTGATTAAATTGAATGTTATTTTTTTGTGCTTAAATGTGATATTGGTGATAAGAATCATGTACATAATATGTTTAGAAGTTAGGTTCTTTATATGATGGTTACTTTGATGATATATGAAATTGTATGCATTCATGTATCATACATCATGGTTTCTAAGAAATTTACGAAAATGATTTATCATGCATGTGATTTTTCAAGTAAGGAAAGATAAAGAAGATTAATAATTTTAATGAGAGAGGCTTTGGTGGACAAGTCCCCATTGACAGAGACTTTAGATACTTGACTCATTGATAGAGGTGGTGTTGGACTAGTCCTCATTGATAGAGGCATTGGCGGGTTCTTTCCCCAATGATGAAGGCAATGAGTTAAGTTTCCAATGATAAAATAAAATGGAAAAACGAAAGAAATGAAATGAAAAATAAAATGTTTTATGTAAAGTACATTTCATGATTCATAATGCATCTCATTTCTTACTAAGCCTTAGGCTTATAAATTTTGTCTTGTGATGTAGGTAAGCATGGTAATAAGGAAAGAAGCAGCTATTGGAGGATTTACGCGTTGTAGATTTTGGGCTGGTTAGGCTAAACGGGAAGGGGAAAATGAAAATGTACATGGTTTTTAATTTATGAAATGAAATGTATTTGAACAATGAATGCTTTAAAGATTTAAAGAAAGAAATTTTATTAATGGTATTTCATTACATTTCTTCTCAATTGCTTTTATTAAGAAAAGTCTTCTGCTACACATTTTATAAAAGAAAAAGTGTTTCATTTAAACATTTGAAGTAAAGTATAAAAAGGAGGTCGTTACACTGATCTAACATGTAGCAATCACGACTTAACTGAGGAAACTATTATGCACCTTACAAAACAACAATGATGCATCTGAGAGTGAAACACTATTACAAAAAAAAAATCATAACATGATAAATTTTTTCATTGCATATGAAGCTCTCTCCACTCAACTGGAGTTAACTTGTAACGAGTAATAGGAATTGGAGCAGTGTCGGTAATCAAATACATGTAAGATAAAATTTCATGAATCAGGTAAACCTGGAAAATCCTTAAGAAAAAATATTACGACACACAATCACAACTGACAAATTCATATCATATCTGATTGACACATAGTCATCGCTATCATCATAATATATACTCTCATAATGCTCCAATCTCCTATACCAGCTAAAACAAGTCTACAATGTAAAGTCAATATATAGCTAACATCCCAAGCTTCACTTGCTAATCATCCATAATTTAATTCTCACTTTATTGGTTCAAACATAGATTAGCACCAAACTGATCCATACATATACGCTATCCAGTCTGCAAGCAACTTGTGCCTGCTGACCATAATACCATCAGATTTTTTTTTAAACATAAAACATCTCATTATCATCATCTAACGATCACCCATTCACAAGAAACTCAACAACGTGAAGAACAACAATATGTCATAACCTAGTGTCCCACACACATATCTAATAAATTGGGAAGGAGTAGTCATACTATCAATGACACAATGTCTATTCCAATCATAAACATTAAAACTCCAACTACATAAACATGATCGAAAGACCTCATTTAGCTCATTCTATTCACCTTCCTCTAATTAGGTTGCTCTTTGCCAATCATTTACTATACTCACTCAAACACTTATAAAAATTAATCTGAATATATTAAATGATAATCAAATTTTTAGAAATAAAGATGAACATGTAAGTCCAAAGATAATGTTAGTCTTTAAGTGCTTTCCAACTTACAATTCTATCACCATAATAGATTATGCCAATTTCAGAACTTGGCGTTATTCAAAAATTTGAGAGTTCCTCCCTAATTATATATTTCATTATACTCACCAAAACACTCGTCGTATAGTCTCAACATGCTAAGAATAATCAAACCCTCAAAGATAGAATTAAACTTTAAACTTGTCAGTCTAATGAAACTCCTAGGTCACAAAAGATTTTAAACTTATCATTTTATCAATTATGATCCATCACTTAAATTTATCATGCCAATTCCCCAAACTTGGCTTTGTACTTGATCTCCTTTTAGACCAATTATTGACATGTAATGTTTAGGTTTTTTCTTTTAAAATGCCTAATGTTACAGTAGTTATCACAAATTGCTCATGTAACACCCCATTTTATTTAAAACTATTTTTCTCTATTTTAAATATTCGTGATATAAAATTTTTTTGCTTAATTTATTTGAAACGCGTAAATTAGAGTAAATAAATTTATTTGAAAACATATCAGAGTTAATCAAGCGGAAATAGATAATAATTTTTCAAAACATAGTTTTAATCCTTCCAACAAAAGTCTGTGCTTACAAAACGTTTACCATATCAAAAAGAGGAAGTGAACTTTTCAAAATAACCAACATTGCTTTTATGAGCCACAACCATTAGGTTGAACTCAGCTAATAACCCCAGGGATTGTCCTGTAATGCCTCCTCCTCAACTGGTACGTCACAAGCTTCATAATGATCACCTACATCATATGAGAAAATAATGAGCCTAATGCACAACAAGAATTAGAATGGAATGCAATGCAAATGCTTTTGCATGCTTATACGATGCGTTATAGAAAAGAACCTATATTTTCTGGTATTTTGAGAGAAAGGATACATCCTATGGTCATGTGGCTATCCATCACTCTAGCGAGGAGATATATCCTATGGCATCACCACCGATTACCGTCACCATTCTTTTTTGTTAAAGACGTTGGGGATTTCTGTACAAGAGAAGAGGATACATCCTATAGTCTATGTGGCTAAGCGTCACTCTGCTCCCTACGTGGGAGGAGATACATCCATTCAGGGTGTCACTACCGATGGACCAACACCAAATCTCCCGATCCCCCACATCCTTATTTACATATATTATGCATGTCATGCAATATGCCAACAATTTCATAAGCCCTAAGTATGATGCATGAATGCCACGTACAGTTCACAAATATATATATAACGAGGAAACACAACATTTATCAATAAATTATGGAAAGCAATTTAAAAGTCAAGAGAGACTAACATGTGAATTACCCACGTAATGGCAGAGGACTAATATAGACTAACTATCAAGTAAGTCATGCGTTTCCTAATAGGGCTAACTCACATGTCGTTGGCAGGGAACAAAAGTAGCTTATAAACTCAAATTTCTACTATTAACAACACTGAAAGACTTATGAGTTCAGGGGGAGTTCAAGAACAACAATGGGTTTAATTCATGCATTATCCAACTTTTCTACAGATTCAGTTCATGCTTTATCCAACCAACATTTCATAGGTTTAATTCATGTTATCCAACATTTTACAGAATAGGGAAACAACTACCACGAGCAAGATTTAATCTTAATAATCCATAATATCCAGTATCGACAGAGCAGTCTTTCACAGTATAAGTTTTCAAGCGACATTCCTTTCACAATCATAGTTTGAATAATTCCTATGGTAAAAGCTAGTCTTTTAAGCATATGTATAATTGGCATTCCCACATTTATTTACTGCACAATCATCTCATAGCAAGTAAATCAATTCAAGGTTCAACATCAACAACCAGACAATCCTACATTTCATAGTGAATAAACCAGAGTAGTGCTCAATATCAAATAGCAGACAAACCCATGATGTAGAGCTTTCACTGGCCAACATACATCCTAATCCTTACCTTCAACTTAACGTCACTCCACAACAGCTCAACTACTGTGACAATGCAGATCAGTAACACCCAGGAGATTTCCAAACAAGAGCTCATAGAACACTCCTCAAACACAGAAAGAATACAACACCCTTACCTTTCCTCTAAGTCCCCACGGTCGTAGCTCACACTAGGGCAGAAATCAGACTCCCGAATCTGTCTACCATTGTCTTATTGATGAGGAGACCCACTTGAAGGCCAGGATTGAGGAGACAATCACCCCATTCTATGGAGGGTGATCTAGTGTGAGGAAGCCACATGGAAAGTTTCCTATCTTCTTGGGGAGAATGAAAGGACATTTCGCAGGGAGAAAAGAATTTCGTAGGAGGAGAAGAAAAATGGACGAGAGAAAACAGGTCTCTCGCTTTAAGTTGGTTTTACGGTCAAGGGAGGCGTATAAATCCTTGACCACATGACGACCGAAATGTCAAAAATATGAGCAGAGGTGTATTGTGGTCGAGAACCTCGACCAAAACATGCGACTACAAAATTAACGAATTTGACAGATTCAAAACTATCACGTCCGTTACTCAATCGCATCGTCGATCATAATTTCACTGAAAACACCAAAATGTGACCTGGAATGCATTTCGGTCGAAATCACCTACCCCAACCTCAACTGCCAGTCGACCAAAAATGTAAAATACATAATCTGTAACAATTCTTCACTTTAATAATTTTCCAAAATATTTGTTCCCTCATTTACACTGCATCAAGCCCCAAATTAGCAATTACAAAACATATATTTATTCATAAAATATTTTTTCATTCAATAAAATCTTTTACATAATACATAGAAGATCCGGGCATTACAGCTCATCTCTTGGGGGTCCATATCATCTAAAAACTATTCCTCTTTCATTAGCATAGTGAAATGGGAATAAGGTTACTCAGCATCAGGAAAAGTAAGCCCCACCTTACCTTGATTGAATTTGGCTTCACTGTACCTTGAATCAATCAAAAAGCTTCTTTCTTTCATTCCTCCAGTAGGAAATTTCTATTTAGGAAAAGAATGAGCAGTCATATTGAATTTACAAGAAAAGAGACTCGGCTGGGATTTGAAGGTGTGACTATGTGCATGGATTAAAACTAAAAAAAGAGTTTATGTATCCACTGCATTCGTAGCATCTATTTGGCTTAAAAGCAATGTAATATAAATCAATCTTTCCTTCCCTGAGAATAAAGCAGTATTATTCCCTTCGAAAGCTTTTATTAATGGTTCCACCAATTGATATGTTTCCACAAATAATTGAAATTCAATTTCTTCATCTAGATCTTCAATTTTTGGAAACTTATAAACTTCTTCTATTAATCCTCGATCAATGAAACTACAAAACCCTTCAAATTGCATCTAATTAAACCCAGGTACAGTAGACATTCCTTTATTTCGACCCCTAAAAAACATTTTGATTTATTTCCCATAAAAAAATCCCATTATTTATTTTCTTATTCTTCATCGAATAGATCGATCTAGTAATGATGGAATTTATATTGTGTTTACTGTATCACATGAGATTTTACTTAACTCCATAATGTATGAAATACATATACAACTTCATAGCAGTCTCATTTAACAGCCCCAATCAAATAGCCAAGGCTTGAGAATTCCATTGTACCATGCCTACACATTCATGGTATCTTGACTCTTTACTAGAACGTATTGTTATTTTTCACTCTAGATAGTGAATCCAGCTCATCTCCAAATATTGATAATTTCATATGACCAATTTTCTAAGTATTTTTAGGATAATTCTTTGGGTTCATCTTCAATCATAGTTTATGCAACGAGTCTTAGGTTCCTTCACCCAAACCTCTCTATGAGAGATCACAATAAGTTTCTCAAGTGACAAAAGACTAATAGGTTGTTACTTAACCGCTAGTGCACATATTTAATGTGCTCTTGTGGGTAACATAGAAATTGCTTATAATCTCAATTCATGTCTTAGTACAATATTCTTGGGCACAAAAAATTTAGAATATCTTTTATACTATTACACTATTTATCTTAGTGATCTCACTTTTAAGATGTCAACTAGTCTTTGATATCAAAAATTGTGCCACACCCCACAAGGGACTTGAGACAAAATGGGGAAAAACTCGGCCCCAAAATGAAACAAATCGCCCGACCCATATCTTTAAATAAATTAAAAGTTAAAGCCCAAAACATTTGGGCTAACTGTAACACCCTGATATTTTTAATTATCGGGATATTACAGTGCATATTAGGAGCGTTAGGCCTACGGGTATTTTAGTGATAAATTAGATTTAAATTGCTAAATTAAATCAATTGAAGTGTATTTTAAAACTAACGAATAGGATAGGGTTAGAAATGATAAATGGGGGTATATTAATTTAATTTGATAAATTAAATTAATAATGGGGTATTTTAAAGTTAATTGGATAATTGATTAAATTAAAAAATTAATTTAATTGATGAAAATATTTTAATGGGGATAGATATTTGACTGAACCAGTTCATTTCGAACCGTTCCAGTTTATGAAAGGAATTGCTTGCAGGTCATTCCTCGCTGGACCGGGATCGGGGAGAGCAAGGCGACGGCATTCGGCGAGCTTGAGTGGAGGAATGACGACGATGTACGGCTACTGGCGAAGCGAAGAGGCGAGCGTCAGGACGGCTAGGGCCCGCGATTTGGGCTAGGATTTGGTCGAGGGAACGTCAGGTGGTACTCATCGGTGGGATGGCGACGACAATGCTCGGCGTTCGACGGGATGTAGGGGGCGGTGTTCGACAGGAGGCAGGGGTAGCGACTTGGCATTCGTCGCATCGCGCAAGCGTGGCTCGCGATTCACAAAGGGATGCTGGCGCAGCTTCCAACTCTAGCTGGACTGGCCAGAGGCTAGTGGTCCAGGTGGTTCGGGTGGATATGTTGTCTGCTATGCAGACAACACCAGTAGAGTTTGTACAAGGCGTAGGGAGCAGTCTCTGATGCAGACAAAAACTGCAGGGGACTTGGTCTCCTGGCATGGGCTGGATAAGAGGAATAGATAGAGAGTGAGAGCTCTCTCCTCTGGAGAATTGTTGAAAACAGAGAGGCTGGGTTGCGATGGGAGGCAAGGGATGGCTCGGGTGTCTTTTTCCAGGTAATATCTTCATCTGCAATTCACTCTTCAACAATTTCCTTCTACTGAGTGAGGTCTAGAGAGCTAGTGTGGTAGCGAGACTTGAGTGTATGATGGAGCCATGAGGTGTGAGCTGAACCGTGAGCTATTGGAGGTTGAAGGAGCTACTGCCGTGAAGCTTGAGAGCTGGAAGCTGAAGATGGAGCCGGGGTGCCGCTGTCCAGAAGCTGCTGGAACCGGAGTCGAAGCTACTACAGTGATGTGCCCCAAGATTCGGTCATCCAAGCTCTGGCCAAGAGGCTCGTCACTTTTCTAACGTGCTCTTATTTTGTAGGGAACAATTATTCACTGGGATTCATGGAGGCGCCAACGTATGAAGACAAAGAAGTTTGGCGCCATGTTCTCACGTGGAGTCATGCAAAACCATAATCGGCTGGATCCGTTTTGTTCCGACTTGGAGGAGTTTTTGGGAGTCGAGGCTCACAAGGTTATTTGAGAGCCTTTTAATGTTATTCTATGTTAAATCTATCATTTTTGGCTATTTGTTGCTGGTTATTTGGTTAGATTTAGGTTGATTAAAATGTTGGGTTTTTTGGAGTACTCGGCTAGCATGTTAGCTGAGTACTCATGCTGTTTCTTTTAATTAGAAGGATAAACTTGTAATTTTCCTTTAGGGCAGCCTCAAGGAGTACCTAATCTCCTTAAGGGTGGCCTAATATGGGATTGGAAAAACCTAATTTTGTTGCTGTAATTTCATGTGAGAAGTTCTCTCCAAACTATCCTCGGTGCTTGGATTTGTGCTACCCACAGATTCCTACACCAAAGCTCCTCCTCTCTCCATTTCTTTCTCAATCTTGGAGAGGAGGTTCTAGCTAGTTCTTCTAGCATTTCTTTAGGGGAATGTCAGTGAGGTGTGGAGCTAGAAGACCGAGCAAAAGCCAAGAAGGAATGGCCTTTCTTTGAGAGGTCTGAACTAGTCGCGTATCTCAGAAGTTTGGGGTGTTGCGGACCTTGTTGATTTCTATTGTTTCTTCTTATTGTGCTGAGCTATTTCATGATTATCATTCTTGATTTGGTTGTTCTTGATTGATCTTTGAAGTATTGGATGAATTTTGTTATGTTTTGGAATCGAAATATTGGACATGTGCTTGATTTGTTGAAAGTTTCCAATCTGTTTTTCTGCAGTCCTATTTCCGAGCAAGGATTTGTTTTGTTTATAAGTTTGTGCTTTTTACGAATTTGGTTCTGAAATTTTAAGGCGTAAAATACTATGGAATACGAAGATAATGGTATAATTTTGACGTCGTTTGGACTTAAATTCGTAATTCTATGGACGTTTGATTGGAGGTCGCCAGAATTGTCTATGCAGAATCTGTTTTAGGGCCAATACATATTCCGTCCATAACTTTCGTTTCACAACGCTTTTGAGCGTATTATTTGGAGGTCCCCTGCCTTCTTTGGTTATTTCATTCTCCTCCAAATTTGGGACTTATTGGCTGTATAAATTAGGAGTTATTGTTGTTGCATTGAGAGTGGATAGATTCTGTTTTCCCAGAACCTAATCCAAGAGTGATTTTCTTGAAAGCGTATCTCCGTGATTATAACTAATTTGAAGCTGGATTTTTGACACCAATCTTATTAAGTTGTTGAGTACGGACACTGAAAATGTGAGCTCAAAAGGATATGTGCATTTGAAGTTACATGCGTTTGAAAATTAGAGCTCGGATTTATCACTAGTTAATATACAGATTTCGCATTTTTACACAACTAGAGTTCGGGACCTATCACGCCGTGTGCGGGTGTGCTGTCCCTGTTTTGATTCGTCAAAACGATAAGAACTTGGGTGTGTCCTTGGCTTGAGGAAGCCCTACACCGCAAGTAACGTGTGCGTGAGTGGTAGAATGGAGGTTTATACGTTTATTTATTGTGTGTTCACATGCTTGTTGTTGTGTGCTTCCATGCTTGGTGCTCTGTACATTTCTATGCTGGCTGTTCACGTATATATATATATATATATATTCTTGGATGATTTCTACTTCTAATATTTTGTAGGGTTCCCTGTATTGTTGATAATGCTCACAGTAGTGTTAATAGAGTAGAATGCTTGAGTATTATTCTACCTGTGATGATTCATGTTGATTTTCCTTGGATTCTTCGTCGTTGTTAGCCTATATATTCGCCTATGCTTGGGTGTTTTGTGCGTTAGTTCTCTATAAGCTTCCTAAGTATGTTGTTGTACCATCTTGTTGATATTACCCATGTGTAAATTCCTTGTTGATGGTTTAACCCATTGAATCCTTTGTGCAGGTTAACTTAACTAAAGTGCCTATAACTAGTGTAAATATCTAGTAGTCTGAGCATGTTAATGGACTGAACATGCTAATTAAACTGTTACTTTGTCAAGCATACATCAACCTAATCAATTTAGTTGACCTAACCAACTAATTAATATGAGCATGTTAATGAACTTAGGTTATAAACGTCAGAAGCATGCTATTGTTCATTAATGCATTGTTTGTCTAAAACGTGGGTTTGTATTGTCGAGCATGTTTATGTCTGTTATGGTTCTTAAATCTATTGTTAGTTCTCTGTGATATTTGTTATTTTACTGCTTGTTATTAATGCATTGTTAGTTCTCTGTGATAATTGTTAGTCTGTTGTTAGTTGTTAATTGCCTTGTTGGTGGCTCTGTTTGTTTTATTAGTTTGGTTGCCTTGTAAACATTAATCGGTTATAAATCAACAACTTGAGCATGTTTAGATTAACTTACTTAATAAGTATGTTAATTAAGAGCTTAACTAATTGATTAGTTATTGGTTTAGTTGTGAATTTATAAAAAGCTAGTAATGAATTGGGTGCATTAACCTAGTCAAATTAGTTAACCTAAATAAGATAATTAATATGAGCATGTTAACGAATTAGGTCATAACTCCTCAAGCATGTTAACATTCTTTAAATATATTGTTACGATTCAATTATTGTATGGTTTCATAGACTTCCTTGTATGTCTCTAGGGTAGTTTTATGACGTTAGAAACAATTAGGAACACCACCACGGGTTGGCCACACGCCTTTAGTGAGGAAAAACATTAATCCTTCCCTTGTCGGGATTAAAAGACCAATTAACATAACTAATTAGAAACTGTAGGATTCTACAAACTCCATGCTCCATGTACGAGCTATTCCTAAAACACATACTATTCCTAAAATACGTCATTAAAGTAGTGGCTTGGGGCGAACCCATTCCAAATAATTCAAGTGGCATCTCATATGCATAAACCCATTTTCTTACTGGGCCTTTAAGCTCACGTATTACTTGCAGTGTAGGTACACATGACGCGCGAAAATCCTTGAGCAATGAAGAAATAGTCAATGAGGGATTTGCACCTATGAGCTTGTGGTTGGCACGAGAAGTAAATTGTAATTAAGTTGTAACTTAATTTATTTTCTAAATTTGTAATTAAGTGTTTAGTTTATTTCCTTTAATTATTTACTCTTCCGCAAATGTTTTATTTCTGCAATGCTTTAAAATACATGATTTTATCACTACCGCATTCTATTAAATAAACGATTTTTATAATGAGTTTAACGAACGATTAGTAGCGGTCTGGATTAGGCGTACTCTAACACGTTTTCTCAAATTTTAAAGCATTTTCAAAAAAGTGACGAAAATCCGGGTCATTACACTAACGCTTAGGCTAAATAGTGACATCAAATAGTGTAAACAAAAAAGTCCAAAGATATAACAATCCCTACACACTAGAGAAATAACAAATAAAAAAATTAAAAGAATATACAAAAGAGAAAGAGATTCATATATCAAACAATGAACTCTCAATTAACAAGACTACCAAGTTCAAACCTGCATCAACCACTAGTGATCGCCTAGTCTAAAACTTGAAAGGGGAGAGACATTTGGGGTGAACTGACTAAACTCAATAGGGATGTAATTTCATACTTAGTTAAATGGTAAACAATTGATCATGCTAAGATAAAATAGTTTATGCATCTGAGTATAAGACGTACAGTGGGA
Organism: Begonia loranthoides; assembly: GCA_022433065.1. Taxonomy (NCBI): domain Eukaryota; kingdom Viridiplantae; phylum Streptophyta; class Magnoliopsida; order Cucurbitales; family Begoniaceae; genus Begonia; species Begonia loranthoides. The sequence goes on from CM039483.1 coordinate 11,145,637, forward strand.
CAAGTTTTAAAATATTCTACTATAGGTTGGTACATAATGGAAAATAATCCATTTCTGTACGAAATTTCAGTGAAAATGGAGTCACTCACTGACTTCGAGCAACACTCTACCATTGGCAATACCAATAATAATGATGATCATTGGCAATCGCAAATATCACGAATGACCCTAATTAGGTTTAGGGTTTTTTTGTTCAATGACACGACATACGGCAGTCTCATTACTATAGTTGATATCAATCAAACATATCTTCCATAGATATAATGTTCCTAAATAAATAAGACCCCACACTAATTGATCAAACTTGGTTCACGCGACTAAATTGATCAATGAAGACAATATGCATGTAAATAAAACATGTTTAGTGAAAATATATGTATACGAAAAACTGACAAGCCATAATGATGGACTTGTCTTTTTATATGAGAACACATCTTAAAATAAAGTTTAAGAAAAAAAATGTAACATCTCATAAGGTAACAACCCAGATTTTTTTTTTACTTTAAAAATGCGTTAAATTTAAAACTTTTATAAAACAACTGAATCCCTATTAAAACCCTTCAATGGAAATCAAAGTTCTTTTCTTAAAATTCGATCATTAAAACATCTTACTTAAAACTCATTATTTAAACCTTTATTGATAGCGGAAGACTTTATTTATAAAATCTATTTTTCTCATTTTATAATGGAAGCATAAATCATTCATTTTAAAAAACAATAAATGAACTGTTATTTTACATTTACAAAACCCTTATCTCTTTTACTTTCCTTAGCCTAACCAGCCATAAGTCCTGCCCATGCAAATCCTTCATCAACTACTCCTTGATCTGTTCATCATTTTCTCGTGTGTGTACCTGCACCATTAGCAAATTGTGAACCCGGAGCCCAATAACAAATGAGATAAGCAGTATGATGTATCCCTCCCACCCCAAACCATTCTTTTCTTTATGTTTCATTCTTTCATTCTTTACTCGTACATCGAGTAGGAGATTGGAGGAATCCTTGGCGGAGGGAATAGTCTGTTCTCGGCTTCTGACCACCTATGGTATGTAGTACCTCAACTTTTTATATCAGACTTTAATAAGATTAATTGGATAATTATTGGGGTATTACAAAGGTCGTAACCGTTTGGTTATAATCTAAGAGAATTCATTGGAGGGTTAAAGGGAAATCTATTTAGGAAATGGAATTAAGAAATTTAAATTTAAACCTCTATAATCTTTTATCGATATTTGGAATGAGTTGGGAGTTATAATTTGGGTCGGTTATTATATGATACGAATATATATATTTAACACTTAAATATATATATTTAATATTAATTAAAGAAAAGTTGGATTTATAAAATGAAGGAAGAGATTAATTAAATGGGAGGGGAGAACCGGTTCAGATTTTGTGAGTGGTCCGGTTCAGAACCAAATGAAGAAGGGAGTTGGTTTTTATTTTACATTAGCCTTCGGCCATTTGCTGAAAAAGAGAGAAACAGGGGACGTGACCCGATGAGGAGAAAGGAGATGAGGGAGAGCTCGCGGGTGGCGACTCAAGAGAGGGACTGAGAGCTACAGGAGATCGAGAGCGCTCAGGTGGCTCCTTCACGGCAGCCTATCGAACTACGACGGCTACGGTCGGTTGTGGGAGGTTAGGGCTTCGATTTGAGACTCTCGTAAGTGTGAGTTTTGCGACAACTTGAGGTACATCTGATTGGGTTTCTCCTTCTTTGTGCACTAATGGCCGGATGCTGGCAGGGACGATTAGCGGTAGAGATTCGCGATTGGAGCTTGGTGATTCTCTGGCTTGCGATTCGCGACGGAGTGACTGGTAGGCTCAAAATTCGTGCTGTACTAGCCAAAGGCCTGGGTCCAGCTTGTGTTTCTACCCAAACCAGCCTGGTTCGTACCCTGCATCAGGCGACAATGACAGTGTAGACGAGTGGGGAACACTCTGTAGGCTTCGGGTGTGCTGGTCGGGCATGCAATAGGCTACAGAGGGTTTGTCTCTTGGCAATGGCGGGATAAAAAGGGCAGAGGCAGTGTTTCTCCTCTAGTTGCCGATTGTGAGTTGGCTGAGAGGCAGGGCTCTGGAGTTGGGTGCTAGCCGAGTGTTTGTTGAGGAAGGAAAACAATGGAGTTGACCTGCCTCCTGTCCTCGAGTGTTCTTCATGGTATGATAGTTGTTGTTTGTTTTGGATAATGTAATTGTCTACTAGTGGTATATTGTTATGCATTCTGTGAAGTTATGGAAAAATCTGCTGGTATTAGTTGTTTTAGTGATAGTGAACTTGGAATGGAATATGATATAGCTTGTTGTTTGGCTGCCAATAATGGATAATGAGCTACTCTTGAAATTGTTCAGTATATTTCCTGTAATTAGTCTGGAATGTTTAGTTGGTGAAGAATATGTGTTGTTGTTGGATGATCTGATTATGTGTGATGAGTTATTGGTTACTGTTTGGATGGAATATATAGCATACACCCTGTACATTTGGATATACTATGATAACTTGTTAGTATTCTGTTAAGCATGTTGAGTATGGTTGGTTTAGAAATATCATTCTTGAGATTTGATTATTGACTGTGTGATTGGACTGTAAAATGTGTACCCTGTTGTTGGATGTTGTTCTAACGTATGAAAACTTGTTAATGGACATTTTGCTTGGACATAAACCTGTTTAGTTAAAGCTTTGTTAAGGAACTCTGTTGTTGGGAAGTTAAATCATGATAATACGTATGCCTCAGTTGGAAATGTTAATAAACTTGTTAAGTAACAGCTTTTGGTTTTATACTCTGTTGGGTTTTCTGAATAAATTTATTGGGAGAAATAATCTATAGTGTGTTATGTTGTTAGAGGTTGGAAGTTAAAAGTGTTAGTTTACTTGGATTTAAACTTGTTGAGTGGCAGCTTTGCTTGTTTACTCTATTGATTTAGAATGTAGTCATTAATTGGATGAAGACATAATTGGAAATGAATGTTGGAGCTAAGTAGTAATTAAGAAAATGATTCTATTTAGGAGATTTTATTAAGTAACGCATAAGGAATTAGAATAGGCAAAACGTTAAGATTTTAGATGAATGTATTAATGACTAGCTGTTCTAAACGTGAAGGTACTAAGAAGGAGAGAGATCAGCATTAAGCGTTGAACGAAGAATCGAGGTAAGTGATATACATGTGTTTTGGTCTTCGGACCCTACATCACAAGATGAGGAGATACATGTTTCGTTGTTTACTGTTTTCCTAGCATTTTTCATTGTTTACAGTTTTAATCGCACGTTTTGTTGCTTCTGCTTTCCTAGCATGTTTCGCTGTTTATAGTTTTAATCGCACGTTTCGTTGTTTACTGCTTTTACAACATGCTTATAATTAGTAATCGCACGTTTTGTTCCTTACTACTTTCCTAACATGTTTCGTTGTTTACAGTTTTAACCGCACGTTTCGTTGTTTACTACTTTTACAACATTGCTTATAATTAGTAATCGCACGTTTCGTTGCTTACTACTTTCCTAACATGTTTAGTTGTTTATAGTTTTAATCGCATGTTTCGTTGTTTACTACTTTTACAACATGCTTATAATTAGTAATCGCACGTTTCGTTGCTTACTATTTTCCTAGCATGTTTCGTTGTTTACAGTTTTAACTGCACGTTTCGTTGTTTACCGCTTTTACAACATGCTTATAATTAGTAATCGCACGTTTTGTTGCTTACTGCTTTCCTAGCATCTTTCATTTTTTACAATTTTAACTGCACGTTTCGTTGTTTACTGCTTTTACAATATACTTATAGTTATTAATCGCACGTTTCGTTGCTTACCGCTTTCCAAGCATGTTTACAGTTTTAATCGCACATTTCATTGTTTACTGCTTTTACAGCACATTTCGATGTTTATTTATGCTTTCAGAAATTGTATGCATTTATGAGTATCAGATGAAACAGATACAAGTAACGAACGAATAATAAGTCATAAAAAGTAATAACAAAGGAAGAAACAAATCACAAACGAAGAAACAAATCACGAATGAAGAAACAGATAACGAACGAATAATAAGCCATAAAGAGTAAAGAGAAATGAGAAATAACTAATGCAATTAAAGTATAGAAAAGAAAAAGGCAACGATATGACGCGAGGCCGTTTAAGCCTTTGTCGCTAAGCCTTTTTGACACGGTCGCTAGCGAGCTTTCAGATTATGCCATCGCGCTAACAAGCTTTCGGATTATGTCATTGCTACTCATATGTGTTGCAAGGTCCCCGGATTATTCTAGGACAAATGGCCAATGGTTTGCAGGCTTTTCAATTATGTCATCGCTGCTATATCAGAGGTCAACTATGAAAAGAACGACCAATGAAAGATAACAATTAAAATGAAAAAGACAGAAGATAAGGAGAAAAAGACGAAAATGATGATCTAAAATACAAAAGATAAAAAGATAAGAAGAAAACGACAAAAAGAATGATTAAAACGTAAAAGATAAAAAGATAAGAAAAAGACGAAAACTGAAACTGTATGTAGTATTATGATAGGTATTATCACTTACTGAGCATTAGACTCATAGCTTACGTCTTGCGATGTAGGAAAATGATGAACAGATTTAGAAGCAGCTGATGAAGGATTTGCGCAAACGAGACTTGCAGCTGGTTGGCTAAATAAAGTAAAGATGAACAAACTGTAAATATAAAGTAATATTTTATTAATTATTTAAAATGAATTAATTGTACTTCCACTACGCTTTTAAATAAAAATGATTTTTATTAATTAAATTACTATTTATGCTTCCTCCACGTTTCTAAAGGAAAAGTAATTTACGCTTCCGCTATGTTTTAAATACAACATTTTATAACTCTTCCGCATTTTATTAATTGGATTTTTCATAATAAGTTTAACGAAGGGGTAGTAGCGGTACGATTAGACACACTCTGATATTTCTTTAAAAGAATTTTAAATAAAGAAGGTTTTAGTGGTTAATAAAAGTTTTAGATTTTAGTGTATTTTTAAAAAGTTACAAAAAATCGGGTTGTTACAGTTGGTATCGGAGCAAGGAGTTTTAAAAACGATTTTTGTAAGTTGCTCTGATAATTATTTTTAAAACTAAAACTTACTTAAGTGTGTTTTAAATTGCCTGATACCAGTTGGTTTTAGAGCGAATGTTTTAAACCTTATCCGTGTAATTACAACTATTTTTTTAAAATGATTTTGTAAATTGCTCTAATACAGTTTTAAATTGTTCAACTGTGTTTTGAAACTTAATCGTGTTTTAAATTGTCCTGCTACAATTAACGGCGTTTAAAAAAAACCAACAATTTTATAAATTGACCTAATACGGTTTTGCTTAGCAAGTGTGTTTTAAAACGATAAAAAAAAAGAAAAAAAAAACTGATTCTGTAAATGCCTACCAGCACAAGCTTCGACATGGAAATACTCCATCAACTGTAAGTAAGTTACTAAATTTAATTTTCTTAATATATAATTATTTTATTCTTGGGGTGTAAGGTACCATGGTTAGAGGACGATGAAAGGTTGGGCAAGCAGGAGATACGAGTGGTGCAGATGAAACAATCACTCGGTTGATTATGTTAGTGGAACAACAATCACGCCAATTGGAATGACATTCCACAAATTTTGAGAAGTTGATAGAAATCATGGCGCTTAGAAATGAGCGAATTGCAGAGCAACGCGTGGCTGAGCAGGCGGATATAAGTTGGGAGAAACTTCAGTGGTTACGACCACCTCAATTTGATGGGAATATTAATGATCCAGACAGTGTTGTGGAATGGTTAAGGACCATAGAAGACATGTTGGCTTATGCTAAGATAAAGGAAGAAGAAGTGGTAGCATCTGCCACATTTATGTTTGTCAAGGACGCAAGATTTTTGTGGGATTCAATCAAGATAACTAAGGATGTGATTGCAATAACTTGGGCAGAATTCAAGAAAATCTTTTACAAGAAATATTTCAATCGCACAACAATGGCAAAGAAGTTGGTAGAATTTGTTGAGCTACGACGGGAATGATCGGTTTCTGAGTACGTGCGAAAGTTTGAGACGTTGTCGCGGTTTACCCCACACATGGTTAGCAGTAATGAGCACAAGGTACTCCACTTTATACGAGGACTTAAGACAGAAATTCAGCAAGGTGTTGTGGGAGCGGGAACGCAAGATATAGCCTACTCATAGATTGTATTAAGAGCTCTCGACCTTGAAGAAGTAAATAATCGGATCTCAAAACAACGCGAGTCTGTGGTAAAGCTTCAGCTATATTCATAAGAAGAAGGGTGTATGTTTAAGGGAATAAGCAGCCCTTTGAAGAAGAAAGAAACCAATGGGAGATTCAGTGCCCAAGGTGGAGCGAAACCATGAAAGAGAATGCTTGGTGAAGTCACGTCAGTGCTTTAAATGTGGGGAGATTGACCATTTTGCTAGAAATTATCCGAGGATGTAAGGGATGAAAGAATGATGTACTCCTTTATTGTAGTATTTGCATTTAGTTAGTAGTAAGTGTAATGAAAGTAAAAATGTAAGACAAATTAAATAGTACTGTAATTAAAATTCCGTAGGTTTTTATGAGCACGGTGTTCTTTTAAATATATAATTAAGGGGGTGTGATAAATGGATGGATTGTTCTGAGACTGTTCGGAATGACTCGGAAGTTTGGCGGAACTCACAGAGATACGGACCCAGAAACAGAAACAGAAACAGGAACGAAAATGGATACCGAAACGGTATGAGCATAGAAACTGAAATGGAAATGGGAACAACGACAGAAACAGAAATAGAAATGGAAACAGATACAAATACGGAAACAGAAATAGAAATGAGAACGAAAACGGGAACAGAAACGGATATGGAAACACTTACGAACACAGATACCGCAACAGATACCAAAAAAGAAACTAAAACAAAAACAGAAATGAGGGTCTAATGATTGATATTACGGCTTCCTCTCATGAATGTTCGAATAATCTTTAGGATGATCTTTGGAGAACAAGATAAATCTAAGTTAAGATTTAGAAATATTGGATTTTGAAGTGTCTTAGGTTTTGTTCATATGTGACGTGGAAATGTATTCATTTGGAAAATGAATGCAAACTTGTTTTGGTTGAGTTTGAATCATTGCAGAATCAGTGTAATGTTTCTATACTTAAGTCGTATGTAGGAATTAGAGCAAAGAGAATCATCTTGGAAGGTTCCTTGATGATTCAACGCAGTAATTTGAGTGGTCATTTGGTTGAGAACTATCCGATTTTGGTTTAGGAAACTAACAGATAATGGTTTCTAAGGATTTAAAGGTTTCAACAACAACTCGAGCCATCGTAATTTGAAGAGGACATTTAGGATCAACAAGCTTTGAAGGATGTAATTGGACAAAAAGGTTGTTTATGTACAATTGGTTTTAAGAATTTTTGCGTATACTAAGGACAAGAATAAGATAATGTTATGAGGAAGCTACAATTGGCGAGCATCTAGTTTTGGAATTAAGGTTGAATGATAAGGTGTATGGTGTCAAAATTTTGATATCAGAAATAAATGAATTTCCTCTATAGTGGATTAATTACAAGGAATTATGAAAATCTACTAAAGTGACGCATTAACTCTTTGAAGATAAGTGATGATTTGGGTAAGAAGTTAATCATTGGATGAAGTAAATCTAGCTTAAGGAATAGGAAAGTGATTGCGCCAAAAATGTTTTCTTGGGCGGATGATTCAATTATGATGATTTTTTGGTGAGTTTAGTTGGTATTTTGACGCGTAATTAGATTTGGTGTGATTCAGATGTATAAGTTACGATAGTTAGTAACATTACTGGATTAAGGGAAAGAAATCCCTTGGATAATAAGTGAAAGAAATGTTACGCTAGGCAAATTTCGAGGACAAAATTTATATAAGGAGGGAGGAATGTAATACCCAGACTTTTTATATCGGAATTTAATAAGATTAATTGAATAATTATCGGGATTTTACTAAGGACGTAACCGTTTGGTTATAATCTAAGAGAATTCATTGGAGAGTTAAAGGGAAATCGATTTAGGAAATGGAATTAAGAAATTTATATTTGAACCACTATAATCTCTTATCGATATTTGGAATGAGTTGGGAGTTACAATTTGGGTAGGTTATTATGTGATACGAATATATATATTTAACACTTAAATATATATATTTAATATTAATTAAAGAAAAGTTGGATTTATAAAATGAAGGAAGAGATTAATTAAATGGGAGGGGAGAACCGGTTCAGATTTTGTGAGTGGTCCGGTTCATAACCAAATGAATAAGGGAGTTGGTTTTTATTTTTACATTGGCCTTCGGCCATTTGCTGAAGAAGAGAGAAACAGGGGGGGTGACCCGATGAGGAGATAGGAGACGAGGGAGAGCTCGCAGGTGGCGACAAGAGAGAAGGACCGAGAGATGCGAGAGATCGAGAGCACTCAAGTGGCTCCTTCACGGCGGCCTGTCAATTTGTGGCGGCGACAATCGGTTGTGGGAGGTTAGGGCTCAGATTTGGGACTCCCGCAGGCGTGACTTACCGCAACAACTTGAGGTAGGTCTGATCGGGTTTCTTCTTCTTTGTGCACTCACGGTCGGATTCTGGCAGGGAAGATCGGCGACAGAGATTCACGATTGGAGCTTGGTGATTCTCTGGCTGGCGATTCACAAGGGAGCGACTGGTAGGCTCACGGTTTGTGTTGGACTGGCCAAAGACCTAGGTCCAGCTTGTGGTTTGACCCGAACAAGCCTGCTTCATACTCTATAGCAAGCAACAATGACAATGTAGACGAGTGGGGGGACACTCTGTAGGCTTCGGGTGTGCTGGTCGGGCGTGCTGTAGGCTACAGAGGGTTTGTCTCCTAGCAATGGTAGGATAAAAAGGGCAGAGGCAGTGTTTCTCTTTTGGTTGCCGATTGTGAGTTGGCTGAGAGGCAGGGCTCTGGAGTTGGGTGCTAGCCGAGTGTCTGTGGAGGAAGGAAAACAATGGAGTTGACCTGTCTCCTGTCCTCTAGTGTTCTTCATGGTATGATGGTTGCTGTTTGTTTTGGATAATGTAACTATCTACTGGTGGTATATTGTTCTACATTCTGTGAAGTTATGGAAAAATCTGCTAGTATTAGTTGTTTTAGTGAGAGTGAACTTGGAATGGAATATGATATAGCTTGTTCTTTGGCTGTCAATAATGGATAATGAGCTACTGTTGAAATTGGTTAAGTATATGTCCTATAATTAGTCTGGAATGTTTAGTTGATGAAGAATATGTGTTATTGCTGGATGATCTGATTGTGTGTGATGAGTTGTTGGTTACTGTCTGGATGGAATATATAGCATACACCCTATAAATTTGGATATACTGCGATAACCTGTTAGTATTCTGTGAAGCATGTTGAGTATGGTTGGTTTAGAAATATCATTATGGAGATTTGATTATTGACTGTGTGATTGGACTGTAAATGTATACCCTGTTGTTGGATGTTGTTCTAACGTATGATAACCTGTTAATGGACGTTTTGCTTGCACATAAACCTGTTTAGTTAAAGCTTTGTCAAGGAACTCTATTGTTGGGAAGTTAAATAGTGATAATACGTATGCCACAGTTGGAAGTGTTAATAAACTTGTTAAGTAATAGCTTTTGGTTTTATACTCTGTTGGATTTTTTGAATAAATTTATTGGGAGAAATAATCTGTAGTGTGTTATGTTGTTAGAGGTTGGAATTTAAAAGTGTTTTTTTACTTGGAGTTAAATCTGATGACTGGTAGCTTTGCTTGTTTACTCTATTGATTTAGAATGTAGTCATTAATTGGACGAAAACATAATTGGAAATGAATGTTGGAGCTAAGTAGTAATTAAGAAAACGATTCTATTTAGGAGATTTTAGTAAGTAATGCATAAGGAATTAGAATAGGAAAAACATTAAGATTTTAGATGAATGTATTAATGACTAGATGTTTCTAAACGTGAAGGTACTAAGAAGGAAAGAGATCAGAATTAAGCGTTGAACGAAGAATCGAGGTAAGTGATATACATGTGTTTTTGTCTTCGGACCCTACATCACAAGCTTAGGAGATGCATATTTCATTGCTTACTGCTTTCCTAGCATGTTTCGTTGTTTATAGTTTTAATCGCACGTTTCACTGTTTACTGCTTTTACAACATGCTTATAATTAGTAATCGCACGTTTCGTTCCTTACTGCTTTCCTAGCATGTTTCATTGTTTACAGTTTTAACCACACATTTCGTTGTTTACTACTTTTATAACATGCTTATAATTAGTAATCGCACGTTTTGTTGCTTACTGCTTTTCTACCATGTTTTGTTGTTTATAGTTTTAATCGCACGTTTCGTTGTTTACTGCTTTTACAACATGCTTATAATTAGTAATCGCACGTTTCGTTGCTTACTGTTTTCCTAGCATGTTTCATTGTTTACAGCTTTAACCTCACGTTTCGTTGTTTACTGCTTTTACAAGATGCTTATAATTAGTAATCGCACGTTTTGTTGCCTACTGCTTTCCTAGCATGTTTCGTTGTTTACAGTTTTAACCGTACGTTTCGTTGTTTTTTGCTTTTACAATATGCTTATAGTTATTAATCGTACGTTTCGTTGCTTACCGCTGTCCAAGCATGTTTACATTTTTAATCGCATGTTTCGTTGTTTACTGATTTTACAGAACGTTTCGATGTTTATTTATGTTTTAAGAAATTGTATGCATTCATGAGTACGAAACATATACAAATAACGAACGAATAATAAGTCATAAAAAGTAATAATGAAGGAAGAAACAAATCACGAACCAAGAAACAAATCACGAATGAAGAAACAGATAACGAACGAATAATAAGCCATAAAGAGTAAAGAAAAATGAGAAATAACTAATGCAATTAAAGTAAAGAAAGAAAAAGGCAACGATATGACGCGAGGCCATTTAAGCCTTTGTGGCACGGCCGCTAGTGAGCTTTTGGATTATGCCATCGTCGCTAGCAAGCTTTCGGATTATGCCATTGCTGTTCGTATCTGTTGCAAGGTCCCTGGATTATGCCGGGACAAACGGCCAATGGTTAGCAGGCTTTCAGATTATGCCATCGTTGCTATATCAGAGGTCAACTATGAAAAGGACCAATAAAAGATAACAATTAAAATGCAAAAGACAAAAGATAAGGAGAAAAGGACGAAAATAATGATCTAAAACACAAAAGATAAAAAGATAAGAATAAAACAACGAAAACGATGATGAAAACATAAAAGATAAGAAGATAAGAAAAAGACGAAAACTGAAACTGCATGTAGTATTATGATAGATATTATCACTTACGGATCATTAGGCTCATAACTTACGTCTTGCGATGTAGGAAAATGACGAACAGATTTAGGAGCAGCTGATGAAGGATTTTCGCAGGCGAGACTTGCAGCTGGTTGGCTAATTAAAGTAAAGATGAACAAGTTCTAAATATAAAGTAATATTTTATTAATTATTTTAAATGAATTAATTGTGCATCCACTACGCTTTCAAATAAAAATGATTTTTATCAATTAAATTACTATTTATGCTTCCGCCACGTTTTCAAAGGAAAAGTAATTTACGCTTCCGCTATGTTTTAAATAAAAGATTTTATCGCTTCCGCATTTTATTAATTGGATTTTTCATAACGAGTTTAACAAAGGGGTAGTAGTGGTCCGGTTAGACGTACTCTGATATTTCTTTAAAAGAGTTTTAAATAAAGAGGGTTTTAGTGGTTAAATAAAAGTTTTAAATTTTAGCATATTTTTAAAAAGTTACGAAAAATCAGGTCGTTACAGGGTAGCTAGTCCCGAACCCGACAAGGGAGGGGCTTATTCTAGACTACCTGATTAGATCCAAACTACCCATCCATCCCCCAACTCACCATTTCTTTTCCTTTCATTCATTTCATTCATTACTTGTACGTAGAGCGGGAGATTGGAGGAATATGTGGCGGAGGGAATAGTTTGTTCTCGGCTTCTAACCACCTATGGTAGCTAGTCCCAGACCCAACGAGGGAGGGACTTACTCTACACTAACTGATTAGATCCGAACTACCCGTCCATCCTCCAACTCCCCATTTCCTTTCCTTTCATTCATTTCATTTCATTTATCCATTTTCCTCACATAAATGCATATGAGCACCACCCTAGAGATGACACTTCTTACTTGTTTCTATTATCATGATGCATGTCATTGAGAAGCAGGAATCGTAACAATATAAAAGTATGAGATATGGAATTCCACTAACATACTATTTAGGCATGCTTAATAGTTTAAAGGAAGCGATAACAATATAGACATGCTTTGCAATTTAAAGAAAACAATAATATCATAGGCATGCTTGGCTATTTAAAGAAAACGATAACGAGATAGACATGCTTAGTAATTCAAAGAAATCAATAACAATATAGACGTGCTTGGCTATTCAAAGGAAACAACAACGATATGTTAACCTCCTAAACATGCTTAGAGATTAGATTAATAACGTGCGAACAACATAGGCATAATATGACAACATAGTAGAAACGCAAACAAACAATTAAGGGAAAACACTGATAATGGTGTAGGGCCTCCACTGGCCAATGACTCTACTCAATTTCTTAGCTTGAAGTTTTATCGCATATTAGTACTTAATCTTTATCCTTCTTCTTCTTTTCAATACCTTCATAATTAAAAACATTTACAATTTATTAATTTCATTGTCTTTTTGTATCCTAATTTATATAATAATTCTAGGAACCCCTTTGACACCCCAAAACGGAATATAACACTTAACAATTCTAACATTCTCAACTTAACAACTTCATCATTATTTAGACCCTTAATCTTTATTCATCTCTTGATAGCATTTCGTAATCCAAACTCAATATCCATTTTTAACCAATTAACAAATCGTGCATAATCAATACCAACAGTTAACAGAGCATAACATCCCTAGTAGTTCACAAAGTAAAACCCAAAGGGTGTACATCCAACATACACACAATGATAAGCAGCAACAGAGAAATAAATCCAACTTGCCAATTCATAAATATGTTTCGGTTACAGGAACACAAATCTATTATACGTAAGTTTCATGCTCTTAATCCCATAATTTCTATCAACAGCAGACACCAGAGAGTAATCTTAAGACTTAAAACATAGAGCCTTAATTTCATCATCCATTTAACTCTTTATCTCCTACATTTATCCAACCTAAAATCCATAAAACTCTAGAATAAAAGTGAAGGACTTCACTTACCAGAGACAGCCAAGGCAGTGAAGACCCGAGAATCGGGAGCTCATCCCTCACCATCAATCCTTCTCAGTTTTCCTTCTCCATTTCCTCCAGAAGCACTCGACCATCTCACTCTCAATTTTCTCTCCCGAGAGGCACACCAGAGACCTCATCACTGCCACTCTCCCCCCTCCCCTCATGTCTCAGTTTTCTTCTCTAAAGAGGCACAACGCACCACTCCATGCCACTGGCCATGCCTTGTACTTAGCACCATTCCTCACACATGTCCCCATTGTCGTCAATTCCAGAGCAAGAACCAAAGGAAAAGACCGATTCAGACTGAACCGCAAGCTTGACAACTGCCTTCGGCCGTTTCAGTACGGACCACTAGCACCCTGCTCACCATTTGAGGCTGGAATATGCTACCACACCATTGCCGACCCTCACCGTCGCCATTCTATCGACGCCGGCCACTAGAAATCGACAAAGCACCGGAGCTCGCCACGACCCAACGTAGCCCCGATGACTTGAGCCTCAATCCCGCGAAGCCCTACGCCTAAGCGCAAGTTGCAACCCACCGTTCCTCCTCCTTGCGTCGATGCCGGCAGCCCAACAAACAATTGTTCTTCGAATCGCATCGCGAAGCCCAGCTTCGCGTCGCCTGCTCTCAACCTCGCTCTAATTTTCTTCTTTTAATTTTCCTTCTAAATTATTTATCCCCAAACATTATAATTTAATTCATTAAATTAATATTTATTTTAATTACCTTAATCTCCATTTTATTTATAATTTCACACCTTTGTCTTCAAACTAGATCAGGTCGAACCAAACTGGTTAAATCCGTTATTCTTCCTTTTAGAATTGCAATTTTGGATGAAGGAAGACGTCCACGCCTCGTCCGCATGCGTCCAAAAAGTCCAATAAATTAGAAAGATTCAAACACCCTTCATCCGCCACCGCCCATGCTCGTCCCGACTCATTCGAAAACTCGCGTTATGGATGAAGGATGAATCCGAACGTGAGGCGTCGTCCCCACCTCATCCCAAAATGCGAGGGCTGACATAAAATGCATTTTCGGACGCAAACCCGAGTTCACGTGTCATCCGCGTTCGTCCAAAAACTCCAAATACACATTTTCCCAATGAAACTTTATGTGTTAATCGCTCCTTAATATTTTCCCATATTTATACGACATTAACCAACGACATATCACCCTACAACGTAATATATTAATTACTCCCAAATTAATTAAGTTTCCTACATGGGGAATTATTGTCAGGGTATTAAATGTAACCTTTTTCATATAAAATTTTTCTTTTCTTTAAAACTATTACAAATCTATTGTGTAATAGAAAAACCAGAGCAACAAACAGCGGAAGTCTCAATCGTGTAAAACTCAGAGTAAACATACAGAGGAAGTCTTTTACAACTTAATACCATAAACTAATTATTTATATAAACACATTCACTTCAAACATAAGTAAAACATTTATTTGAAGTCATAAAACACTTAAAAGCCTTTAAAACATTTAAATACATTTATTTCATTTCCGTTAGTCATAACTACAGGTCAATGTCGCCAACAACACAAACCCCCCACATAGCAATACTCCATCAGCTACATCCAGCAACAGCTTTATCCATTTATCGGCTCCTTACCTACATCAACGGGATCTAACTATGAGTCTAACGCTCAGTACGTGATATAACCATAAAACATGAAATTCACATATAATTTCTATAGCATCGCATACGGTTTTCTGTTTCGTTTCTCTGTTACTGTTCATGTCTTTTATTGTCCTTTCATCTGTTTATGTGTCGGGCGTATCCAACAAGACCACATAAACATTTGTTTACTGTTTTTTTCTTTTACTGTTATTCCATTTGTTTATGTGTTTGGCGTATCAAATCGGTCCACACAAACATCCGTTTACTGTTTCTGTCTTTTACTATTTATATGTTGGGCGTATCAAACTGGACCATACAAACATCTGTGCCGGACATAACCAACTGGACCACAGTTGGTTACTGTGCCGGGCGTAACCAACCGAACCACAACTATTATTTATCTTTGGTTCCTGTACCGAGCCTAACCAGCCAGTCCACAGCTGTTTACTTATCTTGATTTCTGTGTCGGGCATAACCAATCGGTCCATAGCTATTTTTTGTTTTGTTTATCTATTGTTATTCTTGTCTTTTACTGTTCACATTTTTACTATTTATGTCTTTTATTATTATTTCATACGCTCATGTGACAGGCGTATCTAACCAGTTCACACAAACATCCGTTTGTCTTTTACTATTTATATGTCGGGTGTATCAAACCGAACCATACAACCATCTGTGTCAGGTGTAACCAATCGGATCACAGTTGATTGCTGTGCGGGCGTAACTAATTGAACCACAATCGTTTACTTATCTTTGGTTTCTGTGCTGGGCGTAACTAATCGGACCCCATCTGTTTACTTATCTTTGGTTTCTGTGCCAGGCGTAATGAACCGGACCACAAATGTTTACTTATCTTTGGTTTCTATACTGGGCGTAACTAACCGGATCACAGTTGTTTACTTATCTTTGGTTTTTGTGCCAGGCGTAACTAATGGACCACAGCTGTTTACATATATTCTATTTTCATGTACATTAGGATTAAGTCTTAACGTTGTCGTGCACATACAATCTTATCTAACTTGTTTCTTAATCGTATCTTTAAAACATGATCTGTCTTAACTAAGGAACTAAACTTACATCTAATAAACATGCAATTCATAACAATCAATTAAACAAACAGTAAACACCCCATAATTTCTGTGATATAGGCATTTTCAGACAAAACATGTGCAGTACCTCGTACCTGAAGTCCTTAGCTTTAATAGTTTAACACTTTAAGATTCTTCACAAAAACCTAGGACACAGTCCAACTTGAAAATTCCCAACCAAAGCTGCATCTATCTCATTCCTCATACGCTTATCATTTGCAGACTTATCTTCATTGTCGAATGCCCGTTTTGCTCCTTTATCAATTATCTGCCCATCAACAGGTGGTTGAATTTGATTCTTCTTATTCAGCTTCTATTCCATCTCTCTTTGCTTCACGACTTGCATCTCAGCCTCCTCAATTTCTAAAGTTTTTGTTACAATCTTAGAGCATGGCGCATCCTCAGTACCATATATCTTAATTGCTTGGTATATTTCAGCATTTAGTCCTTGAACTGGTACACCTTAAGATCATTGGTAGATACTTAGTAAATTGGTATAGCGCCTCAACTTCACTAACCCACCTAACTTCTAAGTCCAAGCCATTTTTTTAAAATACTTATGAGGGAAAATATCATATTGTGTCCAAGTCATTTTTCTTATATCCTGAGTTGTCTTAATAGTATCCCACCAAGTTATTTGTAGTCCTAACCCTATTCTTTCCATCACTACTATAATTGTCTACAGCTAATTCTAGGAATTAAAACACTATTCTTAATAAAGCACTGTACTTAATACTTAAAGTTGATGAAGCAACCCCATGTTGAGTTTGCACTATTGGTAATCTACAGAAATGATTTTGACCCGGTTATGCTTTGATACCATTTGTAACATCCCGTAACCTTTTTCGTATAAAAATTTTCTTTTCTTTAAAACCATTACACGAACAAGCATCATCCATATAAAAGAATGTGTAGCTCCAATATCAAATAACACATGCACTATAGTATTAAAGAAAGAAAGTGTACCTTCAACAGCACCCCAACCAATCTGATCAGGAACCTCAGACCCTGAAACTGAATATGTTTGGCCAGTCATTTTCTCCTTCCCTTTCTTGTTTCCACTAAAACCACCTCTAGATAAACTTGGAACTAACCCAACCACCTGACTAGAAGATCCCATAGGAGTGGGACTAGAAGCAAAACTCTGCTGATAACCAACTGGCCTCTGAAACTCACTACTATAGGCTGATACTAATGTTGATACGGCGATTTGTACATAACAAGTCTGGAGGATTAAAATTCTGAGCTCCAGAATAATTACATGGTCCCTGTCTAGAAAATCCTCGGTCAGCCCTAAAATCAGGTCTAAAAGATGTTGACTGAGTAGGAGTAGAATTTGCTTGAGTTGGTCTTGGATTCACTAGGAAATTATTCCTCAGATATCCAGGTTGTCCACAAGTATGACAGATATAAGGGCTTGAATGTCCCGCAACATATGGTGTCCCACTAAACTGACCACCGACTTCACTCTGAGTATGTCCACCTTCGTTTTACCCCTTTCTATGATCTTTTCTGGCCATCTTCCTCCCACTGCTGTTTCTTAATCTCTTTTTCTTTATAAACACCATATTGCTCCTCTAAGTTAGCTTCGACGCATTGAGCAACAAAAACAACCTTTGAAAGAGAGCTAAACTCAAGTGCAGATAACTGGTGTCGAACCTTAGGTCTCAGTCTCATCCTTAACTTCTCCATTTTATCAACTGGATTCATATATCTGATATATTGGGAAAACTACAAAAATTTAACATAATATTCTAACACTGTCAAACTTTCTTATTCCAGATTGTGGAAAGCAGTAATCATATTTTGAAGATGTCCTCCATTGCAATAGTTATCCTTGAAGATATTTCCAAATTGATTCCAAGTCATCATCTCTAGTGGATAATCCAATCTTAGCGATTTCAACCAAACTTCAGCCATTTTCTTGAGATAAAACATTGTGAATCCAACCCAGTACTCTATTGGAACACTAATAGCAATCAATTTTTTATGCATTATTCTCAGCTAATTTTCAACATCCTAAGGATCAGCACTGCCTACAAACATCGGTGGGCTTAAACATCCGAGTTGTATAAAGAAATTCATGCGGCGTGTTTCTGGGTCTTGATTACCACTACCTCTTGAAAAATTGTGTAATACATCTCTTAAGGCCACAATAGGATCAGTAGGCTGTAACTCAACCGTGTTCGCAATAGAAGCTATAGGAGTACGGTTTCTAGGTGCTCTTCTAGAAGGCATTTTGAGAATTTGAAAATAATTCACAGTCTGAGTTAGAATTCATCTTTAAGTACCATATTTATGTTTTCCCAAAATTTCTTCCCGCTATCATTTTTATTTAAATCACATTTCAAGAAGAAACCTAGCTCTGATACCAAAATTTATGTCAAACCCTAAAGGGGACTCGAGCCAGAACGAGAAACGATCCGACACAAAAAGACCGAATCATTTCACCGATCTCTTAAATTTTAATTACTAGCAGCGAAAGACTTAAAAATAAAATTTCAAATGCCAAGTCCAAATAAAGGGGTCTAATGGCGACTTACAAATAACGTGAAAAATATGTCCAAATTACAAAAGAAAATGACTTAAAAATAAACTAAAGTATGAACCTTACTAAAAATGACTAAATCTTTCTAAAAAGAAATAAAATTAATTGTACGTGGAAAAACTTCCAAATTTACTCTTGAGGTGACAAAGGAGAATTACTCTGATTATTTTCTGAAAAATATAGTCAAATCTAGGGTGAATTAACTAAAATCAGTAAGGATTAAATTTTATATTTAACATTATATCATACGAATTTTTTAGTGGAATTCCAATTTCTTATTTTAACAATTTAATATATGAAAGAATATAAAAATGAACAATAAGGTAATTAACAAAAATAAACAACAACGACACTCAGGCGATTGCAACAGCCAAACATACCCTGATTAGGTTTAGGGTTTTGCGCCCAAGGACACAGTATATACAATTGTCTCATTACTCTAATTAACAAAAACTGAGCATAAATGTAAAATCAGATATAACTGAACCTTTCAGTGAATTAAACATGATTGACTTAAAACAACATTAATCATGTTAAGAATTAATGGGAGTCAAACATGAAACAACCCCTACCTCGAAAATGGGTCTAACAATACCAAAGTCTAATGAAGCCCAATAGCAGACAAATCCGACAATTTTCTAAATCTTGGAACCTATGAATTTTGCTTCACGTCTCAATGGGTTAGCCGGAACACTCTCCCCATACTAAAATTCACACCACTGCTGGTGAGCAACACAGTCAATACTTTGCTGGAAAAACTCCACTCCCCACACCGACAACTTGCAGGAAACCAATGTTGCGATTGAAAGTGAGATAAGAGTGAGGCTCGATCATTCCCCACTCCTGCTAAAATAGGGGAGTCTTTCCCCCTATCTTGGCAACATCCCCTGAAAGGCGGTGTTTAAAAAAAATTAAAATAATTTTTTTTCTAGATCGAGCCTGGCCCAGATATAACAACTAACAACAAGACTTCTAGGCTCAAATTGAGCACATCGAACTGTGAAACAACACAGACCAGAAGCAAGATATGGCTGAAGAATCCTAGTGAAGATTACTAAACTCAACTCTACGAAATCACAATTTGCACTAGGCCAAGACACATCAACAATTGACTAAAACCAAACTACAAATGAAAAGCCGCCGCTAAGGTTGACCAGCCATGATTGAGGTCAATCGAGACCATGTAGCGTTGAAAAGACAAGATGGTGGTTAACCAGAACAAGGCAGTAGTCGACGAAACTCAACTGTAACCAAATGAAAATCAAATAATAGTTAAAAAACACAGTTACGGTTGATCTTGCCTGAGCAGCGGTCGAGCGGACCCTAACGTAGATGCCAAGAACTCATCTACACTCAACCAGACCTAGGTCGCGATTGACCAAACCCTGCCGCAAACTCCCAGTCTCCCACAATGGATGACAGAAGTGGATGCCCAAACCTAAAATGCATAAATACGTGCTAACGTCCAGAACCTCCTCAAACATCCCAAAAGCATCATGTAGTTGGCCGAAACCCCAACGTGGTTGATCAGACACAGGCTACTAGGAAAATAGGCTTTTGGACAATTTCGTGGTTGACCGGACACAAGTCATCTTAACCAAAGAGGCTCTTGGCCAATTTTGCAGTCAACTAGACATAACTAGCAATCAACTGGGCAAAGCTGTCCATTACAAAATTGCACGAAATTGCGCGAATACTTGCATTCCCTCGCTTATTACCACAACAAATAGGCTTGAATCTCTACATAAACACTAGATCTACAACAATAACATAGAAACAACCAAATGATTCGAGTTTCTAAGCTCAAATATGAACCAGCTCAAAATGGAAGATTCTAAAATCCTAACTTTACAAAAATACCCAATGATATGAAATTCAAGCTATTGCAACTCAAACTTACCGAACACAATCACATAGTTCAAACCACACAACGATACACGAATCCACGGCCTTAACTATTTGACCAAAAATCTATTACGTGGCTGAAAACCCACAACAAGCAACAAAGACCTGGTCAATACAAATAAATTTATATTGATTAAAGAGAAAAATTTATTCGAAAGGATATAAAATTCAAAAATTTTAAATTTTACAAGAATGTTTCTTATAAAAACTATAGTACAACTACAAGTAGCAATTCAACTTATATGTCTTTAAGGATTAAAGAAAAACTCTAAAAAGATTCGTAAAGTGGATCAATTAGCACGACTTAAAAGAATTTGGATAGTCGAAGTTTAACCAGTTATATAAATGAGTTTGATTTCAACGTATATGATTATATCAAACATAAATATTACTTATAATGTCGATTTTCTTAAGCTTGTTATAATAGTCAACAAAAAAATAATGACTTATTATAACTAAATAAAATTACAACTTCAATACACTAAAACATTGCTAAATTCATATTCAAAATACAAAGTCAAACTCTCTAAGCATAGAATAAGTCATTCTAAGCAGCAATATTGGTGAGAGAAATCATCATTCAGTTCATATCCAATTAATAAAGGTCTAATATTCTACATAGATTTATTTTTAAAAAATAAAAAATAATAAAAGAAGTATTTGATTTCTATCCATCGTGAAAAATGCTTCACCGTCGTGCTGTATGACGAGATATAAATCTAATGCCGATGGACATTTAATGAGGATAAATCAACCCAACACACGTACAATTAAAAGCTAAAATCATTATACTGTGTCGTCTCCTTTAATGATGATGATAAGAAAGTAACAACTCAAACCCACTTTATCTTATGTTTGTACGATCAAACTCTGTCCATTCTATCTCCAAAATTCCACTGCTCCTCCTCTGTCCACCCTACAAGTTTCAGTTTTGGACGAGACTTGGAGGAAACGAAAAAAACAGAGAGTTATTTTTTAAATAATTTACATTAGTTTTATCCTCTCCTCTTAAGATAATATAGTTTTTAAAAGGGTAAATGACAAATCAACGATCGTGATTTGAGATCAATGACAAATCAATTATTATGGTATTTTTTAAACAAATTAGCCACTCACGTATGTTAAAATAACAAATCCAACATCACGTAGACGTTTAACGTTAAAATGCCAACATCCGAACGCTAGAACGACCCATTCCAACATTTTGAAGAATTCAAAACGCCCAACGCGAGGCGTTCTGAATTTCTGGAGAATTTAGAACGCCCAACGCGGGGCGTTCTGAATTTCTGAAGAATTCATAACGCCCAATGCGGGCGTTCTGAATTTCTGAAGAATTCAGAACGATTTCGCTGCGTCTCATCTTCGCGGTCTGTCCATTTTGGTTTTCATCGAATTTTGCGGTCTCTTATGGCTAGAGACTACGAGAAATCGCAGTCCCTGGAGGAAGGGATCGCGAAATTCGCGATCCCTGGAGCAATGAGGGACCGCAAATTTCGCGGTCCCTGGAGCAACGATTTCGCGATCCCTAGACAAACTAGGCACCCCAAAAATCGCTGTCCCTAGAGCAACGAGGGACCGCAAAATTTGCAGTCCCGAGAGAGAGAGAGAGGCCGGACAATTAGATGCGGCCTCTCAAAAGTAAGAGAAAGAGAGAGGCCCTCTCTCTCTCTCTCTTACTTTTGAGAGGCGGCACAATTATGCAGCCTCTCTCTCTCCAGGGGCCACGAATTTTGCGGTCCTTAGTTGCTCAAGGGATCGCGAGGCACCGTGATTTTTACGGTCCCTTGTTTCTCCAGGGACAGCGAAATTCGCTGTCCCTCGTTACTCTAGGGACCACGAATTTTGCGATCCTAGTTGCTCAAGGGATCACAAATTTCGCGGTCCCTTGCTACAGGGACTGCAATTTCTCGCAGTCTCTAGCCATAAAAGACCGCAAAATTCTCTGTATCTGGAAACAGAAATGGACAGACCGTGAAGATGAGACGCCGCGAAATCGTTCTGAATTCTTCAAAAATTCAGAACGCCCCGCGTTGGGCGTTCTGAATTCTTCAAAACGTCGGAGTGGGTCGTTCCGGCGTTCGGACGTTGGCATTTCAACGTTAAACGTCTACATGATGTTGGATTTATTATTTTAACATACGTGAGTGGTTAATTTATTAAAAAAAATACCATAATGGTTGACTTACCATTGATCTCAAACTACGATAGGTGATTTGTGATTTACCCTTCTTAAAAATAGTTTATCTGGGATTTTGGCTTCTCTTGTGGAAAACTGAACAAATTGCTTTATGAGAATATACCTATGTGAACCAATATTGACAATTTGATGAATATTTAAAAATCTTGATTTTTCCAACTTTAATCAATTTTCAAAGTTAACGGAGGCCCATTATTGGTCTCTCCTCTCTCTCTATATATATAGAGAGAGAGAATATAGTACATGAAAATGGAAAAATAAGGTTGGATAACGTCGGGCAAAATGAATCCATGATGGGTTGTGGTAGTGGAATGTGATAATTGCAATGTCTATAAGGACAAGACACTGTTTACATGCGCATGCATGTGATTTTCATCCGAGCATGCTAAGCTGTATCTTGGTTAAATATATATTAACCAAATTCCAGGCTTGACGATGAAATTATACAATTATTATCCAAAAAATTCAGTGCAGAAGAAGAATATTATTATATTTTTTAGGAGTATTATATGGGTTTGATTAAATTTATGGTACGTATTTGTTGGGTCTTTCAGTGGCATGTCTTTCACTAAACTGGAATCAGATTGGATGTGGGACTGGGATTTTTTTGGCATGCTTCATACCCAGATCAGAAAAACCTTTGATTTCTGTGTCGTTTGTGAGAAGAAACTAATTCTTAAATTACTCGAAACAGTGTTTGGTTTTGTTTAATATTATACAATAAATGCTGATGGGGTCGTTTTTACCAAATGGAGGAGGAGATTGGAAAAGTCTTTGTTTATATGCAGTAAAGCTGCAGCTTGAGGTTGGTTGTTTTATAGGGGAATAGACCTTCCTGTTTGTTTTGGCTACTTCTTTCTCCATTGCTGTCTCTCTCTCATTCTCTCTCACTACAATCTCCTAAAGGTATGAACACTGATTTTACTCTCTTTCTCTGCAAATTTTGCTGCTCTGATCTGCCTTTCTGGTTGATTATTTCTAGCTGTCACTGCTACAAAAAAAAATGTATTTTTAACGACGGTAATCCACAGCGTTAAAGGGTTTTGGCCCGCCGTCGTCGAAAAAACCAGTAGGAATCTGAGAAAACAGTCTTTTTTCGATTTCTCTTTCTATTGTTTTTTTACCTCCATGATAATACTGGTCTAGTGATTTTAGTACTCGTTTTCTGTTTGGCAACTGCTAAGAAATTCCCCGTTTTACGAGTGTGATTGTCAGAAAGACGGGACGTTTTGAGAAGATATTTTGGTAGAGCGATGATTCTATTGTGGCTCAAAATGGCCGAAGGACATAAAAACGAAACAAAACAAAAGAAAGAACCCGACAAACAATAGTAAAATCAAGGGATAATCCCATAGGCATTTCCTTTTTTATGCTTGTACATTCTGTAAAAACACTACGATTTTCAAGTTGTTTATCATTTAAATACTTGAAGAAAGGATCCAACCAAATTTTAAATTTTAGGTTCTACCCTTTATTCAGATTCAACTCAAGATTGAAACCAGAAGAAATTTTTAGTGGAAATGGCGGAAAACACTCTTCGGCCTTTCCAGAAGGAGTTGATGAGGATGGCCATGTTAAGACATGAAGAAACATTCAAACATCAGGTATTTATCCAAACCCAGTTTCATCCCTGTCTGAATTACAGTAAACGCTGTGCAATATTCTGACTTTAAGAGAATGTTCATATTTTGCAGGTGAGTGAGCTCCATCGTCTGTACAGAGTTCAGAAAATCATGATGAAAGACATCGAATCGAGAAGATGTCAAGAATGGAATCAAGAGATTTGTTTCAGACAAACCCATGCAGAAAACAGGCGAAGAAAATTAGACTTAAGACAGCCAGCTGAAGAGTACATTATTTCTGCAGAATCAGAAGGAAACAATGTTTTCGCCATTGTTGAGAGTGAGATTGAACTAACTTTAGGTCCTTCCAGTTCAAGCCATTGTCGAAGAAAGAAGTACGAAATGCAGGTAGCTTCAGATTCAAATCCAAGCTTCTCTTCTTCCTCGGCTGAGTCCAACCATATCTACAGTGCTTTCAATGGCCATCAAATGGGGCTTGATGTTGAAAAGAAGATGAGACAGGAGAGATTAAGACAGCTTCCTTGGGCTTTCCAAATCGTGAGCCTTTAACCTGACTGACTTTTTAAGCTTCTAATTTTGTGATAAATGAATGTTTGTGTGGAGTTTTCTTCTTCCTTTCTTCTTTAATGGCGGATCTCTTCCTATAAAAGGGTAAGTTTTTCTTCTCTATTTGGCTAAAACCATCACAGTTTAGAAGTTAACCCATTGATACATCACACTTTTGAGCTGAATTCTTGACCTTTTCTTCATCAAACCCATTTATCTCCGTCCGCTGCAACCGTGGAGGAAACAGAAATTCAAATGAAAATTTCCCATACCAGAAACTATCGGAGAAGATAATTTTTGGGTCTGTCTGCCCCAAGATGAACACTAGATTCTCATCTTACATAATTAAAAGCACTCATGTAATTGAGTATGGCCTGTCCTAAACGATGATTCCAAAATTCCCAAATTCAATTTCTTATGAGAATTATAGTGGAAAGCACGAACTTTTCCTCCATCATCAATTGCCTCAGCAACCGACCAACATGCTCTGCTTCTAGCCTGTTCCCTCAGCCAGCCCTGCTTTTCCTAAGAAGCTTGTCACCAAAAAGAAGCCTCAATGATTTAGCCAGAGATCCATTATTCATATGTTACTGAAGTGTTAGGCCTACTACTCCACCGCATTTGCTCCGTGATATTAACTCTTCAAATTAGGAGGGAGAAATAAGTAGATCTTTTATTTTTTTAAAAATAAATAATTCCTTAAATTTTGGATATTAATAATTAAGTTTCGGTAGTTAATACGGTTGAAATTCTGTTTGGTTGGAACTGGGTAACCGAAACAAATTAAATTTTTTGGTTCGGAATGGGTCAAATTTAATAAGAAAAGAATTTGGGACCAAACCGAACTGAACTAAAATTTTTTGTTCGGTTTTTTGTTGTAACTAAGAAAAATTGAATCGAATTGTTCGGTTCTCAGTTGTGAGTAAGAAAAACAGAGAAAACTTGAACCAAACTGAAAATAAACCTAAATTTGAAAACTTAATTGACTAATTCTAATTTTCTCTTTGTAAACTTAACTCCTATAAACCAAGAAGTCGTCACTCCTCTGCTCCCTCCTATCTGCGCCATTCCAAGAGTTGCATAGCTCAACCCTCAACCATCAGGAGTTCTATATCTTCGTCGAGTTTCAACTGTTGAGTGTCATTTTCGTCATCGTCGTCATTGTCTTTCCAACGCAACCCTAACTCGTAGTCATTGTCGTCACTTTGGAGAGTTGTAGTTTGCAGTGCGAACTTCACATTGGTTCGTCAAGTTCAAAGCGTATATTTCACATTTTATTGTTTCGATTTTCAATTTTTCATTCTCTAAGCATATATTCGCTTTTCATATATTCGATTTTCATCTCATTTGACGTTCGCACAGATTTGTCAAATTCACCCATATTCGATTTTCATTATCATTTCTCAGTTCAATTTTCATTCCCAAGTTCACAGTTCGATTTTCATTCCCAATTTTAAGTTTCGAAATCTAAGGGTAAATAGGTAAATCTTAGTTGAATATGTGTTTCAATCTTTGTTTGGATTATACATATTGTGTAGTTGAGAATGTTTGAATTTGTAAATGTAACAAACTAGGGTTTCATGAAATGGAAGTTGATTTTCCCAAATCAAAAACCAATCCCCACAAATCTAATATGGGATTCTACTAAAAATCTCCTCAAAACCATGAAAAAATCTAATCTCCATATCAAAATTTTTATCTTCTAGATAACTTAATAGATTCAATATGTTAAGAAATCCAAAAACCACTCGGATTTTGTTGAATCCCACCTGGAATTCCATTTATAAATAGGAGAGCACCAAAGGATGAAATCACTCACATCTGAAACTTTAAGCCTCTCTGCCTCTGACCATTGGTTGCCGCCCAGACCTCGTCAAAATCCATTGAGGAAGATGAAGCTCGACCTCGGGACGCAAGTCAAACACTTTTCCATCGTCGAGCACTGATCGGACTTCTCTTTCTTTCACGACACTTTCATCTGAGTGTCTAACTGTGGGTTCTGACAACACACCATTTCATCGCAAGGTTCTCTGTCTCTCCCGAGAGAAGAAGAAGGAGAATATCCAAGGAAGAAGAAGTTTGGTTTTTTTTTTTTAAGTTGCAGTGAACCGGTCCAACCAAACTAAATCAGTCTAGACAAGCCAAACCAAACTAGCCTGCTGAACCTGACCTTGTCTAAATTCAACCCAATTTCGCCCAAACCGTCTAGGTCAACTCGATTTAAACTCCGCTTAGCTTAAAGATTTTATTAGTAAGGAATTTCTACTCAATTTCTTTCAAGTATATATTTTAAGAAGAAATTTAACCACAATTAATTCTTTAGGCAAACTCGATTATTCAAAGGCTGAGGAAACTCATAAAACCTCATTCTCTTGAAATCCAGGTAAGTAAAGATATCAGTTTTCAATGTTTTTTTATCATTTGCCCTACATCACAAAGCGTATTACAATTTCATTTATTTTCTGTAACGTTATTTTATCATGATATTTTAATTGCACATGTATGATTAGACATTGACATAAGATTAAAAAAAGATAAAATTGGTAGGTCATCTTGTATGCTACTATGTGTATGATAGAATTGATAGAAAAACATGATAAGATTGCTAATGAAAGCCTAAACGCATGAAAATTATGAGATGGATAATGAAGGCATGAAAATTTGAAATGACTAATGAAAGTTTGAATGCATGATAAGGTTGGGAAATGAGTTCTAGCCAATATGTAACTTTAAGCATAGAAATCTAGTAATGCATAGAATTAATTTACATATGCACATGTTTTTACTTACTGAGTTTCTCTCACATTTAATTTTGTAATATAGGTGAATTTTTAACTTGTAAACATGTTTTTCTTAACTCTTTTTTTTACAAGCCATTCATACAATGTGTTTAACTTAAGTTTGAAAACTCTTAGCGTCGCGGAAGACTTTCATTTCAACATAAATAAATATAAAACATGCTTCTTGTTAGGATTGGTGCACCCCTATAGGGGGGAGGGGGTGAATTAAGTGTGTTAATTTTTTTCGTGCGATATTAATTATTTCACCCCTAAGTGATTTAATGATTATAAAACATACAATCAAAAGCAATAATAAAGAGATAAGGGATAGAAAGTTGACACTAGTTTGTTCACATGGTTCGACAACCCCAGCCTACGTCCGCGCTCCAAGTTCCGTACTTGGAGATCCTTAATCGCCCAACCTCCTTGATTGGTGATGATTGACTTCACAGGTGTCAACCAAACCTTTACAGACTGTTCTCAGGGTATCACGCTCTAGATTGATCTTCACGAGCGTCATCTAGCCTCTGACTGTTGCGGGGCGTCACCCTTGATGTAGCGTTTTACAAAAATGCAAAAACGTAAGTACAACTTTAAAACTTAACTTTCTAATGTATAATTTCAAGTTGAGGATTGAGAGAGTTAAGTTTATGCACTCATTCATTTGGTGAGAACATGTGTATAAAATTCAGCAGCGTTTCAGTTGGATTCTCATTTATTGAAATGAGTATTGGAGTGTTTACTATATAGAGACCATGCTTGAGCAGTCGACCATTTTCTTTTTGGTCAACCGCATCCGACCATTGGAAAGTTACCATTATGTTTTTGGTCGTTCATTTTTTGCCTAAGTCTATCAAACCGGTCGACCACTTCCTTATTACTCGTGTCACGACCCGAAGACGGGCCTAACAGAACCGCCGGGTCAGGCGACCCGATCCTCATAGAGAACCCGATCACCCAGCTCAAGGCGTGAGTTTTCGCGGAAGACTTATAATATTTAATTCGGCCCAAGATAATATGGGCCTAGGTCAGAGTAGGGATCACGAGAAGATAACAGTGCATAAATTAAAATGAAATCCAAGTACTGTACAACAAATCCAAAACCAACTGTGTTTAAGGTTTACAGACCAAATGTAAATATTCTCACCAAGTAATGATAAACACCACAAATGTAAATAACAGAACACTTCAGCTCCTAATCCTCAGCTGCTCTTGCCTTTACCTGAAGTTTTGGGGGAGGAGTCGTTTGGGGTGAGTGACTAACTCAGTAAAGTATGGCTATACTAAATGTACCTCATGCAAAACTAGTTTTGTACATTTTTCGAGAACAAGGTTATGCTTCATTCTACCGTACATGGATTTTTAAAATCACTTCAAACTCTTTATCATTTTACCAAACCAACCCAAAGGTCGTCGATGAGGCTTTTATTAAAAATCTTGCTGTATACATAGACAGCTATACGTCATAAAATAGGCCATCATCGTTTTCCAATTTGAAAACGTCGTCAGTGAAAAGGGGTGGTCACTCATGGACTCACCCACCACACAACATAGAAGAGGTGGTCACCCGTCGATGACAACACCTTATGAGGCAGGAATAATGACGACGATCCGAAGATTCCGTACGTCACCCGAGTTGCCGGCGCACCTGGCTGCACGACACAACCCATGTAATCTTATAATCGTGTAATCACATAAAACGGATACAGTTGCTCGCTATATGTGGACTTAGGATAAACAAGTCTCAGCGATTGACAACCGTCTGATCCGTGGGACAAATCCTGGCCAGGTTTAGGGGCTTGCGACCCAAGGAGGCGTCATCACCCTCCCATACGAGGTTTACGACTTTCAGGAGTTTCAACCTGAGGACACGTCACCAATGCCCCACCTATATATTTCGCACGTCAAACAATCAACCTTCACGCAGCAGAAGGTATCAAAGGGGATGACGGATCCATCCCTCAACATGTGCACAATAAATCTCAAACCATGTACGGAATTAAACTTGAGAAAACATACTACTAATAAAAAAGGACGTGCTGTCGAACAGTCCCCGTCATTTTCCAAGTGTGGTAGTCCACAAAATAATTATTTTGGAAAACGGGATAGGATGCAATATAAAGCAAGAGGTATAGAAATCCCTACCTCGACGGCGGTCTCGTCATGTTAACCGAAGCAAGCATTTACTCAAGAATTATATCATACTCGTCGAAATTGTCCAAGCCTGACAAATATACAAAAGCGGGAGTTCATAAATTAATCCCAGAAGGTAAGCAAATGACCCTATACCAGTAAATGACTCATCCAATATTCCCAACAAAATCCCCAACTTTATCATTTGGTAAATAATTATATCACCATCCAAACAATACTTAATCCTCAACACATTGTGCTCATTCAAACATTTAGCAATATCACATAATGTTTCCCAAACTTAGAGAGAATCGACTGGATCACATGCATAACTATAATAAAACCTCAACATGGAACGTTTAGCATAGTGTGCAATATTCCAACAATTAGCAAAACATGTTCTCAAACTTACAAGATTCATCATCCAACCAGAATTCCAAATAGTTTTCAACTACGATCCTTTATAGTTATCAACAAACATGACCCATTATCAAGCACCCACATCGAACAATATCAAAGCAGAATCCATGTTCTATTACTGACAGTATCCTCATTAATGCCAATTTAAGAGATTATTACAAGTCCATAGCAAAACATCTCTTCACTTAAGACAACTAATTCCAAACAGATTCTTTATTAACAACTTCATCCGAGACCAATAAGACACAAAGATGACAATTCTTCTTCAGCCACTATTTATCATTACAACAGTTTAAATAGAATCCAACAGTGAGCACATTTAACAAATTTATAAGATCTAATGATTTTCAACATCCACCCAACTTTTATTCTAAAAAGAGCCATGACAATCAAGGCCATAATCCTTTGCATTCTTCACCTCCAACAATGACATTATGAGACTCATAGTCAATGCAGAAATCCAGATTAATCAAGTATAATCCCAACCAGGGAACAAAAATGTTTTCAGCTCTTCACAATGGTTTACGGCAAGACTCAAACAACGAACAAATATTCAGTTAACAACAACAGATTTCCAAGATGTTATGGAGACAGATTCAAACCACCCAAACCATAAACGATTTCAGAGACTAAAAATCGGAATAGAAATATTCAGCTCACCCACTGAACAGAACAGAACTACATTCTGTTCGCTCGCCGGAATCGGAAGAATGGTGAGGCGGAGCTTCTGTCGTCGGTGGTCAGAATACTCGTCGCCAAACGGAAGCACGAACCGTCCGTGCTCAGTGTTCATCGTTCGCAGCTGGAGGGATGGCTCGGAATGCCGAGCTTCTGTTCTCGGTCAACACTCGCTGTCGAGAAGCAACCCAGACGGACTCGTCGGTCGCCGTCCTTTGTCGCCGGAGTCAGCCCTCGTGCAGCTCCTTCTCGTTCGCGAAAATCGCCTGGCTGGCGTCACTCTCTCCCTCTCGATTTCTCTCGGCTGAACGCAGAATAGGGGGAAGAATAAAGAACTTGCCCTATTTTTTTTTCCCCCTTTCTCATACCCTGCTGCGAGCTCCTCTTTCTCTCCCTTCACCTTTCTTCCTTTAGATTTTCTTTTTCTTTTATTTATAAACTTTCTCCCTTTTATTTCCAAGTCTACCCTTTTTTTCTATAACCTGTTTCGTATCTCTTTCTCACTTCTCATTCTTCAATCCTTTATTTATTCTATTATCATTCTTTTGTTTTTCTTTTTAAAAACTATTTCTTTCCCAAGCAAACTCTTCCTCTTTTGAATTCTTTTATTTCTTTTATTCTTTCTCCTCAAACGGCGCACGTCTCTCTTTCTTTCAAAACCCTTTACCTTCTTTTTTTTTCAAATTACTTTCTTGTCCTTTCTCACACAAACATGCCAACATGGCACTTCTTCATTTAAATTGATTTCTTGTATTCAATTCTTTAATTCATTTATATGTATATACATATACCTCATATACACATCTCATGTAATTCTCGACTTGTTCCAAGTATCGTCGAACGACTTTATAGTTCCAATTTGACTGTTCAATTTTGTTCCTTAATTGAATTCTTTGTTCGGAAAATTTTAATTTCACCGACTTTGACCAGTTGACCAAAATTGCATACGTGGCTACTACACGACAATTTGGTCAACTTCAACGCCATGACCGATTTTCAATGCGAAAAATTTACACGTGGAATTTCTTATTTAAAAATTTCACGGCTTTACAGGTCGACCACTTCTTCATATTGCAGAAAATGGCTCGAGTTTGTCTTATTTTTCGATCAACCATTTCTTCACTGCTCGACTGCTTCCTTGACCACTAAAAAGCCGAGCCTTCTACCATTTTTGCAGTTGATTAGCCGGTTGACTATTTCCTTCGTTACAGAACACTTTGACCTCTTCGTACTTTTAGTCAACCTCTATGTCCGTTTTTACTTTTCTTGAATCTTCTAAGTCCCAATACTCATACTATAAGCTGCATAGATTTAGCTAAACATGTTAGAAAACATTAATACTCATATTAAGGGTATTTCCAATAATGATTAATAATATATTTACTCCATTTAATAACAACATAATAAACAACTTAATTGCACAATTAAAACTGTCATCATCAAAACAAATAGTCTAATGACAATTAGGCCAACAATCTTCATCTTTTTGATGATGATAAAACATATTAAGTTGTTTATTTATCTATCCTAAGCATGAGCATAATCTGTACTGCATATTTGATACTCCTCCTTAGTTCATGCAATTTCTCACTTTAAATCCATGCTAATCATGTTTTTCTTAACAAACAACTTACTGTAACTTCTCCCATTTTTTGTTATAATAAAAAAGAATGTAATGGGAAGTTAATCCAAAAACAAAAATCTCCCCCTTTGAAATTATTGAAAAACATAAGCTCATGGAGGAAAATCAATCAAACAAACAATACAATATATTTTCATCTCCCGCTATTGAATTATCATCAAGAAAATACAGAGGGAATGCAACATAGATATCATCAAATCAAATGAACAATGCAATTCAAAAATTATGATTCCAAATAAATATTATTCTCCCTTTTAACATTATCCATAAAAAAATAGTTGGGGGCTTTTAGAAAATCAATGCAAATCATTCAATTAAATTTACTCTCCCCCTTTGTCATTAAACATGCATAAAGGTTGGGGGAAAATTCATCATATACAAATATCATCCATATCAAACCATTCAATAACTTTTCTCCCTCTTTATCAAAATACAATATCAAATCAGTGGGGAGATCCAAACCATCAAACCAAAACAACTTAATCAAATTAGTTTTCCCCCCCTTTGTCATTAAGCATAGATAATAATTGTGGGGACTATGCATCAAACACAAATAATTCTATTTTCTCCCCCTATGTCAATAAACAATTTTTGGGAGAAACCATGTGTATACCAAGAAAAACAACATAAACTATACCAATTGTAATAATAAATACATTTAAACTTTGATAAAGAGAAATTCAAGTTAAAAAAAAAAACCTTGTTGGAATGAAGAATCCAAGTTTTGATACAAAGAAAATGTTCAACTTAAAAATATTTCTCCCCCTAGGTCAATGCACAAGTTTAAATCAATGGGGAGGAAAGAATTACTTATTGGATTATCAAATTTTGAGCTATATGATTTCATTAACATTCAAAGTTTTCAACAATATATACCAATTTTAACAACAAAATCAAAATAGCTCATTTCAACAAAATAAAATCTAACCAACAAAAATCCAAATAGAATTTTATGACACCAATAGTTGGATTATTAAAGTTTGAACCCAAGAAAAATATAAATTGATGAATTTACAAAAAATAAGCCATATAGCCATCAAATCAATTCAAACAAGAAGAATAGAGATGTTTCAAATATCAAATGAAAAGAAGTTTCCTCAAAAGAGATTTTTCATCATGTTCAAATCCAAGATAAATTTTAATAGTGGTCCATTTAATCCAAGTTAAACCTGTAATACCCCGACTTTTATATCAGAATTTAATAAAGATAAATTGGAAAGTAATTGGGGCTATTCGGATTAGTTGGATATTCATCGGGGTATTACCAAGAACGTATTTGTTAGATTATAATTGTTTGGATGATAATTGGGACTTCGTGTTGTGTAATTAAAGGAATAAATATTTTGAAATATATTTTAATGGAAAAATTATCACAGAATTGTATTTTTTCACATTTCGGACACACGCAGACAACACGACGAATGGAGGTTGCATCCAAAAATGCATTGCACGTCGTCCTCGGCATTTTGGGATGACGGAGGACGAGGCTCCACGTCCAAATTTGTCCTTTGCTTGTAACAACAGATTTCTAAAGAGGTTGGACGAGCGCGGATGATAGTGGACACAAATGTTAGCCTTTTTGTTAGGCTAAGTTATATTTTGATGATGACTAAAATAGTAATTAATTTAATAAATCCAATAAGTTATATTTTATATTTTTTGGATATTATTCTTATCATTTTATAATAATATTTATATTCGTATTTATTGAAAATACCCTCAAAATAAGTATTATTAATATGCTAACATGTTTACTTGAGTCCATGTAGTGTAGCATATCATTTAAGGACTTAATATAGTTCAGGGGTGAAATTAGAGTGAGCTGTGGACGGCATGCGGAAGTGAAATTTTGTCCCAATCTGTTATGTGTTCTTGTGGACGCATGTGGACTAATGTGGACGGGATTCTGCGTTTGAAACAGTCCAGGATTGCGATCTCCAAGACGAGACGAGGATGAGAGTTTGTGTCCCAATCTGAAGGCTATTCTTGCGGACGAGGTACGGACGTGTGTGGATGAAGGCGGACACAAGACTTTTGAATGTGTCCATTTTGCGCTACAATTCAGACGCCAATCTGTCGACATGAGGATGTGAATCCACGTTTGAAGGCAATGTTCAGATGAGATGCAGATGAGGAGTGGACGACTGTGGACGAGAGAGAAAACAATCTGTAGAATATATTTTGGTCATGCGAACGAGTGCAGACGATACCGCGGATAAGGACTCGCGTCCGAAAGTTCTAGATTGTTAATAACGTCTATATTTTCAACGGAAGGATTTCAATAGATATTTTCCAACGGCTGCATGGAAACGTCTGAAACTGGTTTAGGTCATCCGAAAGTCCACTACCTTTAAATATGAGATCACTTCAAGCTCTCTACAACGATCGAATATTTGAGGTGAAGCCCTGCCGAAATTAATACTCGAATATTACTCACTGTGAGCATTGTAAATCCAACTCTCCCAACCTATAACTTGCGAGTTATTATTGGGAGAGTTTTGATTAGTTTTTAAAGCTTTAATTTCAATATTCTATATTTGCGCTAAATTGTAAAGGGTGGTTCCCTAAGAATTCATCACTCAAGTGTGACAACCCATAATACTCAATGGCTCAATTGAACACCCAAAAGTTCAATCAACAGGTAACTCCCCGCAGTAGTGAAATTTAGGTTGAGGACCCGTAACAGTCAAAGGATTAACTGTGTTCTTGCGGATGCATGTGGACTGATGTGGACGAGATTTTGCGTTAGAAACAGTCTAGGATTGCAGACTCCAAGACGAGACGAGGACGAGAGTTTGTGTCCCAATATGAAGGTTTTTCTTGCGGATGAAGCGCAGACGTGTGCGGATGTAGCAGACACAAGACTTTTGAATCTGTCCATTTTGCGCTACAATTCGGACACCAATCTGTAGACATGCGAACGTGAATCCGCGTCCGAAGGTAATGTTCGAACGAGATGTAGACGAGGCATGGACAACAGTGGACGAGAGAGAAAACAATCTGGAGAATATATTTTGGTCATGCCCATGAGTGCGGACGATACTACGGACGAGGACCCGCGTCCGAAAGTTCTAGATTGTGCATAACGGCTATATTTTCAACTGACGTATTTCAACAAATATTTTCCAATGGATACATGCTGACGTCTGAAACTGGTTTAGGTCGTTTGAAAGCCCACTGCCTTTAAATACGAGATCACTCAAAGCTCTCTACAACGATCTAATATTAGAGGCGAAGCCCTGCCGAAATTGATACTCGAATATTACTCACTATGAGCATTATAAATCCAACTCTCCCTATCCATAAACTTGCGAGTTATTATTTTGAGAGTTCGGATTAGTTTTTATAGCTTTAATTTTCGTATTATATATTTGCGCTAAATTATAAATTGTGATTCCCTAAGAATTTATCACTCAAGGGTGACAACCCGAAATGCTCAACAGCTCGATTGAACGTCTGAAAGTTCAATCAACAGGTGACTCCCCACAATAGTCAAATTTAGGTTAACGACTCATAATAGTCAAACGGTGACGCCCTTAGAATTAGTCTTTCTAAACGGTTTTATTGGCACCCGTAAGCCAATTGTTTAGTGTATCCCTAAGTGAATCTTGGAGTGCGGATGTATGCGAGTTTGCCAAACTGTGTAAACAAACTGTATGCACTCTTTTACCCATACTCTTTAGATTATTGTATATATGTGTGATTGTTTTGTTTAATTATATACATTAAATCACTTAGGATTATAATAGATTAAATATTGAATAAAATAACTAGTACGCTATATTCACCCCCCCCCCCCCCCCCTATAGGCGTATATTGATCCTTCAATTGGTATCAGAGCAGGTATTTAAATTTTTGTGTGATATTTTGTGCACATTGCTAAAATTTGCTGAGTTGCATCAATTGTATAAATTTATTTGAATTTCATTAATTAGAAATTATCTATACTTGCATATTATGGATTTTAATAGGATTGTTGAAAGTCAATGCACATCTACACCTCCACACTTTGATGGTTGTAATTATTTGTCTTGGAAGTGTAGAATGAAAGTATTTATACAATCTATTGATTACACTCTTTGGAAAATCATTGAAAACGGAATAACTCTTCCTAGACTATGTTGTGATTTCAATGATATAGATAAGCACAATTGAAACTTAAACGCTAAAGCCATGAATATTTTATATAGTGCCTTAAGTAAGCATGAATTTGATAAAGTTCAATCTTGTGTTAGTGCTTTCGATATATGGAAATCTCTTGAACTAACACATGTAGGCACGAATCAATCGGATAATTGCAAAGAAAGCTCATCCTCCAAAAAATGGAGAAAGTGGCCATCTCTTGTTTCATGGCGAACGAAGATGAAACGGAGGTAACAAACTAGTATAGCGATTCTGATTCTAATAGTAATGATAATGGTGATTTAGTAAATGAATTGCTAAAAAGTTTGAATGAGCTTAAGGAAAAATCTAAATTATTGAAAAAGGAGCATAGCAATTCGATCAAAAAGCATGATAGTTTAGATAAATCTTTTGAGGATCAAATTGTTGAATTGAAAAGCATGATTGATGGTTATAATGCTTCCTTTAAGTCTCTTGAGCATGATAGTAGTAACTTAAAGTTGTTGAATGATGAACTGATTTCTACTATCAAAAGTAATGAGCATGAAATATGTGATTTTAAAAATCAGAATGTTGAATTGAAAATTTATATCAAATCATGTGAAGATGAGATTAGATCTTTAAATGCTAAATCTAAATCTATTTTTGATGCCAAGACTAAAATTGAATCTCTTGAGATTGATATTTGTGAATTGAAAGCAAAGAATAATGATTTGAACTCTATTGTGTTCAATTTCACAAATGGGAGAAAAAATTTAAATATGCTCTTGAATTCGCAAAAGGTTACATTCGATAAAGCCGGAATTAGTTATAAACCCTCTGCAAAGAAGAATTACACTAATTTATTTTTTGGTTCATCTATTTGTAATTCTTGCAATTGTTTAGGACATAAATCTTTTTGCTATCCTTTAAAATTGAATGCTAAAGCAGATTTAAATGTTAGATCTAAATTTGTCTATCCTTTGGATTTGAACCCTAAATTTAAATCAATTTCTAATTCAAAATTTGCTTATGCTTTGGATGTGAATTCTAAATTTAAGTCTAGGTTAAAATCTAAATCGGAATTTAATTCTAAATTTGTATGGGTTTCTAAAAGAACCAAGCCTATAATAGAAGAACCTAAAATGGTTTGGGTACCAAAAATTGCCAAATGAGTTTTGTTATAAGTTGGAGATTCTCCCAATGAGCATAAAAAGGATGGATACTTAAATAGCAAACACAATGGAGAAGCTTCAAAGATCGCCATCAATGCATAAAAGGAAAATAAATCCTTTTGGAGGTACACAATTGCTTTTGTTGACTAAATTGACAATTTGTTTGATTGAATATTGGGTTGAAAAAGAATTGATTGTCTTGAATTGAATTGAATAGATTATATTATTAGATTGTTTCAATCATATTGGTCTATTCTTAATTTAGGAATTAAATTGAGCTAATTTACTTTTGATTCTTAGTTTGATTTGACCTTGATTAGTAGAATATGTTTTCTTGGATTCATTGTTAGCATTGATCTTTTTGTATACATAGGTTGAAATTTCCTTTATTCCTTCCACTTGTATTTTGATGATTTGGTTCCAACAATTGGATCTCTAGATAACAAAAGATTGTTGAATTGTTGGATGGTTAGTTTTGTTGATTTGGATATATCTCACTTCGATTAAATTTGTATTTGGATAAAAGGAGGAGAAAATTGAATTGATTGGAGATTTTTAATTTGTTTTTAAGAAGTGTTCAAGTTTTTAAGCTTAGATAAAATTGCTTCCGCTAGGTTAAACTTTGATAATTCTCCTTGAATTGAAATTAGTTAATTGTCAAAAAGGGAGAGAAAGGTTGGACACTCAAATCTTCAAAAATTGTCTTGAAGTGGACATTTGGATGCCTCCAACCATCCTCAAGCACTAAAAAATTTATTCTGCCTCATTTTTGGTCAAGTTTGAACGATATCGGATGTAGAAATCACGTCTGCATGCGTTAGAATCTCGTTTTAAAACAGATTCAGGACAATCCGAACCCTAATTTGTCTCCATCCGCATTTCTCTCCCTACTTCCTTTCGTGAGCCCAGTGACTCCTCTTGCGATTTCTAGCCATTCTCTATCGATTTCAGCTTGTCTTCAAGTCCCTCTTTGGCATATCACTATTTCCTTTCATTTCTCTAGCGATTTCCTAGGGTTGTCACTAGTTTTCTCATTGTATCACTCAATGGCAAACCGTCCAGTTAGAAAACGTGCCAGTACTCAATCATTCAAAAATACTAGTGCTCCTCAAGTGTAAAGAACTAGATTATTTCATGATGATGAATGTCGGAAACGGTACGAGAAAGAGTTCAAGGAACGGTCCTTGATTCTCTCTCGCAAAAGTTATTTTGATCGTTTAGTTGCTATTGACTTAGAAGAAGTCTATACTAGATTAGGATTACATAAACTATTCCCTTGATGGTCGTTATATGAACAAATCGATTCGTATGTTCCATGCAAATGCTCATTATTCAAAAAATCTTTTAGTTCTCAAAAGTTTTCTCTATAGGAGGGAAATTGAAATCACCCCTCACATGCTAAATGTTTTTCTCGAGTGTGAAATGGGTCTTGTTTGCGAATCTTCTTTCAATGGACACGTAGCTCCAAGTTTCCACAACACAGACATTGGAAACACGTTCCTCTGTCAAATTCATTGTGATCCAATCAATAATTTCAAATTGAGACCTAAAACCAAAGATCTCAACATTCGTGCTAGGGTCATCCACCATATACCATATCAGTTATATGGATTCGTACGTCTACAACACATCTATAGCAATACTCCTTTCAACCTAGGATATCTAATAGCCTACCAAATGGATGAGGTGGCGGATAGCCACAATCAATCTCTTCCGTTCAACATTCTACTTTCCAATCTTTTGTGAATGTCGGAGCTTCCGATCTATGCCTCCTCAAAGAAATTGGATATCCGAAATATGGACATTTACTGTCCTCAAACTCTCGGTCTTATCGGCTATATGACGAATCCAAATGGTAATTGGATTGTATGTCCCGTCGATGCACCTCTCGCCTCTCCTGAGATTCTGCAGCCGGGGCCCTCCGAGCCAATGCTATCCTTACCAACTACGGAGCCCGGTCCCTCATTTTCTCATGAGGCTGGTCCCTCATTCAATCATGAGGCTGGTTCTTCCTCATCTCAGCGCAATGTTCTTCCCTTGTTGATGTAGCACGCATTGAAGGGTACTTAATTCAGATTTTGTCTCGACTTCACTCGGTGGATAGACAAATGGAGGATATGTCTCGTGGTATATGGACCATAGGAGCCTCCTCCCTTGCAACACCTCGTGACTTCCTGTCGTTATCCGCTCCACCTGCTCATGATTTGGACGACGCAGACCTTCTCAATGCATAGCCTAGCTTGATGCACTTAGAGTTTTAGATTAGATGTTATGCAATCTTTTGTTTAAGTATTTTAATATTTGTGAACAAAACCATGGTTGTAAACTCTAAGTATGGTTGGTTGTTTTGGTTATCTAATTTGGATTTATAACGTAGTTTGAGTTGCTTCCTCTTATTTCTTATCAATGTTCTATTCTCAATGACGTGGATATTTTTTTTTTATTTCAATCTTGAAATCTATGCTTGTTGTATGTTTGAAACATATTGGTTGTTTGGAATCCTTTAAATTGCGTTTACAGGATTGATTTTGGCATTACGAGGGAGTCTCCATACAAACATAACCATGCCAAATTTTTCTTAAAAATCATTGCTCTTCCATTCTTTTTGCAAATCACTAAGGTGGAGCTTTATATTTTGTTGATTATCTCTTCCCTTATTTTTTTTGTGACACAAAGGGGGAGAGAAATAATTTTAATTTGCATATTTTTGAAAAATAAATTATATCAATTAGCATTTTTAAATTGGTTTTAATGCCACAGTTGGTTAACCTTTTAAATTGATATCATTACCATTTCTACTACTTCAAATCTTTAAATTGGTATCATTTCAACAATTGAAATCATTTTTTTTATGAGTATAACTTTTTTTTGAATTTTCATTTGGTCTCATATTCCGATTCCCCAACTATTTGATTTTGTGCATAATAATAAGGGGAGAAAATAGCTTTTCTAAATTCGAATTCATCCATGGATTGTGGTA
Source organism: Begonia loranthoides (assembly GCA_022433065.1). Taxonomy (NCBI): domain Eukaryota; kingdom Viridiplantae; phylum Streptophyta; class Magnoliopsida; order Cucurbitales; family Begoniaceae; genus Begonia; species Begonia loranthoides. Next base: position 11,186,277 of record CM039483.1, read on the forward strand.
TTGACAATTTATATATATTTTGTGTTTAAACTTGGATTCCCTCTTATATACTTCTTAAAAATTTTAATGAGGGAGAGAAATGGTTAAATTGTTTTGTTGTTGCTCTACCGGGGAGAGCAAAGTTCTAAATTGGATTATATCCCCAAATCCATTGTTTTGTGAATAACATAAGGGGAGAGAATTTTACACATTGGTATCGCTCTTAGAAACTTCTTTTTGAACTTACAATTGGTATCATACTTGGCAAAATGATTTGATCTTAACTTTGGATTTACAATTGATATGAATTCTTGAAAACCTTGTTTTGCTTCAAATTGTGAGTTATCAATTGGTATCCTTTATTAACTTCATAGTTCTTCAAATGGTATCACTTCTAGAATTTAAAAGTTAGTTTATCATTTTTTATCTTAAATTGATATCTATTACTTAAACTTAAATGCATATATCCCTCAAATGAATTTGTATGCCTCATGACAAAAAAGGAGAATAATTTTGTTAGAATTCTTTTTGATTGTGGTGTAATAATTTAGTATCACTTGTTGGAGAATGGAAATTTTTTTAATTTGTTGAACTTATTTTAGATTCTATTTCCTACATTTGGTATTTTTTTGTATCTATGATTTGGATTCTAATTTCTAATTCCCTCAAATATATTTAGACTTTATGAAAAAAAGGAAGACTATTTTTTATTCAATATTTCTTTGTGGTGGTATTTCAAATTGGTATCATATTTTATACCACAAATTGAATTTGAATGCTTAATCCTTCTAATGAATTTTGTATGCTTAATGGAAAAAGGGGGAGAAGACTTTTTGTTAGAAATCTTTGTGATTGTGGTTATTTACAAATTGGTATCTTATTTTTAACCTCACGAAATTTGTATTGAATGTTATTATTGTTGTTTCTTTGTTTGGTATCTCTATTTATAACCACAAATTGGATATAAATCTTAATGCTCGATTCTCTCCATGGTTTGCTTATTTGAAAGATCCTTTGAACAAGAGGGAGATTTCTTTTTGAAGAATATTCTTGAATGTTTTTTTTTTAAATTTTTCTTAAGAATTAATTGTTAAATGTTGGTTGAGATTGCTTTTGGATTCTAATACTAACTTCCTCATTATACTCATGTTGATAATGCTAAAGGGGGAGATTTTTTTGATGAATATTGTTTATTTATTTCGATGAAATTCGTGATTGTCTTCGGACTCCCCTCCCCTCGGAATTCTTTTTGATTATGACAAAAATGGGGAGAAAGATGTATAAGTTGTAATATATATTTATGGGGGAGTTTAGTAGCATGTTGCATGGATTAAGTGTTTGATAAATTGCATAACTTATAGGGTGAAAATCTAATATGCAATATTTATATGCACATGCTTAGTTTTAGGGTAAACAACTTATTAGATTTTTTCATCATAAAAAATGGGGAGATTGTTAGCCTTTTTGTTAGGCTAAGTTGTATTTTGATGATGACTAAAATAGTGATTAATTTAATAAATCCAATAAGTTATATTTTGTATTTTTCAGATTTATTCTTCTTATTTTATAATAAAATTTATATCTGTATTTATTAGAAATACCCTCAAAATATGTATTATTAATGTGCTAACATGTTTACTTGAGTCCATGTAGTGTAGCAAATCATTTAAGGACTCAGTATAGTGTAGAGGTGAAATTGAAGTGAGCCGTGGACAGCATGCGGAAGTGAAATTTCATCCCAATATGTTATGTGTTCTTGCAGACACATGTGGACTGATGTGGACAGAATTCTGCGTCCGAAACAGTCCAGGATTGCGGACTCTAAGACGAGACGAGGACGAGAGTTTGCATCCTAATATGAAGGTTGTTCTTGCAGATGAGGTGCGGACGTGTGAACGTCAAAAACTGGTTTAGGTCATCCAAAAGTCCACTGCCTTTAAATATGATATCACTCCATGCTTTCTACAAAGATCAAATATTCGAAGCGAAGCCCTACCGAAATTAATAGTCGAATATTACTCACTGTAAGCATTGTAAATCCAACTCTCCCTACCCATAAACTTGCAAGTTATTATTGGGAGAGTTCGGATTAGTTTTTAAAGCTTTAAATTCCATATTCTATATTTGTGCTAAATTGTAAAGGGAGATTGATGTGTCCCAAGACCCTACCGTCTAAGTCGAGCCATGATGCTTCTTTTTATCTAATAAGTTATTATTTTGCAGGGGTATAAATTCATGGGAGTTTACGGAGAAGCCAACACACGAAGACAAGGAAGTTCCATACCTCGTTCTCAAGTGGAGCCATACAAATCTTAATCGGCTTAGGCCATATTATCCCAGCTTGGAAGAGCTTACATAGGCCCAAGACACCAAGGTCGTTTAAGAGTATTTTATTGAAGTTTCACGTTAAACTTATGGTTTTAAATGTTTGGGATTGCTGGATGACTGGTTAGGATTTAGTTTTGTGGAATTTAAATTGTTTTTGTTGATGTAGGAATGGAGGTGCTCGGTTTGCATGTAAACCGAGCCCTCATGCCCAAATTTAGAAGTTTCAAGGGCAAAGTTGTAATTTCTTTTGTTGTAACCTTAGAGTGTTATTTATGGCACTCTAAGGGAATATTGGGAGGCACTTTTGAAACCTAAAATCTGATTATTGAATCTTTGTGAGAGTTTTCTCTCTACTCTTTTTTGGTGGTTTGGTTTTGCTTCACGGCTTCACCTCCATCATCATAGTCCTATCCTTTGTTCTTACGTGGCCTAGGAGGAGAGGACTCATACTACCTCTTCTAGCAACTTCATCTCGAGGTTGTCCTTGTGGCATGGAGGTAGAAGACCACGGCAAAAGCTAGGTTGGAGTGGTGTTCTCCAAAACATCCGAACAAGTCCCCTCTCTCTGCCGAGTGGGAGATCGCGGACCAACTCAGTGCCCTTAGTTCCATTGATTGTCCAAAAAGGTGCTTCTATAAATTTACCCCCAATTTGTTATTGTTCTGTAATTGTGAAGTTTGGGGCTTTATTTGGTGATTTGTAGAAGTAAATTGAAGCAATACATTGCTACCATTTTTGTTATCGCAAATCTGTTTTGGATGCTAACCCTAGATTCTCGATTCAACTTGTTACATAATTTTTTTTCTGATTTCTCTGAAGATCACTACTATAATTTTCTCTATGACTATTAGTCTTCCTATCCTTGTGAAATGGTGAGTGATTTCATTTGATTTGAACTTGTAATTTTAAAGATATGACCGTTTTGCTAAGATAGGAGTAAAGCTGTTTTTCCGTGAATTTTCCATTTCCGAGTTTCAGATTGCCATACTCATAACTTCGTTTGAATGACACCTTTGAAGCTGAATTTTGCTAGTAATTTAATAGTGTGACTACTAGCTGCTTGGTAAATTTTAGCTCCAAAGTTCTTATGAAATTGAAGTTATAATTGTTTTAAATCTGGTGTTCGGGTTTAGCACATAGCCGATTATAAGATCCGATTGTTTGTTGACTTGGAGTTTGGGACCTATCAGTGATTCCCTAAGAATTCATCACTCAAGGGTGACATCCCAAAATACTCAACGGCTCGATTGAACGCCTGAAAATTCAATCAATAATTGACTCTCCGCAATAGTCAAATTTAGGTTGACGACTCGTAATAGTCAAAGGGTGACGCCCTTAGAATTAGTCATTGTAAATAGTTTTATTAGCACCCGTAAGCCAATTTTTTAGTGTATCTCAAACTGAAACTTGGCGCACGAACGTAGGCGAGTTTGTCGAACAGCGTAAACAAACCGTGTGCACTCTCTTACCCTTACTCTTTATATTATTGCAAATATGTGTGATTGTTTTATTTAATTATATGCATTAAATTACTTAGGGTTATTAGAGATTAAATATCGCATGAAATAACTAGTACGCTATATTCAACCCCCCTCCTCTATAGGCATATATGGATCCTTCAACAGAGAGTTTGAATCTGTCCAATTTTTAGACAATTTCAAACGCACGAGGATGAAGGTGAGGACGCCTTCCATCATCCAAAAATGCAACTCTGTCTGGGAAATGGGGATTTCAGACGAACGCAGACGAGGCAATGATGCTTTCCCTCATCCGAAAAGTCAATTTAAACCGAGAAAAACCCATTTTTTGTCTCTTATTCACGTTGTTTTTTCCCAATAACTCTCTCCTCACCCGATGAGATTTGCCTCGCCTATCCCTACACGGTCAAGTCGCCCACGTGGAGGTTACACATTGGACCCCCTCCATTGGATTGGGTGATCGTCACTTCCCTTCTGGCCATTGCATAGGTTTGTCCCCTGCTCTCTCTCCCTCCTTTGTCTGGGGGATACCTCTAGTCGCTTGGGATGAGCTGCGAACGTGTGAGTGCTAAACGAGAGTTGTCAGAGTTTGTTGTTCTAAGTGTGAGATTATTTTATGAGTTGTGAAGTCATGGTGTGCCTTCGTTGGTGTTCCCTTGGTGCTGCTCTGACTCGTATAGCATGGGAATTTTCTAAAGAGATCTTCAAGAGGTAAGAATTGGGATGTTAGTTGGCCATGTGGAGGCCCTACATCACGGGTTTGGATTGTTTGATTTCTATTTTGATTGTTGTTGTAGAATGTGGACTGCTAAATCCAAATGTTGTGGGGTTGTTAAATTATGTTGTATCCTGTTGGACTAAAACACTGTTCGTATAAGAGTTGAAATATATGTTGTGTAGCTAGGAAATAATCCCTACTCTGATAGGTTTACTGCTTCAAATTCTTGTTGTTAAATCTAGGTATCATGGACTGTTAAATCTAAACCTTGCTCATAGAAGAATGTTGGACGATAGGGATTAAATTGGGAGTTTGTGGGTGAGATTAGCATGAACTGAATCCAGTGAGGAGATGGTACATTAAAGCATGAATCCCTCTTAGGAGTTAAAATACAATCTGGCTAGCAAATGGTCGTCCTAATCGATAACTACTTGATTTATGCTTTGTACAGTTCTTTGTCAAATACACTTGAGTTATTCCTTGTAGGTTTCACTACTAGTAATTGTTTAGCTAAATTGATGGTTTCCCGTTAACCTTTAATTGCTTTCTTTGAATCACTAATAAATGCTATGTTTCCTTTTGTGCACACATATATATATTCTTTGTGAATTGCACGTGACACTCATGCATCATATCTAGGATTTATGAAATTGTGAGCATATTGCATGACATGCCTAATACATGTAAATAGACATGTTGGGGTTCGGGAGAATTGGTAACGGTCCATCGGTGGTGACACCCTCAATGGGGTAACTACTCCCACGTAAGGAGCGGAGTTAAGGTAGAGCCACATGGACCCTAGGTTTACCTCTTCTCTTGTACTGAAATCCAAAATGTCTTTAACAAAAGTGTATGGATACGGCACGTGGTGACACCCCTATTGGTGTGTTTCCTTGTAAGAAATACAAGCTAGACACGTGACCAATTGACATATTCATCTCTCCGACTAACAGATAAGATACAGTTCTTCTCTGTAATGCATCGTGTGATCATGTATAAGTATTAGCATTGCATTCCATTCTGATTCTTGCTAGGCGTTAGGCTGATTGTTTTCCTTGTGATGTCGATATATGTACGAGAACAGATTTGCAGCAGTTGATGAAGGATTTTCACGTACGAGTCTTGTGACTGGTTGGGCTAAAAGAAGTTAAGTGAACACGCACGGTAGAAAGTTTTGTAATATAATTAAGTTATGTTCTCAAACGAAAATAATTTTATTACTTCTGCTGCAATTTATAAAAAGGTTTTAAGTAAAGAAATTAACGATCGAGTTTTTACAAAAGAAAAGTTTTCCAATGTTTTTATAAAAAGAAAATTTTTAAATTTCACAATATTTTTAAAGGAAATGAAAACTCGGGTCGTTACAAAACTTATCCAATAATTTTCAACAAGTTAAACAATTTATCAAATAGTTTTATCATATAAGAGAAAATAAAAATTTAAACCTATACGCAAGTATGATACCAAACACAAATATCCTATTGTGTACCTCCACAAGTGCATTTTCATCTTTATTGTATTGGAAGCACACTTTTGAGGTTTCTCCCTTTATGTTTTAGATATTCAATTATCTATTTCCTTTAAGCTCTTTGGAAAAACCTCCAGCCTACAACAAAGCAAATTAGTTTCTTTGGTACACCAAATCTTTTTGGATCCATTAATTATAGATTTGGTTCTTTTAAGAACCCATACAAATTTAGAACCCAAATTAGATTTCAAATTTACATTCAAGTTCAATGGACAAACAAAAGATTTATGCCCTATGCAATTGTAAGTATTAGAAATAGATGGTCAAACAAAGAAATTATTATAATTCTTCTTTTTAACAAAGGGTTGATAGTCAATCCCGACTTTATCAAATGTGACCCTTTGTTGTCCGAGGAGCATATTTAAATTTTTGGTCCCATTTGTGAAATTAATCTCAACATAATTTAAATAATTATTTTTAACTTTTAGTGTGCTAATTTCATTCTCAAGTGATTTGATAAAAACATTCAATTTATCATTCTTAATTTTTAAATTACTAAGCTATTTTTCAAAAGATTGAACAATACTAACATGTTTCTTAATCAAGTTCTCATTTTCCTTTTTCAACAATTTATACTTTTGCATAAGCATGTTAAATTGTTCGTATAATTCATTGAAAACATCAAGCAATTCATCTTCATTAAAATTTTCTTCTAAGCATACGTTAGACATTTCATCATCTTCGGAGGATGTGTTTTCTTCACTTTCAATTTGAGTGATACCTATATGTGTAAGCTCAATAACTTTCCAAATATCATTAGCACTAGCACATGCTTGTACTTTATTAAATTCATTTCTACTCAAAGCACAATATAATATGTTCATGATTTTAGCATTTAAACACAAATTACGTTTATTCAAATCATTAAAATCATAAGATAATCTAGATATATTTATTCCATTTTCAATGATATTCCAAAAAATCATAATTTATAGATTGCCCAAAAATTTTCATCTTAGACTTCCAATATGTATAATCATTACCATCAAAATATGGAGGCCTAAAGATGGATTGTCCTTTAACATTCAAATTGTAAATCATAATATATATAGAAAAATATGTCAAAATATTTATAACTAGAAATTCAATCAATTCAACAAATTTATATAATATGCACAATATCACACACAAAAAGTTTTTTAATAACTTTGCTTTGATACCACTTGTTAGGATCGATGCATGTCTATAGAGGGGGAGGGACAGGAGGATGTGAAGTAGGTGTGCTAATGTTTTCGTGCGATATTAATTATTCTACCCCTACGTGATTTAATGATTATAAAACATACAATCAAAAGCAATAATAAAGAGATAAGGGACAGAAAGTTGACACTGGTTTGTTTACGCAGTTTGGCAACTCCGGCCTACGTCCACACTCCAAGTTCCTGAGTTTGAGATCCTTAATCACCCAACCTCCTGGATTGGTGATGATTGACCTTACAAGTGTCAACCAAACCTTTACAGATTGTTCCCAGAGCGTCACCTTTTGGATTGATTTTCAGGGGCGTCAATCTAGCTTTTGACTGTTGTGGGGGGGTCACCCTAGATGTAGCGTTTTACAAAAATGCAAAAACGTAAATAGGACTTTAGAACTTAACTCTCTAATACAAAATCTTAAGTTAAGGATTGAGAGCGTTAAGTCTATGCACTCATTTAATTGGTGGGAATACGAGTATAAGATTTGGCAGCGTTTCAATAGGATTCTCACTTATTGAAATGAGATTCGAAGTACCTTCTATATATAGACCCTGCTTGAACGGTCGACCATTTCTTTTTTGGTAGACTGCATCCAACCGTTTGAAAGTTACTGTTATGCTTTTGGTCGACCACTTCCTTATTGGTCGACCGCTTCTTCATATTGTAGAAACTTGTTCAAATTTGTCTTATTTTGCGATCGACCATTTCTTTACTACTCGACCACTTCCTTTATCGCTAAACCACTGAACCTTCTGCCATTTTTGTGGTCAATCAGCCAGTCGACCATTTTCTTCATTTCAAAACATTTTGGTCGACCTCTATGTCCATTTTCGCTTTTCTTGAATCTTCTAAGTCTCAATACTCATACTATAAGTTGCATAGACTTAGGTAAATATGTTAGAAAACATTAATACTAGTATTAAGGGTATTCCAATAAAGATTAATAACAACATAATAAACAACTTAATTGCACAATTGAAGTAGGCATCATCAAAACAAGTAACCTAATGACGGCCAACATTTCTTACCATCTTTAACCTAAAAACATTCATGTCATTTTATTATCACAACTACATTTACTTACCATTACGAACCATATTTCACATACAATATCTTAAACTATCATATTTTACTACTTAAGTTGGTTTCTAAAACAATTATACAAATATCAAAACATGATATGTAAAAACATGCTACCCTGAGCCATAACTCACTAGTCAAGTCGTCGAACAACACAAAAGGCTCAACGTAGCAATTACCAATCAACTGCTTCATTACATCTTTAGTCTTTAATGCCCTCATCCCAAATAAGATCCTCACCTACATGACAAGATTTAACTATGAGTTTAATGCTCAATAAGAGATATAATAACAACGCAATACTCATGTTACACAACTTTATAAAAACATGCAGTTTTAGTTCAGTATTTCTTTACCTTTACCTTTACTTTTACTTTTACTTATCCATCCAGGTGCTACAGGTATCACCGTACAAGGGAGAGTGACCCTCTTTACCCACTTTAGGGCAACCATCTTGAACCTCATAGCTTTCAACATCTATTTACATTTATTCTATTACTTACCATTTTTCTTTAATTCTACTTACACATCCAAGCACTAGAGGTATTACTATACAAGGAATAGTAAACCTCTTAATCTGCTTTAGGACTGCCATCTCAAAATCTTACACCTCATAATGTCTATTTATGTTTATTTTCATTCATATTTAGTCTATCAAGTACAAACATATGCATAAAACATTTTTGTATTCTTTCTTGAAAACCATGATGCATGTACATGAATCCATACAATTTAACCTAACATGTAATAACAATACAACATGTCATCAAGTCAATGTAATAAACATATAACTATACACTATAACCAAATCAATCATCCTTTCATATTTCTTCTTTAACATAGCATGTCAACGATTTATCATTTTTAATTCTTTACTATCCCCATATAATTCATAACATAATAATTATGGTGATAACAAACAAACAATCATTTCATTCATAATACTATCATTATATAACATAGCATGATAAACAATATCCTAGTTTCTCATGATGTAGGTTAAAGAGACCAAGAACACACAATATCTCTTACCTATGTCTTGCAAGTGTACTCAATCTTCTTGATCTTTAACACCTTTAAGAAGCCAAGAGAGAGAGAGAGAGCAACAGCTTTTCTCTCTCCGCAATATGCTTTCACGGTTGAAGTTCTTCAAAAGAACTCCTTATAACATGCCAACCATGCCACATAGTGTGAAGTTTCAACTTGTTCAACAACATTCATGTTGATTAATCACTTTCTTTCTAATTGAAACATGACATGGATCATGATTCAGATGATTTTTCATATTTTCGGTCGACCGCACCTCAATTTCTGGTCGATCGCTTTTGTATATTTCCAAGAAACTATACAAAAAATATTCTATCGTGGATGTTTATTCTTCTGCTACGGAGGCCTAGCCCTCTACTGTGAAAGTCTAGCCTTCCACGGAAAGCCATTTTTACTCTATCTCGGTCGACCGCAACCTTGCTCCTAGTCGACCGCATTTTTACCCATGGCTCAATTATTTCGATTTGTCTCAAACCTGATCGACCCCATATTCGACTTTGATCGACTGCAAAATTACCTGAGACCAACACATTCCTCACTGTCCCTGGACCGGTCGATCACATTCCCAACACTGGTCAACCGTAATTCAACTCGAGGGTAATTTCAATGAATCCTAATGTAGTAAATCTCAAATCCTACTTTATTATCAATTAATTCACAATAATACACAACTTTTACTATTACAACTCAACCAAATGAACAACAAATATCACCAACATCATTATTATATAACCTTATATTTAATACAATAAAAATTTGGCGTATTACAGAACTGAGGAAGAATTGAGGCTGATCGAGAATATTCAAGAGGTAGACGAGCATATATAAGAAGATGTTGTCAAGTCAGAAGAATAATTCTGTAACGACTAAAATTTCCATTTTGACAAATTTTAAAATGATTAAAGATGTCATTTAGAGTATTTAATAATTATCAGATTGATCAATAAGTAAAATATATCATTTTATGATTATGAAAATTAAATAAGAAATTATGTGACTTTATGGCGAGAGTATTATGGGCAAAGAAGTATTAATTATAGAGGAAAGATATAAAATATTTTAGAAAATTAAGTGAAAGCATAACAATTAAAATTAAAATTAGAAGAAGAGTTGAATTTTATTTGGTGGGATAAGAAAATAAAAGGTAAAACTTTAATATTACTCTTTACATTAAAATGCATGAGATGTTAGGGGAATGAAGGATACGTGGTTTCTGTAATTAAGTGGAGATTATGGTAATATGTGGTGAATTGGCAAATGATGGAAAGAGAAGAAAATAAAGAAAATAAAAACAAAAAAAAAGAAGAGAAAGGGACTTATACAGATATGTAGTGATCGGGCGGCTGGAAAAATAGATGGGAAAAAGGCAGAGAGAGCCGAAAGAGGGAAAGGAAAAAAAGGCAAAGGAGAAATGGGAAAGGGAGAGAGACGACTCTCCGGCGGGAAGAGATCTTCTTCACGAACAGGGGTAGACGGCGAGAGGGAAAGCGCCCTTCCGCGGTGAAGATAGACCGAGGGAGAAACAGCTCTCGCGACCGGAAATATTCTTCACGGTGAGGGGCGCGGTCAGGTGACGACGCGTCAGATGGTGCAAACGGTGAGAGCGTCTGAGCCCGTGGGGGCGAATGGAACCCGCGAGCTGCGATTCCCGCAGCGCCCGAGAACAGGGGACGGCTGGGTTGTTCTGTCTGAGGGAATTTCGGGAGAAGGAGCTCTCGAAAATCCTCGAACCTCCTTCCCCGACGAGTTGAGGTAAGTATTGCTGAATGTGTTTTTGGCCTCATCGGCCCTACAATGCAAGGTGTTAGGCGAAATTGTTCTCCATTTTATGTACTGCTTTGGTTGATATAGTTGGATTTAGTGTTCTGCCGATTTGGTGTTGCTTTTCCTATACTGTGCACTACTGTGATAGGTAATGTTGAGGATTTTTGCTCGGTTGATATAGTTGTTCCTCCATTTCATTTTTCTGCTGATGAACTTTGTCGAAAAGAGTAATCTGATGATTGGGTTTAAGTTCTTTATCTCAGATACGGACTAATAGACGCTGTTATGGTTTTTGTTTTGCTGTTTGTGGTTACATTCGTGGTTTTAGTTTTCTTCTTGATCGTCATCGAGGAGAAAGACAGTTCTGTTGGTTAAAGTTGTTCTGCATTTTTAGGTTACTGATATTGGGCGTTGATGGATATTTATACCCCGTTGATTTTAGTATTGTTTTGCATCTTAATTACTGCTTCCTAGAGGTTGTGAAAGGTTCATGCTCGGAAAATTAAGTTTGTTTTTACTCTCGGTTTGATTACTGCTTAACGGGCAAGGATGGATTGGGACTGTTATTCAATTTCTGCTCATCTACTGTTTGATAGCTGAAATCATGAATTATTGCCTTGTTAGATGAGTTTTTCTTATTCCTCATATTAGTTGTCATTTAATAGGTATTGCTGAGGATAGTGCTCTCTTGTGTGGATTTTGTACTCTGCCTTGTTTGAGACGTCTCTCTTGTATGACGGACGGCCCTCTTGGACAATGGTTGTGCCTCATGGACAATGGACGTCTCTCTCGCACATCCTACGGCATTAACACCGTACGTTCCTTCATGTGACAGCCATCCTTAGGCATTCTTTTCCATTAGATCCCTCCATACCCTGCACATGGCCCTTCCTTCTCTTAGCGTTGGATGCCCCTTGCTGCTATGGGACGTCTCTCTTGCTAATCTAACGGTCCACAACCCATCTGATCTTTCCTAGGCCTTATTTCACGATCATCAAATGCATCCATTTTCCTTTTAAATTCTCATGTGCCTTGCACATGGCCCCGTCCTTAATTCAGCGACAAATGTCTCTTATGAACGACGAACATCTCCCTTGCTAATCTAACGGTCCATAGGTCGTCTGATATTTCTTTGTCCTCATCTAACTGTCCCTTTTAACTTCCCTCTTATCAACCCTACACCACTCTCTAGTATCTGAATATGTTTCTCCTTATTACACATGCCTTTATACACCAAATAAATATTGTCCCTGTTACGAGATCACAACATATATATCATTAGAAATTTCTATTCAACCAAGCACGCCTAGCAATGAAATCACCATCCATAATCTAACCGGTGACCTATCTTTAATTCCAAGTATCCATATTATAATTTTCGCAATAAAGTTCCATTCTTCATCCATATATCCCTTAAATCCTCTTCTAATATTCACCAAAATAAAATACAATAACTCAAACATAATTTTCAACTCTTCTTCCAATTTAATTGTTATAATCCCACTTAATTTCCCCAAATATTTCTTTTATTTCCTTTATAATTAATACTTCCTATGCCGATAATAACCCACCATGAAGTCCCATAATTATCTATTTAATTACCATAATTATAAAATAATATACTGTTAAATACTCTGAATGACATCCTTAATCATTTTAAGATTTGTCTAAAAAGGAATTTCAGTCGTTGCAACCTTTCTCCGTAATTTAAAATTTAGTCCCCAAAATTTAGTCATCCTTGTTAATTGCTTATAATCCCATGTTGTGATTCCTTTATCCTAGAAGATTAGAAGTCTCACGTGGCTCCCCTTCTTAACTTGTCATTGATTATGGATTCTCTGCTCCTCTTGCATGGTTACTTGAGAAAAATCCTTAACCATGTAAATTTCTCATATGCTAAGTGTCTGTAAACAACACAAGATAACCCCTAATGACTCTCCAAGCATTTTGCAATTCATCTTCTCCTTGTTCTCCAACGAACAACTTTCCCTTTCTTCCCTAAACCACATTTCTCCTTTACAGGGAGAGACCTTCAGAAAGATGTAATTCTCCCTAGTCATATTCTAGCTCTCTACACCTTTTGTCAACTTAACACTTTTGTCTAATTTTAAGTCACTAGTATTCGTTGTTTTATTACCGATGCCACCTCCGCGGTTGTTGCAAGATCTCTCGGCCAAGTAACTTTTCTTCCCAGAGTGATATTTAAATTTCACATTCATAGCCCCTACAACTCTAGCCAGCGCCGTTGTCTCAGGTTCAACACCGCTTACGTGAAAAATGTACTTTAGGCTCTCATTGTCCATGAAAATCTTGCACTAGAATTCCTTAATAGATAATCCCTCGTGGTTTTAGTGCTTATTTGTCGGTGAGCCACAAAAGGTGGCCACAACAGTCTCCAAAATGTTTCTGATCCCTCTTTTCCTCATTGAATGAGGATCAACTCTCCTTTCATTCTTGCTTAAGTTTTTGGCATCATAGACTCAATCAAAATTCTTAGGTTTATGATCCCTTGCTTTTTCAATCTTCTCACTTTAAGACTTTAGATAGACCGATCACTCCAGTACCAAAAAAAACATTGAGGTTCTTAATGAATATACCTAACCCTTCCTTCTAGTGGGCATATTTGACAACACTAACAAAACAATCCTACTGACACCTCAGTATGTTGCTTTCAAACTATTTCTAATCAGAGTAAAAACTCTTGACACAATTTCCCCATTCTTAGGGCAAGTCGATTAGTCCTAGGTTATGTGATCAAAATCCACTCCTATGATTCCCAAACACTTTTCGGTTCCAAGTTCACCGGATGGATTTCCTTTTGTACATTTGGCATTGAACATCCAATAGTGCCTGGATGTTTAGTTCTAACTTCAGTGATCTTCTAAAATCATATCTCATCCTTACTCATCGTTTCTCCACTACATGGAAGGTCCTTTAACTGTTTATTAACATCTGCCAAGGTTGTGACATCCCACTTAAACTTAGCAAACTCACTCAACCAAATCTTCGCTAGCTTGCACTAAACATGTGCTATAGCACTTCACGTTCTAGGGCCTGGGTGAATGCACCACCAAATATCTCCTACCGGACGACGACGAATCGATCCTTAGGGTAGGTTTTATCATCCCTATTTTCTGGATCCTTTGAAAATGCCTTCTAGTCGAATACTAGAAGTAACCCTAAATTAGTCCTTATGTTTGAATTTATAAATTTTGGAATTTATGTTTTATCCAATTTAGACGGTTATTCTGTTCATCCATATGGTTCATCATCCAAGAATGGTCTCCATAGTCAAACATTCACTTCCTTGCAGAGTTGACTAAATGCAAGCAATGTACTCATTATTATTTTATCATTTGCATTATGTTTTCGTTTCACGCTCGTTCAGTAAATTTAGGGTCATCCCTTAAAGCAAGGAAAATTTCATCCAAATCATTGTGATTTAATTATTTTCTCATTCTGAACGTCTATAATCATATTGGAATTCAAGCAGGAACACTTACATTTTTTTTTTAACATTCACTATCATTTCTCAGTAGTTCAAATTATTCCTTCCATCCATGATACTAGTCTTCACCTTCTTAAGTCCTCCACTACTTCTCTTTGCTATATCGCATGGTGAGTCATAACTAGTATTGTCTCTTTAATCATTCAATTTGAAGGGGTAATTTATCCAACAATCGCGATCTGTTGCATAAAAGAGCAACAATAAGCCAATTATGTCTAGAGATATCCCAACATCTTATACAAAGTAGCTCCCTTGCTAAGCTCTGCCCATTTGACAATCACAACTTCGATATCCGGACATTGTTATTACCAAATTTTTATTATCTTCTTCAATGCCTTAGAAATTCCTTGCATCCCGTTAGCACACACAATAGTTCTAGAATGCTTTTTACATGTTCTGTTAAGGTCTATTAAAGTCTAAAAAGTCTCTTGACCTATTTCCGCAAAGATTCCACTTTTTGCTAACCTTTGAAATTATGGGTTACGATTCCTTCATATACTTCGAGTCCTCATCCACACATAGTTATTATTTGCAATCCATTCCATTTTATCGGATAAGTCATCTCCCTTTGACTTACAGGACTTAACATAAAACTAAAGAACACACTTGACATATTCCCATGGTATTTCAACATGTGGTTCCTTTAAGTTCAAGGTTCATTATTAGTATTATTTTTTTTCCATAACTGTCATGTCAATATTCATCCTTAGCTATCTAGTGATTAAGTCCTTTTATTCAAGAAAGGTCACCTTGGATTTACCGATAAAGTTTCGATTCCATAGTGGTCGTATCACCTGACAACCTCTCCCAATTTGAATCTTTCATCCTTTAATAGATGACTTTCCCATGACTAAAATGAGGCTAAGAGTCCTACATTAGCTCTTCAATGACATGGTGACATCCATATTCACCTAAGCTATTTTGGTACTTAAGTCACTCTATTCCAGAAATATCTCTTTAGGTTTACTAATAAAATTCTCAATTTATAATTAACATACGACACCTCCACAAGTGTTTAATCAAAACCTTTTCATCCCGCACTCGGCTACCTATAGCCATATAAAGACTCTAACTCCCAAAACAAAGTCTAACTTACATTCTATACTTTCTAAGTTTACTCCTTATTTCTATAGGATCATACAATTACCCTAGCCTTATGAACAAAATAAAGTAAGCAAACAACAGATCCTCAAACATCATATAATAAGGAATAAACTACTAAGCTATCATACGCAATGTCAGATAATACTTAGAGTTGAGAAGGCTTCCCTATGCTGCAACTTGGGTTGTTTGATGGTCTACATAATCGATTTTAAAAACCAGGGGCTATGATACCATAGTTGTAACACCTCGTTTTGTAAAACATTATTGTGTAGGAAATTCTCGTTATATATATATATATATATATATATATATATATATATATATATATATA